>JAQNCA010000011.1:12241947-12253595 GCA_029783725.1 Acanthurus tractus
ACATCTCTTGTGTCACTCACCACATCATAGTGACCGTGTTGTGCCGCCAGGTGGAGAGGAATCTGTCCCTCATCTGATTGGCCGTTGACAGATGAACCAGATTTCAGCAGCATCTTCATAGGCTCCGCCTTCCCCTGCCAGGCTGCGTAGTGCAGTGGCCGCATACCTGTACAAACACGAACATGTAAAAGATGAACAGGGGGGCCTCATGAATGTGTGTTAGGATGCACGTGACACAAACAGCATTTTCTGTCTGTGCAAAGCCTGCTTCTCCCTCCTTTTTTGTTTTAACTTAAACACATTTTTGTCTCTGTATATGTATTTTACCTTTCTGGTCTCTGATGTCAACAGCAGCCTGTGACTCCAGCAGCAGAGTGATGAGCTCCAGGTTCCCATTAAGTGCCGCATGATGCAGTGGAGAAAACCTATAGCACACACACACATATATATATATATCAAGGTTAAAGTTTTCTTTTGTAAATCACATGTTTTCTCTAGCTCATTCACTCTATCTACCTCTCTTTTTTGTTTTGTGAATGAAAGATCTCTCCAGTTTTGCCCTCCTTTTTTTTTAAGTGAACAATCATTTAGAAACTAGACCACACACAATGACCAATACACACTTACACAAACATACACACACAGGTCAGTCATACCAGTGAAGCGTAATGTGACAGATAGATTGAATAGCAGTGGATTAGGATCAAGCATCTGAGATGATACGGTGGAAGATGAAAAAATATGCACAAGGGAAAAGGCATTATATTATGTAAAGGTCACAGTGTGTGTGTCGTGTGTGTGTAAGGCCAGTGGGTGTATGCTGACTAAATGAGATTGACGTGTCAGCTTTGATAGATAAACATAAGAAAGGGTAAGAGGAGTAGAAAGCTACACATAACCAGAGGACACAGAGGGGCAACCATATCAGGCTGAAACACTCAAATGTGCCTTCTAACATATGCACACACACCTTCTAATTCACTCTTATGCACAGTGGCATGTTTCCTGACAACACTGCCACCAACGGATTTATGAGGCTTCTGACCTTGAAGTGACAACCCATGAAACTCCAGTGTCAAACAGGTTCATGTAAACATTAAAAAGTGCAATAAATGAGGCATTTATCAACATTTGCTCCACTCTCATGTTATGACAGGTGGCATTTAAAGAGATAAAAAACTGTCATTATGGGTGTTTGATCAGAAATGAAGATCTGTTGAGAAATTTAAGCACACTGACCCGGATTGTGAGGTCTCAGCCTGCTGTCTGAGCATGCCTCAAAACCCTCTCAGCTAGGTTACACTGGTAAGAACCTGCATATTCCTTCACACCATACTAATTGGTATTGCTGCACAAATAAATAGGAAAATAAACAGGGAAAAATGTACGTAACTGAGTAAATTTAGATGTATGACATATCAGTTAACCTCAACCAATCACATCATTTTAGGTTGCCAGCATTAATGCTGCATCTTGCTATTATTGTGCAGGTTTGTGCAAAATGTAACAAGCAGAGTCAGTGGGTGCATTTCCAATAAATCCATGGATTTAATGATCTCTCCCTGTGTAAAATCCATGTTTTAAGCTAAACCACCTGTTAACTTAAGAGTTCTTACATGTGGGTAATTTTTTCTTTTATTTGTCAGTAGTATCAACAGTGTTCTTGCCTGGATTGCTCCCAAAACATAGCTCCTCTTGTAAACAAATGAATTCAGCAATGAATGCTTTGCTAATTTTTTAATAATTAACCACCAGTTACCTTAATTTCAATGACTTTACACTGAGCTTTTGGGCGACCAATGTGCGTGACCTGAGTTCTGTCTAAAGGTTTTGTTACCTTTGTTGATAAAGTTGTGCTGGTTGTTTTCCTCTGTTTTCAGTCTTTGAGCTAAGCTTAGCTAATCAGGTATTGGTTTAGTGTAGAGACATCAGAGTGGTATGAACCCTCGTCTTACTTGCCACAAGAAAGTCAAAGTATAGTATATCCCAAAATATCAAATTATTCTTTGTAAGCCTTGTTTAAACTACTGCATTTTTGTGGACAGAAAACAGGCTAAATTCCACAGTGCTGTTACCACAAATAGCAAAGTAGCATCACTTTCTGGTGATAGACTCTCTTTGTTTCAGTGTTTCTCATTTGAGAATGTGCTTTATTGTGTCTCTGACATCCATTCATTTTAAATGAGCGGAGCCTGAAATGGAATTGACTTTTCCAATTCTTGCCAAAAGCACTCATTTCATATAGATGTGTAGGTTTCATATGATGTGTACTGTGTTATTCATCGAGTATCGTGCTGTTGAAAAAGGGAATGCAAATACAGACTTTAAGGGTGAAAACTGATGGAGGGGTTAGAATTGTAGTAAATATGTATAGAGACAGGAGCCCAAGAGCAGGTATAAAGGCTTAAAGACTGAGACATCGTGTCCAGCTGATAGAAAACAGAGACAGGCAGAAACATTTGCATTTAAGATATTTGGCTAGTGCTGGCATTTGGAGCGCCTTACAATCAAGACACTCGTGTTTGCAGGCATACAAATAGATGAATACAGACATAGAGAGGCTCAAGTAGATACTAGATAGAGAGAGAGACAAAGACAGGACAACAAGAGAAGGTTTACTGGGAAACAAAAATGGCAACTTAAGGAGTAACATGCAGTTTATCTCAGGTTGTAATATCTGCTGGTGGTCTTTTAGTGTCTTTTTTAAAACTTTTTTAAATCCAAAAACCCCAAAACAGAGAAGTATTTTGTAAGGAATATAGATCAGACTAAGTTTTCTTCTGGTCCACTGCTACAAATGTTTGGCTAACAAATTTACGACCTTCAGCATTTACAATTTACTGAGCTTTACTTCCATAGCCAAGGAGCATTTCATTAGCTAATTACACTGGTTTGTGGAATTAAAAGTGAGGTTACACACACACACGCAGGCATGCATGCACACACACACACACACACACACACACACACACACACAAGCACAAAGTACATCCACTGTGTAAAATACCTCCACTGGTGTACATATGATGTGTTTGTCCAGGTATGTGAGCTAAATGGCTAAATATTGTAATATTAAAATAATGTAAAATTCTTCCTCATTAATATATAGTAGAACCAACACTGTCATTTTAAAACAATGGTCATGGTCTCTTCTTTTACATGTGCTCTGAATGGATTATTAACTATGGCTTTCTTTTTGCCTGAGACATTTCGCCATAGCCTCATTTTTTGAACATTTGCTCATGTTTGTTGCCATATAGTGAACACTCTTTTCAACTAGCTTTTCATTTTAAAACCTTTCAAGTGATAACAATACAATGCCTGGCAGAGACAGCATTTCTATCTAACCAAGCTACTGTGGCTCACATTAATTAAATAAGTTAACTTCAGTAGCTGTAGCTGATTAAATCCGCTGGCTAAAGTTGTCATTTCAACCAGTAAAATCCACAGTCACTGACTCAAACTGAGAAGTCTGCTTGTGTCTGTCTTTTCTGGATATTTTATTAAAAAAAATATTTGGAGTTTCCAGTAAATCTGTCACCATTATTGAAATCCACAGTGTGAGAGAAATGCTTAAAATAGCAACACTGGAGGGTGTGATGTTACACAGTCAATTTGATCATCATAAAATTTTGGGAAAGAAGTATACTTTTAGTAAAGTGCACTCTAGTTTCTACCAGGGTCTCTACTCAGCCCTCAACTTAGCTTTGCTCTTTTGTGATTGGACACTTAATAATGTGTAACCATGGAGACAGCGCCAGCTTTACCATTGTCAAGTAGCATGTGGGAGTGTTAGCTTACAACCTACTGAATTTGTGTGTCAACTATTTTGTGAGAAAGCTAGTTGTACCAGATGATACTACTGAGCATAGGAGTCACACTCAGCGAGTGTGTGTGTGTGTGTGTGTGTGTGTATGTGTGCGTGTTCCTGTGTGTCTGTGTTTGTGGTTGGTGTTTGTGTTTTTGAGTGTGTGATGGAGTGAGTGTGGAGCAGCATACTAAAGAGTGCTGCACTCCCAGAGTGACCTGCTCTAGTTTATTCACCACAGATCAACCCGGTCGCTTCTCCAGCCCTCTTCTCCTCTGTCTCTCAGCCTGCACATTTTCTTTTGTCCTCCTTTTCTTTGTTTTTGCTGTTACTTTATTTCTTCTCTTCTATACTGTCTGCTGTCTCCTCTATCTGTAACGTCCATAGCTTCCCTATGACTTCTTCTCCATCTATGACTTTTCTCTTATACTTCTTCTTTGACTTTTAATTTTCACTGATGCTACTATTAGCTACTACCACTACTAGGAAGAATACAAATCATGATCATATAATCTTAATAATACATACAAATAATTTCTTCACATATACATATATATTCCCCTTTTTGTTTCTTTGTATTTTGCTCTTTAATTTTCCTGAATTTTACTCTATGAACTATATCAGTATGTCACGTTGTAATATTGTTACTTATAAAAGTCCTGCTTCAAAAATGCAGGTAATAGAAATATTGTGATAGATGACAGATACATTTAAACGGTTTCTCAGCTAAATTACATGATAGTATTGAGATCAAAACTTCTGATGAAAACACAGACAAGCAGCATGTCAAAATGCAGCTGGTCATGGTCGTACTTATAAATATTACAGTACTTGACTAACTGCTTGACCTGTATATTTTGTATGCAAATCGTTATCAGCAGAGTAACTCATAACTGTAGGAGTACTTGAATAAATTCTTGGTGATTTTCCACAGCTGATGTTTTTCCACAAATTACCTTGGAGGACGAAGCGGTCTGCTTGTTAAGAGGGCCTGACATTTCACCACCTGTCGAGCCGCTCTGATTATTTATTATCAACTCCACTTGTGAAACCCCGTGGTACCACAGCTGCTGGTGTGGTGCTGCTGTCTACGTCAGAGTCACGGTCATGTGGCGGAGCATCTTCCTCTAGCTTGTGACTGTTTTTGGTGTCATCATGAAAAGATTTGTTTTTTTTCTTCCTCAGTTTAAAAAGGTGTGCCTTTGTGCTTGAACACTGGCGTTTTAACAGGCATCTATTTCAGACGACATTGTGAAGGCAAACCATATTGAATTTGTCATCAATATACAGAAATATGGGCTAAATGTTTGTGTAATGTTGAAGTAAACATTGCATGTTGTATTTAACTGTGTTGTGATAAAACCTCAATATAATTGTAGTGTAGATGTCAGCATCATTGGCCCCATCTGCAGCTCTACATTGGATGGTGGCACGTTAATTGACCTCTTTTATCACAACACAGACCGAGCAGACAGAGGAGTGTTTCCCCTGAACATGGCACACTACCTACACTACCTACTGCATCTCAGCAGCAACTGTGCTGTGTTCATCCGGCTTTCCTCTTCAGGGTTAAACAGGGATACACTTACACAATGTTGCACAAGGCTGAGTGAAACAGCCTCCTCTGTGAGTGTGTGTGTGTGTGTGTGTGTGCGGCTGTGCGGCCCTGAAGAATGTGTCAGTGGGTGCATGTATGGAGATGGGGAAGGGGAGCGAAACCCTCCCTTTTGCCAAGTAGTAAAATCTGTCATGCAATATTTATACCCCACTTCTCCTTCACAAATCCACTTCTCTCTCTCTCTCCATTCATCTTCCTTCACATCTCTCTCTTGCTCTTTTTCCCTCACACTTTCGCTTTTGACAGTCTCACTACTTCCCACCACAGCTCCATTCTTTCTCATCTCATCTTCTTGGTTAGATTTCATCTTAGCTGTGTACTCACTTGGTATTGCTATGGACCACAGCCGAGTCCCTTATCTGATCTTATTATCTTTCAAAATTCACAAGTAACTGGAGGTAAAAAATGTCAAAAAAAAAAAAACTCCACAGCTTTTGCTGAGAAGGCAGGACGTTCTTACTGGCAGCCTAATTAACAATTAAGGGCAAAGGTAGTTGCAATGGTAAACTGTGGTATTTTTCAACCTGGACCATATTTTTCCACATTTGTGTCTATATGACAAAAAGAAAAACACTTTCTGAAACTGGCAGAGCGTTGACAGACCCTATTCATTGCTTCTTGCTAATAATAAAGAGTGAGAGGAGACAAAGGTTATGCAAGACGCTTGTTCAGTCAGAACTTATCAACCTTTTTTTTATTAAACCTTTTTTGTCAAGAGTTAGATGAGGTTACTAATACAGCCACAGTATCTATGCTCGAAATATGAAGCTATAGCCAGCTTGTTATCTTTTTACAACAAAGTAGGAAACAGGGATTTGATTGCCACCTTCACAGCTCACTATTTAAAACATCATTTATCTTCTTTGTTCAAACATAACAGACCCCCCCCAAAAAAATTACACACTGTTTTCACACTGGGTTTTGTTTCAGACCATTTCTTGGTACAGGGACTTCCTGTAAAATTGACATCAGCATGAGGTTTTGCAGAAACTCCAGAAAGTTACCTTACCCAACCAAGAAGCAGTCTGACACAAACCCCTAATGAAACCACAACACTACACACACTATGATTTTTATACAGATGTTTCCATGCTAACTTTAGCTAAGAGAACCACCTGCTGGGGTCAGCTTGAAATTCACCACACAGACATAAACATGGTATTCTCATGTATCACAAATAAAACTATCTCACAATAAATGCCAGTCTCAAGCAAAAGGGAGGAGCGTGGCTGGGGGTCAAATGCAAGCATGGGTTTGTTTTTATGTAGGTTCACAGACGCAGCAGACCTCACTTATAAAGACATCGCTGAATCTCTGCCTCTGATCCCACAGTCATTGTTATTCCTTCTCAGAAATAAAACTCTTTCTTACCTTTGTTCTACAATTTTCCTGTTTTTTTAATCTCTGTTGCTCATATCTGTCACTGTCACGATCCTCTCAAAATGTCTCTCTCATCTCATACTCTTTTCTCCTCCTTTAGAACCCACCACCACTACCATTTTAAGTTTGTTCCTCCTCCAAATCCCAGCAGTCACAGAAGGGGAGTGCATACAAAAAAAAAAAAATTAAAGAATAGAGTCCAGGGCCATTTTTTTTGGTCCCAGCCTGCCTCTGCTAATCAGTGTGTCACTCTGCCTGCAGGTGATGTGTGTCCCCAGGTTTTTATCTGGCCATTAAACACACAGACTGTCATTAATTCCACAGCTTCCGGATCATCTCAGAAGGAGTTTTATATTTAATATCTTTCTTTTAGGAGATGATATCTTTGGTTGTGCCCCGGAGGCGCGTTAATGCAGGCAATGATTCATTCAGCTTTTGCTTAACAAGAGTGACAAATCTATTCTAGTAAAATGTTCTTTCACATCTAAGACATCATGGCTACTCTGTCAAAAAAACCCATTTTGTAAGTGTTAAAAAGACTGGTCTCACAATCAGTTTTACCTTTAAGGCAGCAATTGCTTTGCGCAGAAGTATTTTTTTATTCAACAATGGTTGTTTTGATAGTCTCATTATTTCCTCCTTAGCTTACATTGAGGACAGAAACCAACCAGAAAATATTGGTTTCTTCTCGTTGTAATGTTCTGTTGCCATTTTGATAGAAACGATAGTGAGATGACAACTGGGAAAAGAGAAGACCCTGAGCAGTCAGTACCTTTATAAGCCTGAACTGCTCATAATATCAGTGCCTTGACTCTACTCCTAAACAGTGGATGCACAGAGAGCTTCTGACACCACAGACTTGTGGTTATTGTGTTTAAACTGCTTTCTGGCATCTGCCTAGAAGCCACATTTTACACATGCACAGCAGGTCTGTGTCTGCAGGATTTGTGTGCCATGGTCACATAAACAAGTCTGAACAATCCTGCATTGTCACAACAAGCTGGAGGAGTAGAGATGTCTGTATGAAACCTACATTTACACCCTCTGATGACGTCTGATGACCAAATTTACCTCACGGGGACCCTTAAGCGCCTCACACAGAACACAGAAAGAGTAACTTTGTCTTTAGCCTTCTCGACGGCTAAGCTGACACACAATGCATTCTCACATTTCCACATTTAAACATAAAACGCTTGGTCAAAACACCAAACATCCTCAATTCTACACCAAAAATTCCTAAATGGTACAGTCCAAAATGAATCTGGTCTGAAGAAAGATGTTTGTATTCTGCTGAATTTCCAGTCCCATACATAGATGTTGGAGCAGAACCAGACATAGTCTATTATTATATGGACACATTCACTTGTTATATTATTACTATTCTAAATTTTCTCATATATTTTTATGTACCATTCGTTGTCTTTGCCATTACACTATTTCAAAAAGGAGCATATTAATTTGGAATCACCTGAATAGGATAGTCAGTGATGATGAATAGGACTTTAATAAGCAAACAGCATTAGGGACTGTTGCACATGGAGGTGTAGTCTGGTTGTCGTCATGTGTTTTTGTTACTCTTTTAGATTTGGCATTTCATCGCCTCTGTCGTAGTTTTTTCCCAGTTGTGTTGGGTCACTCTATATTGTTTAAATCACGACCTTGAAGTGAGTCTTGCTCTGCCAGATTTCTTGGTGCACTCAAAGCTTCTATATATAAATCTGTGATATTACACCTGACACAGTCCAACACTTTTTTTCCATTTCCTCTTTTTTTTCTCTCTAGCACAGTTTCCTGAGTCTTCCAGCCTGCATTTTCACATATTTAACACCTACACAAACACACTCACATGCTGTACATGTATGTTTCATTGGAGTGGAGCTCTCCTGTACTGTAGTCTCAGCTCTCAATGGAGTTCTCTTTGTCAGGGTTTGTAAAGACAGATCCATGTGCGATGTTGTTGTCACATCTGCTGTCTCCTGTGAGATGCACTGTGGGCTTCTACCACAGAGCTTTTCTGTTTATTTCTCCTCTACACATTACTCACTCCACTTACTCTTACCTACTCTCTTCACTAATTGTCTTGATATCAAATATTACTGACCAGGATTTGTTGCATTTTAATGAGTGCACACCAGCTGATTTACATGACTAAGGCTATAACACACACACACACACACACACGCAGAAGATGAGCAAAATGTGGCGAAAGATCCTAATTAAGAGTGAGTTCATTAAGAGTCTCCAAGCGATTGCTAAGAGGAGAAAATGAATGTGCAAATGAAAATGCCTGTGCAGACTCATTAGCCATGTGTGCTCATTATCAAATAAAATTTAACTTGATCCATGTATTTCTATCATAAACTTTATTTATGGCTTATTTGTGTTGCAGACAAACGCATGCAGCCACATTAGCGTCAGCCAATATGGAGCGCTTAACACTGTGGGAGGAATGAAGGGGCAAAGTGGCAGTAATAGTAAACACACTAATTAGATACACTGTTCGGTTTCACTTAGAGAGGAACAGCAGCGCTGTGAGGATTACTTTTGATCTTTACCCTTACAGAAACCACTTCATTCAGCACGGTTTGCTGTCTTTTATCTCAGTTTAAATTACTCTCACAAGAGCTGAAGCGAGCATGACTCATGGTTGTAGAAATTTGCATCTCTACCTCGTGTCATTGCCTGCTGCACTGTGCAGACGTGCATCATGGTACTGTGAGTGCCAAGTTAATGGAAGAAGTAAAAGGGCCACCGTCAGCATCAGTGTTAGTGTCAGACTCAGACCACCTCTGGTCTGCTGGAACAAACTTAAAACAGCTTTTTATGTGTCATTCACTTAACTGACACGTTGGAAAATATGTTTTTTAAAACATATCTTCACCCAAGTCTGTAAGGCAAGTTAAAGTATTTTCCTTTAGTTATGCAATATGCAGGAAATACAGAGAGAAAATGAAGACACAACATCATGCAGTGTACAGTAATTAAGATAAGTGCACTGCAGCCTCAAAGCGTCTGTTAGAGTCATCACAAATGTGCTGAATTATTCCTGTAAAATGCAAACAATGCAGGCAAAGGAAGAGTAAGCGATACTGAAAATGCGGCCGCTTAAAGAGGGTCGGCTTGGAGTGGACACTGCAATGTGCATATGTGGGAAAATTGCATTTCAAGCAATGTTTTTCCTAATCCATCATCTGTAATTTGCATGGCCCTTCAGATGCACTGGAAACACAAACACCAGAAAAAGCATCAAAAAGGACTTTTAGTTCCTAGTTTAGTGATTCATTGTGATTTCTCTGGTTCCATTATTGCTGAAACTAGATGGGCATTCAGTCGGGTTGAGATCCGGTGATTCACATCATTATCATACCGACAAAGCATTTACTGACCTCCTGTGTCCTGTATGGAAGCATCTGCATTTACTGTGTTTTTTCACTCAATTATTTACATGTTCACCACGGCTTAATCCCCTCAGAGGCAGACTACATCCATGATCTGATTACTGTGAACCTATTTCATTTCTGCTCTTTCCTCGATATAGAAACCACATGTGGGCCACAGTTCTTCATCTGATACATTTTTTTTGGAAACAGCTTGAAAAAAGTGATGCTGATTGAGTTTTTAGTAAAACATCCCATGGCATGAAGAACTGTGGAATATGGAGGTGCAGTTTAACATTTGTTTGCAGCAGTAGCTCACTGCTAAGCCCTCACACAGGCATCCAGCCACTGGTACACATGCAATGCTCTTAATAACGCGTACACACTATCACACACACACACACACACAAACACACCATTCTAGGCTGAACTCTAGCTGAGTGGTATCAGGGCTAATCCTCCAGCTTATAATACTATAGAGACACAAGCAAAACTACCAGGATAATACAGCTTCTACATGAATGAGACCAGGGGAAGAGTGAGAGGGGTAAGTGGATGAGGATGAATATAAAAAGCAAGGGGGGGAGGAGGAGGAGGAGAGTGTGGAGAAATGTCAGTGGGAATGGACGGAGTCATGGGGGAGGGAAAGAGCGAAGAGTAATGTAAATGGATATACACAGGAGAAACACAGTTATACAGCAGGAGTAACTCACCCATCTGTATCCTGGAAGTTGACATTCACTTTCTTTGCTGAACCGAGGAGCTCTGAAACAAAAAACAATGAACATTGATTGACTTTTGCATTATATACATCAGACATATAGATATTACTTTAACACTTTTAAAAAATCATTGCAAAGTAGAGGATGTTATTAAGTTTGATTGCTTTTTTCAATCTTTCATCATCCATTTCCTCAAATTGAAGGCCTTTTTGGATGTGAAAATCTCATTTATTATGACTCATTATGTTATAATAATTTCTCGCCTACTGTTTGAAGGAAAGAATAAATCCATAATAAATGAATTTTCTCAAGTTCAGTCCCCCATGGTGCTAAGACTTGTCTTTCAGTCTGAATATTTACATTATTCAGTGCATGACTGCTACTCTGCTAAAACATAAATGTAGGATTCACAATTAATACCCTCTTCTACAATTAGCATCAAAACATACAGAGAGTGCGACCAGCTTGTATATGTAACATTTAGAGTATCATGCATGGAAAATTAACAAAACGCATCCTCATTTAAGTGTTATCAAATAAAATTATTAATGTGTTTCACAGGAAAGTTTAGTCATTTCAGAGCATCACTCTGGCCTCATGTCATGAGGTTCTGACTGCACGACATGCCGGATTCAAAAAGCACTTTGTGATTTGACCAGACTGTCAAATGCTCCCAATGAACACATTTAAACTGACTTGTGTGACACACTACACTTGTGAGCAGGTGGTGATGTTGCATTATG
>JAQNCA010000011.1:12262881-12274213 GCA_029783725.1 Acanthurus tractus
CACACACACACACACACACACACACACACACACACACACACACACACACACACACACACACACACATACACACACAGTCCTGACTAGGGAGCATTGGGTTGCATAGAGGCAGTTGCTAGGCAACAACCATCCTCTAGCTTTCCCTATACATAGAGAAGTGTGCTGTACACATACCCAAAGCACAAGAATTCAGAATCACATGCAACCCCTCACACACACACAAACACACTTACACACACTATACATAGACTGTATAAAAGAAGTGAAAGCAGCCCCTGGGCCTAAAAAGTGAGGCTAATGCAGAACTGTCTTTAAGTCTGCATTCTGTCTAATAGCCAGCAGCCTAACTGTATGCAAGTATGAGAAAATAATTGTTCTTCTCACCTAATTTATTGCCTCCGCAAATGGTCAAATAATGAGTTTATGGTCTCAAATGAGTTTATGGTCTCAATCTAGTAATCACCAGATTCAAGTCTTCTCCAGCACAACACAGCAAGATGCTCATTATGTTAATTCCCTCAGTTGAGGTCCCATTAAAGTGAAATAGATCACATAGCAGGGTATGGCTACATGGTGTTAGACAAGTCATAACCATGTGGACCTGTCGATCAGGATAAAAGTGTAAAACTATGTATTCACGGCACTGTGTCCACTGAAATAATTGTGGACTTGTTTTAGAGAGAAACTGTAACGTTTTGGTCGACTAAAACATTGTGTGCAGTATTCGGTTGGACTACAAAACACTGTGGAGTCAGCCATTTGTAGACAGTAAAAAACGGGGTGTCAATATTTCAGTGTAAACCTATTTTAACCTAGACAGAGTTTCTACAACTATATGGGGAGTAAACCAACTCCAAGAGTAAAGTTAAAAGTCAGTGTAAAATCCCGCAGACCTGCAGTGAAAAATTCAACTGTGGAGAGTGCTTGCCAACCGCCAGTAAACCTAGAAGAAGAAGAATAACTCTACAGAGGGTTGATTACGCGCCTGTCTGCATGAGGGGCTGGCTCTCTGCGGCATAAGGAGAGAGTGGTGCCACAGTCCGGTACGTAACATTAACAGTCCCATGTTGGCAACATTGATTATTACTGTTTTTCAACTAAACGCGGTTTTATAGTTTCATAGATGTCGACTGAGGGTATGTTGGCAATATGTACCCCTCAGTTTGATGCTGTCAAGTAGCTATAGGCTAAGCTACCAGTTGAAAACAGTTTAAAAGTTCGACTTGTTCTCATTTAGTTAAGATGCATCTATATGTAACATATTAACTATGTATATGGATACATGCTGCTTGTCTTATGGCAACGTTTTAGCAACCAAATTATTGTTTATTACGGCCTAGTAGCAATTAATTATCTTGTGCCAGAGATGGTTGATAAGATTAAGTTATCAAGTTGATAAGTAAGTTAACAGTAGGAGAAGTAGAAGTAACTGTAGAAGAAGTAATTTTTCACCTCATCATGATGGGTTGTCTGAATATTTAGAGGCTGAGTCAGAATTATCTTCAGCAAACCTTGTAAATAGTTGTGCAGCTGTAATGTCTGATTTAAAGGCAGCAGGTGTAGGCTAAAGTGCAGTGAATTCTGTTGTGATTTCTGTGAAAGAGATTGTTCAAGATTCCCGCAGCATCTGACTCTGAAATACCTTTTTTTTTTACCAGATTGAGTCAGTTCTGATTACGCATGCAAAATTGTTGCTGCTCACTTCACCTTTATTTATAGTAACTTTTCAAGAACATTTCCATGCATATGAAGTGACCAGGACAAAGCAAGATTTTGTTGTCTTTCATGTTGGCAACCTGCATTATCCCAGGCCTGCATGTTGTCCCATGTTGTTTTCTCTGGTGAACACTGTGTTTTTAAAAAATGACATTATAGCCAAGGCAAGTATGGATAACTGCTATTTTAATATACTGACAAAAACATCATAAATGCTGTTACTGTAACATTGTTTGTGTTTATTTCTGTTTGATAGATTGGATCACAACAAATCAGTAATATAATGTAGCATAATACTAAAATAACATCATATGACCTAGATGTAAAAAAAGACTGCAGAGAAATAACAGTTGAATATTATTACACATTAGAGTGTCACTTGAAAAACTAAATTTGGAGTAAAACTAACTATGTGTAAGTGTAATCACATTACACTGAACAGTGTGAACAAAGCAAAGTGTTAAATATTTTTACACATTTTATTGTTGATTAAGACACTTAATTGAGTAGAATTAACTCTGAAGAGTTGACACTGGTCATAGAGTAAATTTGACTCTATTTTTGAGTGGGACCAAATGTTATCTGAAATGGAGTTAACTTCAACTCCCTAAGAGGTAATTAACACTTTGTTTTTTACCGTGTAGGTTTTGCTTTAAGCTGATTTTCACTTGTCCAATTAGCACACTAGTTTCTATCTAATTTAACCTGAACTGATAATGCATCTTGTCAACTGAGGTAGCTGGCAGCAGCCTTGGCTGACAACTTAGCATTTGTATGCACATGCTACCTTGCTTTGACTGGCAACCTGCTTTAAACAGACTACCCATGAGTCAATGTAATGTAATGCGTCTCCACAGCTTCACTCTTTTGTCCAAACACGGTCACTTCTGGCTCCCAAAAATAATGAAACAACCATGATATCAAACTTGAGTCTTCATTATTCACACACACATGCGCGCACACACACATTTTTTGTGCTGTAATGAGAGTGGTGGCAGTGTGAGAGTGTGACATCCTTTTTTCCAGACTGTCTCAAAACAACATCTGCCTCCTGGGTGATGAAATGTGACTTTATGGAGACTCCTTGACTCAGACATTCAGCTGACGGCTGGACCCAGATCAGCTGAGCCCAACGCCATTAAGTAGCTTCAGTTCATTACCACTATCAACTCATTAATTACTTTAAGCGAAGACCATCTCTCCTCGAAGTCGACCCATATGGGCTGCTGGGAGTAAACATGCTAATTGTGCCCAAACAGCCCGATTCCCATTTTCGAGGGAGTTCTGCAGATATCAAAGCAAGGCAAACAGGAGCACCGAGCAATTAAAACAGAAGGCAGTGAAGTTGTAATCATAAGTGGAAAAACAAAACACAAACACATTAACGTAAACCATCGAGACACGAGAGATAAACAACAGCATTCATGTTACAAGTGAGTGATTCTAATTTGGATTTTTATTGTGTTTTTTTTTCTCGTCAAATGATGCTTAAAAAAGCTTATTTTCATAATTGTGCATCACTTTATCCTGATAACTTCTTTCAGATCTCAAGGTTCGAGTTTTCTAGATGTTATTGATGAAGCACAGCAGAGACAAATTAGCTTAAATAATATATATTTGTAATACAATGATGTTAATAAATGATAGATGTCTGGGACACTCTCTGGGACTACGGAAGACTAATGCAAGCATATTTTATGAAATGTGTAATGTATTGCTGCTTTAAAGAAAGATGTGGTAGGAAGCTTAAAATAGTTTTGCTGTTTTTTTTGTTATGCAGGATAGTAAGCAAGATATTTTTGGGCAAAAAAGTAACTTGATTATCTTGGCTCCAGAACATTGTGATGAACATTTTGTGTTATTTCCTGACATTTATAGACAGAAAATAATCAGCAGACTGATTGATCTACAGGGACAAACACTTTGTCTTTGCTTACCTACAATTTTAGTTTAACATATGCAGTAGCTGATTTTGTGCTGTTACAAATAGACTATCAGCCAATCATGCAGACTTTCTAAATTATATAGAAAACACTTTGCAGTGACTTAGAATACATCTTTGTACAGTTTTAAAAAAGTGTACATTTATATTTTTGAAGAGAGAGAAGGTGCAGATGCAAATTTTATTTTTTTAAAAGGTAAAGCTCCTAATTGTAGCTCAGAGCTCTTAACTGCCTTCTTTTGAAACACTTGAAGAAAATGCCCACATTAAATCCTGTGTCTTTACATAACTGTTCAGTTATCTCTTTTTTTCCCTATAAAATATTTATTTCCTGTGTAAAAAACCCTCTATGATTACATAATCCCTCCTCTTATAGAGTCACAGGAGCTTTTTGAATAGAAGAATGAAAACTACAACAGATTAAACTAGAATGGATTAGAACTGATGACTGCATTGACTATATAATCTCTCTCTTTCTTTCTCTCCACCTAATTGACCGGGACATTTTCTGTCACTGGGAGTGCTGCCATGGGGCAATTTCATTGATTGACAGCTGCATTATGGGACGGCAGCAGTCAATAATTGCATGTTGTTGGAGACTTCACATGACGGATCCATGGCAACGCATAAACTCAGACCTGGATCCACACATGCATTCAATGTTGAACATGTAAACACAACAGCATCATAAACACATATACAAGCAAAAATGCAAACAACACATGCAAAAGAACACACACACGCGCGCATCACATGTGCACACAGATGAGTATTGTTTGGAGCATGCCAGAGGAAGTCAGAGGTGCAGCCAGCTGAATGCATTTACTATAAATACACAAATCATATCCTTGCTGACTCTCCACACACACACACACACACACACACACATTGTAAGAAGCACCTCGATCAAACACACGTGTGCTCCTGACACATCTGTTTTAAGGCATCAAGAGAGGAAGAAGAATGAGAGTTAAAGGTAAAATACTCAGTAAGAGATTGTGAGTGTGTGTGTGTGTGGGTGTTTTTGTGTGTGTGTGTGTGTGTGTGTGTGTGTGTGTGTGTGCGTGAGTATGTGATTTGTGTGACAAAGCAATTCCAAGATGAAGTCAACAGACCAGCCTATCTTCTGATTCTGCTACCTGATCACTCCTGTCTCATTTTTTTCCCTCTCCTCTGTATCTGCCTTTTTTCTCTGATTTCCTCTTCCTCTCCACCCTTCATACATCTTTCTCCCATCTGCTTACCTCTTTCTCTCTTTTCCTCCCTTTCCTATCACTAGTTCCCCTTCATTTTTCCTTTTGACTGTTGAATCAAAATGCATTTCTCTGTGACTCCTGCTCTGCCTCTTACATGTATTATAATGTTTCAACCTAAAAGACCATCAGCCCTTTGCAGATGTTTGTCCACATATTTTAACTGATCTTGTAAGTACAGTTCCCTCTGATCTACATTTCTCTCTCTTATTCCGCAGTCTTAAAGAAATAGAAAATGTTTGCAAACAATGAAACACACACACAGAAAAATACAATTTATCTTTTATGTAAAAATGTAAGAAAAAATAATCTATCAAAAATTTCTTGGTACGAAACAACAAACATGACATGACACTTATGCATCCCTTAGAGCTAACTGTAGTAAACACGAACTACTCGAAAAGGAGAGTTTAATGTATGCTACCATGTGTGAACTTTCTAGCATATGACAAAAAAAAAACCTCTTTCATTGATCCCTTCTGTTTAAAGCCTACTTTGATGTTTTTTCGGCACATGAGCAGGCAGGGCTCTAAGGAGGGCAATGTGTTTTGGCAGGAGGTCAGTCCATTGCTTTGGTCCAGAAATATCTCAGCAACTAGGCTGTTGGAAAGAATAAAAAATGAGGACTCTGCACGGATATTCATGGTTCTCAGAGGAAGAATCTGTTTAACTTCAATCCACTGAGGTGACCAAATATCTGTGAAACCAATGGCATCCCTAACAACCTCAGATTCAACATGCTAACATACTATAATAACACTACACTTAAATGTCAGTAGGTGAGCGTTGTCATTTTGAGACTTGTTAGCATGCTAAGCATTAAGCTAAGTACATCCACACTGGTTTCAGTTTCAGCTGGTGCAACGATCTGCGGACTCAGTATGAAAGAGACATTTCTGTGCACATGCACATGAGTGTGTTCCTGTTTGTGTGCACAACAGCTGGTTAAGTGCACAGGACAGGATGATAAGTGGTGATTAGTTTTGAGCTACTGATCCATATTTGCTCAGCTGCACACACACTACAACAAACACACACACCCACACACAAACACAGTGGCAGGTAAACAGGAAGTGGTGTGATTGAATTAGAGAGGAGAGACTCTCCAAGCGGATGCAGGACCAGAAGAAAAAATGACAGTAATGGCTAAAGAAGGAAAGTAAAGACAGAAAGTGGCACATGGAGCACTTGAAAAAGAGAGTAATTATTAGAAAAAAAGATCAATGCAGGCAGACTGAAACAGACTGCACTACCACCAACCATATTAATCTGTACCAACAGCAGCTAATGTATGTTGACAGCTTGTTGTACAAAAGTCTTCATCATACTTAATTTACCATTTGACAGTATTTTATGCAGTTGTACTTAAATCTTATTGCATAACTAAGCAACATGCTATGTCAATAAGTCTAGGTGTACTAGATTGAAAGTCAAAGAAAAAGAGACAGAGCTGCAGTGTTTTTAATTGAGTGATGATTTGCTTCAAACCCCTTTACTAAGCAGTGATTATCTAATCCAAATTTAGCAATTTCAAGGTCCGTCTGCACACATACTATGCTATTTTTTGGGATATTAAAAATGGAGCTAAAGTGGAAGCTGTGAATACTGTCAAGAGGCCACTTTCAGGTGACTAAAAGAGAGTCATTTGATCCCAAAGCAATGTGACAAGGACTATAACCATGTTTTATACAGCCAATGCCTGGAAGCTAATCCTGGATGCTATAATAGTTTATGCTAATGTTATCAGCACTGTTTTGCTCCTTGTTATATTTATGAAAGTTTACACTCCACCAACCCCAGGCTGTTTCAATGATCTACAATATGAAACTAAACTCAATGTCTGTCCTTTTGAAACAATAAAAGGAAAAACATACTAAATAAAAAATCAGAAAAGCTTCACATTCAAGATGACATTATAACAAATAACTCTTATTTAACATAACTTGCTCCAAACTGCAAAACAAGCCCTACCTTCAGTTTCTTAGTATAGTGTTGCATCAGTGTAGTTATTAGATACATATTTTGGGCAGATTTTTTTGGTCCAACTGGGAAAATTCAGCATCAGAGTCTGCATTTTAAACCTACCAAGTTCACATTGGTGCCATTAGCTAGCTCACTACAGCTAATAAGTCTGTGTGCAAAATGTATAATTTCATCTTCCTCTGTCCGAGACTCATTGTTTTAAATGTTACAAGTAATTCTGTTGGCAAATGTGTCACAGTCATGTTTCCACACAACAAAAAGCTTAACAGGCATAGCAACAGTAACAGAGAAGCTTCGTGAACAGTCAGGTTTATCTCTGATTTTTCATCTCTATTTTTAACCTTTTCAGTTTCTTACCATTGTAATTCTTCTCAGTATTGTCATTTCTATGTCTTTCATTTAGATGGTTGCTTGTTTTCAGACATGGAATGGGGGGGGCGGGCTGCTGAAAAAGCATGTGACAGGAATAGCAGTGGTAGTGCGATGCACTGCACCGTACACTGTAGGCTTTTACCAGGACAAGGGGTTTGTTTCCATTATAACCAGCTATTTATACACACAGTGTAACTCAACCCCTGCTTTGACCACACACTTACACACACTCAGCTTACCACGGGAGGCAGTCACCATGGATACAAGAGTGCTCCTTGATTGAACTCCTGCTGAAACAACTCTTATTATCTAACCAACATTGTTTCGAACAGGCTAGCCCCATTGAAACCAATCAAGACCAGGGAACGCCTTGAGTCTCTATCTCTGAGACACATGAGGGAGCAGTGCAATGGAGATAAGCTGTGCGAAACACACAGCAAAGAGCTGAGAGGTCAAACGTGGCATCTTGTTGACCTTGATGTGTTTGGACTAACCTTCAAGTGAGCGGCTGGGGGAGGGACAAGGGAGCAGGGGAGGTATTGAGTTTTGCCCATATTCCTCAGAGGTCTTTGAGGGAAAAAATAATTGAATGAAAAGAAATACTAAGAAGCACTAAAACAAAATATTACATTTTTAATGAAATAAAAGATGTGTGAAGTCCTGCCAAGGACAATGATTACTTATTTTTAATTCATCTTTAAAGGGGTGTGTATTTTTAGGGCTATCCATTGTGTAAAGGAACATAAATTCTTTGAAATTGATAAAATAATATAATAATAATTTGAAAACTAAAAACAGGCCTTTTAACTGGTTAATTAAAAAATTATACTGCTAGAAACAGCAATGATGTTCTGTAAACAACTGTGTTATTGTCATAGCTGCAAAAATAATATGTCTGATGAGATGTCTCTGTGTTGCACAGCAGAAGAGAAACCTCACACAGACGAGGAAATGAGAGACATGTTGTTTTAATCATAACTTCTATTAGTAGAACTGAGCATCAAGCACATCTAAGATGCTTAAGGCTCCATCTGTTCATGACTTGCATTCCACTTTGTCATCATTTTTCCTAAAACTGCTCACATCCTATCAAAATTTGAATTAAATACTTCATGGTTAAGGTCTCTGCTCCACGTGAGTCTGACTGAACAGGTTGAAGTGTAACTCTGTCAACAGCTGGCATGAGAAGGACCGGCAGTCTCTTAAAGCTGGGCCCAGATGCCACCAAAAGGAAATTAAAAAAGATGATGTGTGTTTTATGTATTGATTATAATTACCCATAAGACCTTGAACTGGAAGCGTTAAAACTGCCACAGTCGTAGGTACACCAGCACTCTATAGTTACCTAGCAACAGCTTTCTCACCTGCTATCAAGGTTATCTCCCTGATGGGGCACATTTGTTAGGCTGTACACACAGACGCATGTTTGAAAGCCATGCACATGTAATAAAACAAGCAAGTATCTGCACTGTTCTTCTTTGTGTAAGTGGAAAATATGCCCATATAATGCCATCACTTGTTTATCTAACATTTACTTTTTTTAAAGGATGACTCAAGATGTTTGTCTGATTTAGAGGAACAGTCTCGTCAAATTTCTTGTCCAAACACATTGGCAGTGATTCTTCCAACAAATATTGAGGCATATAGGTCATAGCTGTCATTTCATATATTTAATGGCTAGAAAAGGTTCACAGATGTGTCCAAAAATGCACTGTAAAGGGTTCATCCTCTTGGGAACTAATTATTTTTAATGGCTTTCTGGTCAATAGATTTGTAAAGTGGAAATTTTGGCCCGACAGAAGAGAAAAACACTAGGGAATTCTGAAAACATTAGTAATCATCCTCTAGGGACAAATTTCATCCAAAGAAAAGTGCATAGAAAGCAGTAGTTGTTAAAACAACATCATTAACATCATTTCCGGTTTCTTCCTATGGCTGTACTTCCTGTTTAGTTGCAGGTAGCAAATGTTATCATATCAAAACATTACACTCAGGTGAACATATAAACATTATGCCCACTAAAACATCAGCATATGTACATTATCATTCGGAGCATGCTAACAACAGCATTTAGCTTAAGGCACTGCAATGTTAAGTCTGCATAAAGATGTTTTGATGCCTGGGTTGGTCTACATTGACAAGAAGATAGGAGTCAAGTTCAGTCAGAGGCTGAAATGAACACAAACACAAAGCCTAAATACACAGTACCATACACATGGTTGTAGAATAGTAGCTAGCCAACTAGCTATTGCTAACATGAAGTTACTATGTTGGTTGTTTGGCTGCAAATAAACAAAACAGTTTGAAATTCTATTTTGTGTGAAAGAAGCAGGGCAAACTTTCTTTCACCTGAGCTAACCTTCAGATATGTCTTACATCACGGTCATCTACTTATACAACCCAAGCTTCTGTTTAAACTAAACATTATTAGCCATGTTATCATCCAGTGTAGCATTTTGAGGCGTCTTCTGTTTTTTTCTGGTCGGTCAACAAAAGGGTAGGGAAATATCACTGATAAACTGTTGACAGTGTTGATGGTGATGTAATTTGATTCAGTGAACATGTTTAATCAAAGTGTCTGAATGTACACACTTGTAGCTCTGGCCAGAATGAAAGCAAAAACCCTGGCTGTGTTGAGGTCAGTGTCAGGAGGTGTTGTACACCGTCAATCTGAGACCAAGATCAGAAATAACAACATGAATGCGATGCTAAAGTTCTGTCCTGACATTTCAGTCTGATTGCTATTTTACATCTGAACTTTTTTTTTTGCCTGCAGTAATCCTAAACACAGTGAAGTCCAAGTGCAGACACAGACGCCACTTCCAATCCCTGTATACTTAACACGCTGAGACGCGCAGACGGCATGACGACACCCACACAGACAGGCGAGCACACTCGCAGGCAAAGAGAGACTTATAACACACCCTTGGGACAGTCACATGGCTCAGTGATCAATAGAGACCATGTGTCTGCTGTATAAAGATCCTCTCAGCCTGTCCCTCTGTCTCCATCATTGTTTTCATCCCTTTCCCGTACTCTTCTTTCTGCCAACTGCCCTTTCCTTGACTTCATCATTCTCTTGTTTGGTTTTTTATTTTTCATTCTGTCTCATTATCATCTCAACACAAATGATGTTTTTTTTTTACAAAGTGTTCCTTCTTGAATCTCCTTCATTCACACCAGTTCTCAGCCGAATTCATTTATTTTCTCTTGCCTCCAACTTGTTTGTCTCTGATCTTTAATAAAAAGATTTTAATCATTCACAGCCACTTTTTTGCATCCCTTTGTGACCTTACACGAAAACTTCATCACACCTAATAAATATGAACAGCACACATTACAATCAAGCATGTGCTGCACCATTCTCAACCTCAGTTCAACAAACCATATTTATCCCACAAAATAGGATTCACATACTTGAAATGAGAACCAAATTTATGCCAGCTTTCAATTTTTCTGTATTGCAGATTAGCTACAGTAATAAGGCACGGTGTCTCTAACTCAAAATCCTAACTTTGTATGAGATAGTTGAATAATTGACAGTAAATCTGGGCCAGTATGTACTAAACCACCCAGAATAGGATTGCTGATCCTGCATTACTCTGTAATTCATTCATAATGATGAGAAAGGAAGATTTTCTGCTCAGACAGCACCCTTGTTCTCAGAGGCCTCATAAATTACGGACACTGGTCTTTGTCTAACAGTCAAATATCTCATCTAGGTTCTGGGCCAAACATTGGGTTATGGATATGGTTCTTAATAATATTGTACGTAACAACAGTCAGGCATATGCAGGTAGCATTGTCAATGCTTCCCAATTTATTTGGTTTTTTTGCAGCTTGCATACATTCACTATGCAAAAGGAATGGGCAGCAGCCTTTGACTCAGCTGTGCAGCACAATTATAGTCATGACTATTGCCAGGACAATTAAGCTTATTATGATGTCATTTACGAGGCGCAGTTATGCCAGCACTTCCACCAACTCAAACCAGGTCTAAGTACAACATAGACAGACCTATTCAAAACCTCACAGACAGGTTTGCTGAATGTCTTGCATTTTCGTT
>JAQNCA010000011.1:12281359-12291474 GCA_029783725.1 Acanthurus tractus
ATTAATGTTTATTACAGTTCATGAGGCAAGAGTTGCCTTAAACATACAATACATAACTTTTCCACGTTGTGCTTAAATCATGATTGATGCTCAGATGCTTCCAAAAATGTTTAAATTCAGAAAATGTAATTCAAGGTAAAAGAAAGTTCTGTTTTCTTGCCAGTCACGCATCTGTAAATATTTCAGCCTGAGTCAATTAGACAGATTTTTTTCAACCGCAACTATTGCTGATTAACAATAAAGTAAAAAAGTTCAAAACATTAACAAACTTCTTCTTTTTTTTTTTTTTAATTGTTTTGACTAAGGAATAGTGGTAGAAATTACATATTGTGCTTTCAGGGCCTTTATTAAGTTGATAGTCATGATTTAGGTTTAACTTGATTGCTGTGATACCAAGCAATTAAAACAGTACCATCAAATTATCCCTAATTCTACCAAGTAAAAGCCGCACAGTGAACCTTTAAACTCTGAAACCCCTGAGGATTTCTCCAGAGCAACTTTGAGGAGACAAGAGGTGAAAGATTATGTAACAGCAAAATAAGAGTGCAAACGTATCAAGGCGTCGAGGAAAAATAATTGACCTGAATATTTCAATACAAAAATAATCTTCTGGGTTAAAAAAAATGAAATGCATCTCAAAATAGCAAACTCCTGGTGTTAAAATGAACAGAAAATGTGGGACAGTGAGCGAGAGAGACAGCGAGAGAAAGGCCAAGTTTAGGAAAGCTTTGATGTGCAAGATGGTGCATCCTTCTCAGTGTGTAAATGTCAAGTTTCTAACAGAGAACACCAAGGGAGAGAGTCGAACCCTGTGAGTGTGTGTTTGTGTTTGTATGTGTGTGTATGTGTGTGTGTGTGTGAGGTCCCGGTATGGATCTATTCCAGTTGACTACTGGTACACATAGGGCTATTTTTGCCTGAGTGCTGGGAAACAAGGCCAGAAATGGACAGATGAAGATTGACCGAGGGAAGGAAGAAGATGGGGGGTGAAGACAAGGATGATGAAAGGAGGAATAACAGAAAGACACCAGCAGATGAGAAGATCAGTAAAGAGTTAAGATGAGCTGACTGATAAACCTGCTCAGTATTGATGCTTTATAAAAGCTCCTGTACGTTGCATTTAAAACATCAGTGAATCATTTCCACAAGCATTTTGGAACTTTGCTTTCATTAAAAATAACAGAACATGATTAACACCGAGAGGGCTTCATTCTGACACTGACAGGTTTTTTTTAAAGCCCTAAATACTAAAGCAATTGCCAAAATCAGAACTGAAAACCTTTGATGTGACTTTTCAACCCTAAAAATATCAAATGAAGGGCTAATAAGCCAAAAGTCTCACACAGTAAAAAATGAGGTTAGAAGGGAGGGACAGAGTTACATTTAAGAAGGGATGTGCAGAAATGCAGAGAGGAGAGAGAGAGACAGAAAGCAGCAGAGAGCTAAAGAGTCTGGCACTCAGGAAACTGGATTTAGGGAAGGAAGAGTGGTGAAAAGGAATCTACATGCAAACTGATCTAAGGCTGGGCATGGAAAAAGAGGTTGTTTTAAATACTGATATTAATAACTGGCAAAATGTTATTAGGCAGGTGTATGTTTACCCTGTGAGTTTAGTATTTTTACATTTCTGAATTTTGTACTTTGCACTTAAATCAAAATATAAAATCCTTCTCATGAGTCCAGCCATAGATCATCAAAGTAGATGGGATGCATACTTCGGGGACTTCGAAATTAATTATATAAAATAATATTTATTATTTATAAATAGATTGTATACAAATTGTATTTCATTCACTTGTTGTAAAGACATTTTGGCCTTGACCAAAGTGTCTGAACAACATTGATATACATACAGATCTATTTCCTTTAGCATGGCTAAAAAGATGAGAGTGGATCTTTGGTGTCAAATGTGTGAACAGTTACTCTGTAATCAAGCCGGTGACACACATACGGACAGAGGGTGTGTCTCGAAACGAATAAAAGGCACTATTAGAGACAGGATAAAATCTTTGAACAGAGTGAACAGTGATAGCATATCTACCACTGCGCTGCTCTGTTTCCATTTTTAACAAAACTCCCATCAACCAAACTCATTTAACCTTTTCTTTTGTACCCATTTCACTCAAAAAGCCTGAAGAAACAGTGCAGTTATATTTAGTCACATGTAGGTGCAAAGCTATTAGAAATCAGTATAGATGGAAAGAGTGATGCAAGTAATGCTTCAGACTCTCAACCCTCATTTAAAGTGAGTAACATTTTAATTCTAGGGGATTTTAGTTAGTTATAAACAAACACAAACAAACAAACAAAACACAACAGCAAAACACAAAGCAGAGAAAGCAAACATGGTCAAGTTTGATCTGCTTCTCAGAAATTTTTTGACACACCCTTATCTCCGGACCCCTTTCTTCCTCACACATACACACACAAACAAATGCATCCATTACAGAGCAAGGGGATAGATTTACAATCACAGGAAGCCAATCCCACAGACACAGGACCACCAACCCTCCCAGGTCTGAACCTGATCCAACTGACAAGAGTCCGGGCCGACATAATGCTGCCCTCTCTCTCTCCACTGCTGCTTCTCATAAAGCTTCACAAAACCCTTCTAAATTCTGCAAAACATGCTGATTACATTATGCAGGTACCTTGAATGTCCAATAGTTTTTGCTGATGGGATTCAGCTGACAAACAAAACTAGTGTCGAAAAATTAAAAACAACAAAAAAAATATGGATGCACTATTATTTTTGAGTTGATTCCTGGTACACGACTTTGCCAAAACAATCACAGTGGAGTTTTTATTCCTTCTGTCTGAGTTGAGATGTGAGCAGCAAAAGATGTGGGAAGCTTTTATAACTTTTACAGCTGCGCTGGAACCCCCCCCCCCAAAAAAAAAAAAATTGGTACATAATGACACAAACATGAGTAAGAGGAAATTTTGTACATGGCAATGTCCCCTTGGTGTGGGACTTTATTACATGGCAGTGCTTGTAAATTTGTATTTACCTATTATACATACATAAATAAAATGAAATGTGCAATTTGCAGGAGAAGAAAGCAGTGAAGGGAAGGGAGGGCAGAGGAGAGGTGGACGTGACAGGCTCTGAGAATACTGTATGTAGAGTCCACTGGGGCATGTAATGAACTGATATCATGCAGTGTCAGCAGCAGCCCCTGAATTTACTACCATAGATTAACCCTCAGAGAGAGTTACACATCGAGTGAGTCAGTCAAAGGGTGAAAAGACAATAACAAGCAGAGGCCGTGTTTCTCCTTCAAAGCAATAAAGGACAAAATGTTAAAACAATCAGGTACAGTACTTACAGTACTTTCCCCTCCAATGAGCACACGAGTCGAAGCCTGTAAAGAACCACTCACCTCTGACTAAAGTGAAACAATAAACGCTGCTGTTTCAATTTAAAGGAAGAAGCAGTTTAAGACTCTTTTAGTTTGATGTGCAGTACCTGTAGAAATACTTTTTAAAGCAGAATATATGACAGGGCAGGAGTCTGCAGCCATGCTAGCATCTCTGTGAAGCTGTTTAGCAGGGCTAAATGCTAAAATCCGCATGCTAACACTCTTACCAAGACAATTATACTGCAACATTCTGATGACTAGCAGATTTAACATTTACAAGGATCACCATCTTAGTCCATCATTATAGCAGCTTAACATTTTGTTGGTCAGGTTGATGAGTGTTATTAGTTTTGCAGGTGTTTATTTATGCATCAAAGCACTGGACAAATCAAAATGTCAACCTGATTATGGAACAGGTAAGGGTTCACCTCTGGGAACTATGGGTGTCTGTACTAAACTCTAATGGCAAGCCATCCAATAGTTATAAAAATATTTCAGTCTGGAACAAGATGAAGGACTGACAGACAGAAAGACAAACACTGTGATCCCTAGAAACACACTGCTAGCATGACCAAAAGCTAAAGCACTGAGATAAAATGAGGAAGCTGTAAAAGCCGATGGAGCAAAGAAATAACTTTACTAAAACTTTAAGGTAACCCTAACCCTGGGTCAAAATGGTCAAAACTCTTACACTTGATCAATACGGACAATTTTTTGGTCCATCATTAAATCTGGAAGTTGTTAACTTCTTCCAGGTTTAAGGATTTTGGAATTTAAATGTACACAACATTGAATTTCATCCTTATTTTACATAAAAACACACTAAACTAACTAGAATCTTTCAGTTATTCCCCCTCATGGAACTTTCTCTTTCTGATTAGGCTTGACTTTTGTTTCTCATGTATCATTACAAAAGTGGTGACATAGCTGGTTTCTTTAGGAAACTTTTAATTAGACATCTTGTTGCTGAACTTTACTTTTAGGATAACATTAAACATCAAGTTATCCATTTATTTGTGTATTCTGAACTACTCCGTGGGTTTTAAAGGCCTCGACGAGCAGACACAAATTCTGAAGAGCCTGACACAAAAGATGAGAGACTGACTTTCTCTTTTGACTTTTTAAGCAGTGGAAGTTGAAGAAGCGGGCTTTTAAACTCCGATATCCTGAGTTTAAAGAGCCCACTGAGATCTTTGAAACCAGGCACCCAACTGCTCTCAGTCTCTCATTCTCCCTCTGTCTCAATTGTCAGCCTATTAAATGTCTCTTTGTATCTCACCTATTCACACAAACTAACCAATGGAAAGCTTTGGATCTATTCACTTAGTGTGTGTGTGTGTGTGTGTGTCTGTCTTTGTGTTTGTGTGAGAGTGAGTGTGAGTGTGGGTGTGTGTGCATGTGTGTGTAGGTGTGTGTGTGTGATAGAGTGAGTGGTTGTCATAAGATGTCCCAGTTTTTTTGTTTTGTGTTTTTTGAGCAGCGACTGCACTGATGTTATTTACTAGTTGCACTGCTAGTGTGTGTTTTTGCGTGTGTGTAAGTGAGAGAGAGTGTGAGACATAGAGAGAGAGTGAGAGCAGAGTGTGTGTGGTAGAGTTACACAGAGAACAATAGCTCCATTGTACCTGTATCTGCAGCCACTGTCTGTCTTGTGTCACTGGTCCAACTCTGCTCTGAGTCTATTGGCTTTGATTCTCTGTTAAACAGACGTGTTTCAACATTTTTTTTAAAGATTTCTCTTAACCAGAATTAAGTTAAAGTTTTTCCTAATTATGTTAGTGTGATGATCTCTTGGCAATACAGTGTGTTGACACTTTGCATTTGAACATGTGGAACAGTCTGGCATGACAGAGTTTGGTCTTTCCCAAGCTGCAAACATACAGACCATTCACAGTTGGTGCTGATACATAATCTGTATGTGAATACATTATCTGGATAGTGACATCTTACTGGGGGTCTTAGTGGGGGTTACACTTACACCTAAAGGGGATGCAGGACAACTCAGGGGGCACCAAACGCTGTCTGCTTATCAAAGGGTTGGTGGTTCAATCCCTGACACTTCTAGTCTGCATTTTGAAGTGTCTCTGGGCAAGATACTGGAGCCCAAATTGCTGTATCTGATGAGAAGGTAGGCAGTTTGAATGGAAACACCCAGCCATTATTGAATAAAGTCAGTGCAGACTTTAACTGTGAAGCGCAGTGAGTATTAAGTGAAATAGCAAAATATAAATGTGGTTTATTGTTAGTAGGTGTTTAAGGAAAAAGTTAGCAGACCTTGTAGCTTGCATCTGTTGTATGGACTGCATTTACACCTCGCTTAGGTCCAATCACAACACAAGCAAAAACACCTCCAGATGTGGTCCGACTGATTTAACCGCATTCTAAACACAACAAACTCTGTGTTCACTCATGTGTTCACATCTTGCACTTTCCATCAACATACACGTGCTATTTACAGCCAAATGCAAACAGAATCAAATGCAGAAAAAAGAAAACATAACATTATCAAAGGGCTGCTCCAGCAACTTAGCATTATATTGAATTAATTTTCATTAATTGAGATTCAAATAATCAATGTCAAAGTGTAGCTAGGATACATTGAAGGTTGTCCCCTTGCAAAGTTCAAGCACCCTAAATGGCAGAACCTGTATTTCACACAGTGCAGCTAGACGGCATCTTTTGCAAGTGTGCAACACAGAGTTTCTGTTAAAAAAGGAAATCTTGAGCCTAAAATGAGAGAGACATCATCAGGTGTCATCAAAGTTGCATTATCTTGCCACTGAAATCAGAATAAAGAAGCTAAAGAAGCTAAGAATACATCAACAAGGAACTAGAACTCCATTAAACTGAACTCCAACCAGTTTCCCATTTCCCTCCAACCCAGCACCATCCCCCTATGGTGGCACTTTGCCCTGCAACCATAGCTGCACACACCAGGGGCCCAGGGTTTCCCCAATAGGATGACAGAGGTCGCGGTGAAGAGAGAGGCAGAGAAGAAAGAAATGGAAAAGAAAAGATACAGACAAAGAAAAAAAAGTCTCAACATAAAGAGTAATTGGGAAAACACAGGGGAAGGGAATTTCTCTTCCCTGATCCCACTACGGTTAAGCAAGAGTTTCTGGATGAAAGGGAGATGTGAGAAGGTTAGTTAGGTGAGGAGGAAAGAGTGAAGGACAGATAAAAGAATGAGAGAGGCAGCATAGGGAGATCAGGAGGGGAAATGAGAGGGTGATAAAGAGAATGGATGATGGATGCAGAGATGAAAAGGATGGGGGACAAGAATGAGAAAATTAGATGAGAGGAAAGGTGAGAAGGGATGAGAGGAGGAGGTGGAATGAGAGCGAAAGAAAGACACAATAAGAGCGAAGAGAGACACTGAGAAAAAGTGATAAAGAGAATGAGGAGACAAAGGGTAAACAGAGATGGAGGGATGAGAAGAATGAAAGAAAAAAATCTACAGATTGTATAATAGCCAGCGGGCCGGTAGGTCTGCTGTGATAATCCATATTGTCAGATTACAGTGTAATCCCACTCTACAGCACACATACACAGGGGCACACACACTCACACAAACACACAGAGCACAAGGAGAGTGTCTGACTGGACCCTGCGGTGCTGAATTGGAATAACTGTCAGTGATCCAGAAATTTCCTGGCCCGGCACTGCGTGCTTGTTGCCATGGTGATGGCTCCAGGAAGAGAGAGCGACACACAGAGAAAGAGAAAGAGAGCGCAGGAAAGTGAGGAAAGATAAGATAGGAAGAAGAGGGGGGGGGGGGGTGGAAAAGAGTGAAAGAAAACTGAGACCAGAACCAGGTGGGGCCACCGTGGGTTTGGCACCAGTTATATACCCACACACACACACACACATAGGCTACACACATTTACATCCGCACACACACTCGGCACACACATGAGCTTGCAAAGCCAAATCCACATGTTCTGCATGTGTTGGACAGATGCATACAACCAGCCCATTAGCCAGGACATGCAAACAATGCTGCTCATTGGCTCAGGGAGGCCACTACCTCCCCTCCATTGGCTGATACGCTGTGAAACAACCATCCGATTGGCCCGACCCAACATAGGCCTATTGGAACAAACACATCAAAGGAGGTGAATTAACTGAACATGGATGCTGTCACAATACTATATAAACACACACACACGCAGCACAAAGGAGCTCATGTCTGCTCACGTTTTTGAAACTTTTACATTCATGCTAGATGTCACTGTGAGTTTTCAGATGTAACTCATATTCTAAAAGTTTCAACCGTTACAAAGTTTCCTGGACATACTGTATATCAAAAGTATTGTTTTTAATATATAAGAAATATATAGTGATAATAAAAAACAGAAAGCAGGAGAATTATTTTCAAAATCCCCCCGTCTCTGCAATCTGTGTTTTGAATTTAGCATCATCATATTATGAAAAACATGTCCCTCATTTCTTTGGACTTGACCCGTTTGACGTTCCATGCAAGGTATTTCACTCAAAGCCAGAAATGCAAAACTCATGCTGGCACTCAAGTTAAAGTCAAGAAGTCAGTTTGATCAGGTTGCTGATGACTTTGTGGTGCACAGATCTCACAAAGTTAAAGTCAGACAGGTGATTAACTTGAGATATGTAACATAAACTACAGATAGGAGTGTCAGCAACCGCTGCACTGCCTAGCAAAAGTGCTGCATGCTTATGCAAGTTGGTGTGTCTGTGTTTCTGTCTTGGCTTCAATAACTGTTTGTAGCTTTGGCGTTTGTGTAGTTTTCATCTCTGTGTTGTGTGCTTTGGTGATGTTTTTTCAGCTGCCAGACTGTCAGGTATTTCATTTCTGTGGCCTAATTTTGCTTTTTGCATTCACAACCGTGTCCACAGCTCTTTTAAATTACTGATATGTGGTCAGTTTTCGGAGTTCTGTCTTCCGGTTGACTGTAGTAAGGCTGTAAAGGAAGGCTGCTGTATTTTTAAAAATGACAATAAGTGGTGTTCAGGACCTGACTATCAAAAACGACTTTTTTGGAATTTAATGTCGGGTTTAGACATAACGGCTTAATGGCATGATGTTGTGCTTGTACTGTTGGAATTGATATATTAATGCAATTATAAGATGTTCATTAAAGATGTTCTTTAACTACAGTAAAATCACACATTATCAGCTACACTTGAAAGAAGTTTGAAGAAATGAACATGATCTAAATCATTTCATTCTGTCTGATCAAATTCACAGCTCTTTGTGAGGTGTGAACTTGGAAGACTAGCCAGTTGTCAAAAGAAGAAAGTGGTAAGTTAAAAAAAAATGGAGTGATTGTTAGATCTTGGAATCCATCATTCACAGCGGCAGGTGGAGAAAAAGTTAAGTTCCAACGCTGCTCATGACACATGCTCTTTTTTGAGACCAAATATAGGACAGATGCAGAGCCGTCGTGGTGGCTTGTTTTGTCAAAGGTGTAAGCTACTGTATTAGAACACAGTATTTGGACCCCCACCCACAACCTTTCCCTTTTCCATATAAAACAGAAAGAGAAGGAAGCAGCTGTTGTTTAGTGGAATCTTCCAGAATCTCTCCTTTCCCATTGTCAGCCGGGCCGTCCAGGTCCTGGCCCAGTTCAACATGAGTAATCGCCCTCACCGGCTCCCCGACAGCAGCATACTGCCAGCCAGACTGATTCATTGGGCAAGCACAGACAAATGGGGAGAGGGGGCTGGGGTGGGGGCAGGGAAAGAAGGAAACAGACATGTAAAAGAGAAAAAATATGGAGGCAGGTCTTGCAAACGACAGGCCCTCTAGGAATTTATGACCTGTGCAACCGCACAATCAAATGCAAATTCACCTCGTCCCTGCAACATATGTGAAAACATGCAGCTTCCAAGTAGTGTTTGCCATTTTGACTCTTTGCATATGTTTTGTTTTTTATTTTTCATAAAATGACCCGTCAGAATTCAGCATGGGGAGGAATTTCATATCCCAGTCTATAAAGGTTAATGGTGATCTTTCGTATTTATTCCCTCATGAACATTAAATTTAATAACTTATGGAGTCCTGTAACCTTCCAACCACAGCCACTAGCAGCTCAAAAGTCTAACTGCCCCAAAAACTTTAATGAATAAATTAGGTTTCTGCCAGCCTCTGGTCTACTTTGTGTTAAGTGCCGCTAACCAACACCATGTTACCATAATAACACTAAACTAGCAATGCAAGCAGCTTTGTGAGTCTGTTACCTTCTAAGCCAAATGCTAACTTTGTGATGCTAAAGTGCTCCAAGTGACAGTGCTAACATGCTGCTGTTTAGCAGGTGTAATATTTACCATTTTCCTTGTCTTACCTTCTTAGCATGGTATTTTTGTTGCTTATTAACACTAAGCTGTACTTTGTACTGAAATAGCTTGCCAGCACTGAACAAATTTAATTTTAGATTTTGACCTTCTAATAATTTGTGTAAAAAGTGTGTGTTATAAAAGAAAATAGAGTTGAGTCAGTTGTGGACAAGAATGTCATGAAGCTCGACCATGCTAACATGCTGATGTCCAGCAGCTTCAGTTTAACATGCTAACATTTGTTAAGAAATACAAATCACAGTATAAAGCTGGGCTTATCATTAATCAACATCCAGAGTATCAAGTGCAGATCCCAAGAACAAAAATGACATCAACAGAAAACAATACACATCCATTTACAGGTACAGATAGACAGATAGACAGATAGATAGATAGATAGATAGATAGATAGATAGATAGATAGATAGATAGATAGATAGA
>JAQNCA010000011.1:12310464-12320569 GCA_029783725.1 Acanthurus tractus
TTGGTAAAATCTGCTTTATGTAGAAATAAAAAATGATTACCACAAGTTTTGTATCTAATAATTGCAAGGAAAGATGCTGTAAGGAAGAACAAGAAATAATGACAAATGTGGGTTTATGTATTTTGAGGAAGTAGAATGTGAGAGAAATAGTTACTCCTTTGTTTTAAACAACCTGGCCATTGATGTATAGCTTATATTGTGGAGTTAACAATGTGCAAAGTGGACTCCTGTACATTTGAGTTCAGTAAAGCTGGACTCCACAGAGGCTTGTTATTGTCATTTGGTAATTTCTGAAGCAGCAGTCGCATAGCAGTGAGCTGCAAATGTAATGAGAAAACTGCATGAGAGTGTTTTGGAACAGGTCTGTCTACTTCTTTGTCTCGGGTTAAAAGAAGCAGCTTTAGCAATGGTTGACTGTACCAGGAATTTGTTATGAAGTGTGCGATTCACTTCTGCTGCCTGAAAGCTAAATTTGGATTCACTGTGTTTCCTCTGTATTGCTGGTTATGTAGACATGCAAACATTCAGTATTAAACAATAGAGAGAATGTGATGTGAGGATATGAGAAGATATTGATCTTCTTTTTACCTCTTTTTCCAAAGAAAAGTAAATTGTACAAAGTTTGGTCTTCATAACAACTGATTATGTCAGGCTAAATCTGTGAAAGGTTGATGTCAACACATGCATATGTATAACCCTTTGACCACCCACCTCGCTTTTAGCTTTACCTTTTAAGCAACCATTAGCCTTTCAACAGCATGGCACCCCCAAAAAGTAAACAAAGATTATAAATAAAAATATTTTAAATTGGAACAAAATAAATTATTTTACTAACATAGCAGTTCGAAACCAAAGTGGCCCAATAGTATGAGTTTAAACAGAATTAAACTGTACTGTACTGTACTCCAAATATTTTGATGATAAAGTAAGGGCTAGTTGTTAAAAAGACTGGGTCCATGTAGTTGATTGACTTTTTCTTGGTTACCTGAAGGACAATGTTTTGACAATTCAACACAGGCAAATAATGTCTGCACTCTAAAGCAGTGATATACTGTCTTAGTCATTTCATGTAAACTGTCTTGGTATTTAGAAGATTGTCCCTGCAGCCAAAGAATATTAACTCAGTGAAAATTCATTACTGAAATTACCATCTGCAGACTCTTTTTTTTTTTATTTAAACAAACAGATTTAGTTACATATTAAGTTGTAACATCATCCATATTTTATGGTGTTATGTGTAACAATAAAACATTAACAACACTGCAGAATGTACTTGATTGCGCACAATACATTCCTGGACTCCACAAGGACATTTGTCTGTGCATGTTTACAAAACAAACAGAGCTTATCTGCGCCACATTCCTCGCCTTGTATATGAGAAGAGGAAACAGAAAACGACATGTTAAAAAGTTACATGGAAGCAATGTGCAGAGGGAGAGGTTTGAGGTTGTAACATTAAATATATATCTATGCCTAAAGTGTTTTATCCCGGGTATTTTTCTTTTTTAAATGTTTTAATTATGTAAATGAATGTCCTCTGTCCTTAAGTTACCTAAGCTCTCTCTTTCTCTTTCTCTTTCACTCTGTCCTCACTGTTTTTATTCTCTCTCTTTCAGGCGGTTGGGGGTGGAGCTTGGCAAGGTGCAGGTGTACCAGGAGGCTAACAGAGGTATGATGATGTTTGGCAAGGCATTACTCATCATGAACGTGTAGATGTTTACTCCTTATGTAACCTTCATTAAATCAGGGAGTTCTGCTGAGGTCAACATCAAAACCTGAGTGCAGCAGAAGTCCCGGAATATACAGAAACAAGCAAGTCTCTGAAAAGATCTTGAACTAAAAGGTTAAAATTATCCCGGGGGATGAGACTTCAAAGTGAACTTCTCCAAAAAAAACTGAAACCCTCAGCAAATACATCTGGGTTTGCGTCAGTCTTTACAGTTTCTTCTGTGTCTTCACTGGACCTTTGTCTCGGCCCTGGAAGCATTTGGGTTTCTAATCTCTCTCTCCTGGGAGGCATATTTTTTGGAATGCTAGTATCTACTCTTTTACACATGGAGGTGGGGTGTGTGAGAGGCACAAAGGGCTCAGATAGCCCAGTGATGATGCTGACAGGCCTAACAGCCTCTGTTATGTCTCTGCATAAAAGTGTGTTTATGTGTGTAGGGATCCGTACCGCCCTTGTTCTCAGGTCCTGTTTGTTTCCATAGAAACGCGAGTACAGATCCAAGAGTCAGTGCGAGGCAAGGATGTCTTTGTGATCCAGACAGTGTCCAAGTAAGAAAGAACACACATCATTAAAAAAAAAATCATCTCAGGTTTCTCCTGAAACGTGTCACTCATATCACATGTTGTCATTCCTCTTGCTCTCTTTTCTCTCCGTCCCTCGGCTGTACCAGAGATGTGAACACCACCATTATGGAGATGCTGATTATGGTGTATGCATGCAGGACATCTTGTGCCAGAAGTATCACAGGTGTCCTCCCCTACTTCCCCTACAGCAAGCAGTGTAAAATGAGAAAGAGGGGCTCCATTGTCTCCAAGCTTATCGCCTCCATGATGTGTAAAGCTGGTAAGTTCAAAACAGAGGAAGGGAGAGTGGGAGGAGTCAGAAACCAGTGGTTACTTCTGGTATTTTTCTGTTAGCCTGTAACATCAGAGATTGCAATATTTTAGTATCTGAACATATGACAACTGAATAACATGCAAAGCCGTAAAAATACACATCTTATTGAACTGCAACACTGACACTTTTGAACTGACCGTTTTTGTGCAGGTCTCACCCACCTGATCACCATGGACCTCCATCAGAAAGAGATCCAAGGCTTCTTCAACATCCCAGTGGACAATCTGAGAGCCTCCCCCTTCCTGCTGCAGTACATACAGGAGGAGGTAAAAACATGCACACGTACTCACACACACACTCACACACACACACAACATGGTTGACATATTAAAGCATTTACTTCCAGACCATTGAAAACTCCCACAATGCTGAAGGCCAATGGTGTTGATGGAGTTCACTCCACAAGCGTGAGAACATGGAAGTATTAGCCCGAAGGGCCTTGCATCACCAGTTTTGTTTGTGAAGTGTGCAATCAGTCCGCTCGTGCAGACAAAAGCGGAAGCTGAGAAGACGTCCTACTGATTTGGAAAGTGGAATATTGCTAATGTTAGTTAGTTAACTTATACATTTATACTGTCTTGTAATTCTGCTTGATTTTTCTCTCAAAGTGCATCAGATTGATGCTTTTAAATATGAAATATTCAAAGTTTTCTTCTGGGGGAGCATGCCTCCGGACCCCCCTAGAGGGGTCGTATCCTTCTCACATTTTTCACCTCTGACCCACTTTCATGTCTGTACTATGTACAACCTTTGTCCCTTTTCATCGCATTTTGATGTTTGCAATGTCCTGCCTCCCTAAGTTGCTGTTGCTATGTTGAGTCCATTTTCAGGAAGAGAAAAACAGATATAATGTCTTGCTGTCCAAAGGAAAAGGTCAACATTCTCACTTGTTGATGGTCTGTCTGAAAAACAGGCAAATAAGGAAAATAGGGTTTTTCTTGTATTTTCAATACAACAGATCAGACTGTTACAATTTCCACAAAGCTCTGTTTGGACTTACATACTACAAATTAATTTTTTTTAGACAGGTTGTATCAATTTTTGATGTAAGAGAAAACGCTTTCAGGAAGATAATCAGCAAACTTAATTCTGATTTTGGTAACAGGTTTAACTGGGGTTGCTCTCTCAAATCTAATAAAGCACATGACAGAGCTGCTATTGGTAGCCTGAGGAATTGACAGCATCAGGGACCTGAGGCCTGTACCAGGAGAGTTTAACCTATTTAAATTTGACTGGGGTTTGTCAAGGATAGTTGGGATCAACATGTGGGTATGTTGGGAGTTTGTCTGTTTGCATTTTAAATAGCTTGTCTGGCATCACAGGCAATTTTTTTTTTAAATTGTTGTTTGTGCTCTGTATTTATCCCCAGAAAAATGCACTGTGATAGTATCATGACATGAGGAGTTTACAGAAATGTAATCAGCTAAATCTTAACTCGTTGAACTCTAACTGAGACATTTAAGACAGTAACAGTTCAGGAAGGGTTAATTGTGTGCAAATATCACTGTTAACTGATATCTTTATTTTCTGTGAACCTTCAGATCCCTGACTACAGAAATGCTGTCATAGTTGCCAAATCTCCAGCTTCAGCCAAAAGGTCTGTCTCCCCTCATCTGCTGTATTCATAAAAAAATACCTTCAGCTCTGCTGAGCTGCAGGGCTGAAACTCATTATGTTACAATGTTAACTAACATGTTAATCATGAACCTGTTTTGTTCTTGTGTCATCACTCTTTCTTCCCTGGAGGAGTTAAAGTTCAAAATAGCCTTTATGTCGCGGCATGCATTGCTCACTGCCATTTTTGACACCACCACTTAAAGCAGATATTAGTAGTAGTATTTAACTTTATGAGAGAGAGTGCATTTTGTGTTGTGTAGTCAATGTACTGCTTCCTTTTATCACCGTAAGATTAGATATGAAGGGGGAACAGAAAGATGTTCTAAAATACTGTAACATCAGAATTTTCCTCTCTGTGCTGGTGCACAGGGCTCAGTCGTTTGCTGAGCGACTGCGTCTGGGTATAGCAGTGATCCACGGTGAAGCTCAGGACGCAGAGTCGGACCAGGTAGATGGGCGACACTCCCCACCCACCGTCAAGACCACCGGAGCCATTCACCCCAGCATGGAGATACCATGTAATGCAAGCACACACTTAGCAATGAGTCTTGTTACCACTATATAACAGAATGCATTGATAATAGGTACATGTTTACAATACTCACAACTACGCATGACCATCAAGAGGTGTTGCCTCTCAATAGTAGGAGCTTAAATCCAGCGTTTTTCAGTGTATCTCATTGTCTCTCCTTTTTGTTTCTGTATTCAGTGTTGATCCCTAAAGAAAAGCCTCCCATCACTGTGGTAGGAGATGTAGGAGGACGCATCGCCATCATAGTGGTGAGAGCATGCAGAGGGATTGTTTGAAACACATGATTTTATTGTGTGGGAACAGCAAAATACATGAAAACTGTGGATGAAAGTAAAAAAGAACTTTGTGATTTTAGTTTAACTCATTAAAAGTGGTTTACTTCACTGCTTTAACGTCAATTTTAGTCGCATTAATTATGATGTAAGGACAAACCCTATGGGAAACTCACAATAAACTGAGGACAAAGAAAGGAGCTCGATCAGCAGAAAAAGGCTGCTGGTGTGTGTGCAGCTGCAGGAGGGCAGGGTGGTGACACACAGCAGGTCGACACCCAGCTGACAGTCTGTACAAAATCCAGTACAGGTTTTCTTTTTAAAGAGGCTCATTCTTTTAAATATTTTGTTGTGGCTTTAATAAGTAGTTGTTGCTGTATGTGCAACATATTGTTGGGCCTTAATAAATTTAATTATTGAGTGTGGGCTCGACCTTCTCTATTCTTTTGCTACAATGATAAAGAGTCTTGAGACAATTTATGTTGTGATTTGGCACTATGAAAAAAAAAACTGACTTGACTTACAGGCTGTGAAGGTACACATGAATTGCAACCATTGCCGAGACTCCATTGTTGATTCCTTTCCAAAAGAAAATGAAAAAAATAATCATAGTACAGAAAATTGGAAATGTGGAATTGGAAGAAAAATCAGCTGAGTGTCCATTGAATCCGTCAAAGATGCTTTGGAAGAAAATACCATTGCAGCGTATACATTTTAGCACATTTTTGTGGAGGGCAGTTTTAATCCCTAACGGGCATACATGTAATCGCCCTGACACTCCAAGTCTTCTGTCGTTGCTGCAGTGTGCTGCAGTCACTGCTGGTTCTTTGATGTCAGCTTGGTGTGTCGGCTGCTCGGTGTGGTGAGCGTGCATGAAGACAGAAACCAAATGAAAGATTTGATTCGGTTTGAGGGAGCAGAGCTGCAGTAACATCAAAAATCCCATCAGGAACAACACACAGAAAGCTCTCACTAGAGGGCGCCATGCTGCTTTAACAGTCTGAATGCTACAAATAGTTCTGTCTTCACGCATAATTGCTATCCCTTCTGCGTAATACACCCTCATAACTCTGAGTTTGAAACACTATAAATACTTGGTTTGGTTTAGGAAAAGACCACAGTGGAATGTGTCATGTAGTAAAGTTTGTGTTCTGTATCTGGACCCTTAAAAAAAAGATGCTGAGTGCTGATTGGGTCTGTTTCCATAGGATGACATCATCGATGATGTTGACAGCTTTGTGGCAGCAGCAGAAACACTGAAGGAAAGAGGGGCCTACAAGATCTTTGTCATGGCAACACATGGCATCCTGTCCTGCGAGGCCCCCAGGTTCATAGAGGAGTCCGCCATTGATGAGGTGAGTGTTCACTTTCTAGTCTTTTCTCCTGCTGCCGTAGTTAATTCTCATCTCTCTCATCTAATCTCTCTCTTGCTCGTTCATTTTCATCCTCTCCCAGGTGGTGGTGACCAACACAATCCCCCATGAGCTCCAGAAGCTCCAGTGTCCAAAGATCAAAACAGTTGACATCAGCATGATCCTGTCGGAGGCCATCCGCCGCATCCACAACGGAGAATCCATGTCCTACCTGTTCCGCAACATAGGAGTGGATGACTGAACAACTTTACACACACTCACACACACACACACACACACACACACACACACACACACACACACAGAAAAACATGCCATTTGCCTTTTCAGATCTCTTTAGAAACATGAGGGTGAATGTTAAACACTGAATTTGCTACATACACAAGAATATACCATTTCTACTGTAACACACACACAAACACACACACATAAATACTAACCCTTTCGTTTGAGTGCAGCTTAACATAAATGATGACTGAACACACACGCACTTCCACATACAGGTCTTGTTTTGCAGACAAACACACATGTTGATCTTACATCGATGGACGACTGCTAGTCTCCAGCAGCTGCCCTCTTGTCAAAGATTACACATCTCAGTTGTTTTGTTGTGTTATTTTTTACTCTCATCTCTTTCTGAGTCTCTTTAGTCAAGTCTCTGTCCTGTCCTCCATTTTCTTTCATGTATTTCAATAGAATTTAGTGTTGATGTTACATCTTATTCTTCCTAAGTGATATTTGTTAGCATCGAATGTCTCTTGCCGTACAATCTACTTCATTACAACGATCAGAAAGAGAGTTAGTGCCTTCTAAAGGACATACCCGTAACACACAGGCCTTCACTAATCCCATACACAGCTGTGTCTTAGCTAACAAAGCTAGTTCATTACAGCCCTTGTAATTAACCCAGGAACTTGCAAGTTCCCAGCTGACTAACTCGTGCAGAGTCACAGAGTGCATGTTTAACCCTTTGTCAGATTTGTGTTTATTGATGTAGTGTGTGAATGTGCTACTAATGTAGTTATTTAGATACCTACCAGCTAGCCATATGTCTGTGTGTGGTTGCCATAGCACTTAGATTGCTAATCTGGTGTCAAATCTACTAATTGCTAAACTCAACTGGAATCAATACAGGAAACATTGTCTCAGTCTGATTGATTGGATGTTGGAAACATTTGATGGCAGTGCACTTGTGGAATTTGTCCCCATGAGTCATCCATGTTACACTGTGTGCCATCGTTTCAATGCCTGCTCATATTTTATATTTGTTCATGCCACAAATGAGCAGTAATCTTTCATCTGGAAGGCTCAATAAAACCTTCTCTCAAGTTATCAGGTCCACATTTGAAGTCACTGCATATTTACTTTGATTAAAAAATGAAAAGTTTTTCTCAATCATTTGGAAGTGGGTAAAACAATCCTCGATCCTGAGATCAACATGAAAGAGACTGATAAAATTAAAACACGTTCTACCTGAGTTAAGTTCCAAACTGCAGCTACAGCTGGGAAAGAAAAATGAAAGCTTCTTTTGATGAGCAGATCTTGACTGAAGCAGGTCTTTGTCACTTTGCCAGATGTGTTTCAAAAATGTTTTGTATTTATTTTCAGCACTTAATATGAATAAATATGACCTATGAAGGTAAAGAATGCCTTGCTTTGTCATGTTTTTATACAAGCATACTGACACTCCTAAAACAACAATGCTAATGTGTTTTACGAGTGTTTATTGTGCAACATCAACATCAAACTCGTTAAGCGTTATCTTGAGGGCAGTTTGAATGTACAAAATGTTTTTTACAATTTACAACAAAAATGTACCTGCATTTGGATTTGGAATACAAGAGGTTTACTTGTAATGGAGTATTTGTGTATTAATTAATGTATGTACTATATGTTTTACCTTGTAAAATATCTGAGGGTGTTTTCATCATAAGGCTACAAGTAGCTTGCAACATTTTAATAACTCTAAAAAAAATGGGCTGGTTGGTTAATATTTTAGGACTCCTTCAATTTTTGGACTCCTGAGAGTATTTCACAAAGTGTCTCAAGGCTAAAACCAGCTCCTGAACCATTGAAAGTTGGAAGAAGTCAAGACAACTCCTAAGCTACTCACAAGCAAAAGCAAATCACAGACAGTCCTAAAATTTCTGCTTCCAGCAATCCGCCTCCTAATTTCCGGAACTTTTAGTGATACTGAGCTTTTCATAAGATATCCTCTTAATCACTAGAGTATTATGACCACAGTAGAGTCACTTCACCAACCAACAGAAAACAAACCAATAACACAGGACATGAAGTTCTTTCAGCATTTGCATTGCAGAGTCAGTGCTGCCCTCCAGCCTCATTATGCTGGTGTGTGAGTGTGCAGGGACATGAAGAGAGAGTACAGCACTCGCCTGTGGTGCCAAGCTTCCTCTTTTAATAAAATACAATAAATATTTCTAATTAGAGAATACATGCAAAGGATATTCGACAAGATTGTTTCCTCACATGATTTTGTTGTGCGAACCATTAGAGTTAGCACTTTCTGTCTTTTGCGGTGTGATACTTGTTTTTCTGTGTGGTTGTGATACTCAGTGTCTGTTGCCCAAGGACAGGGGCAGGGAGTTTTCTTTCTTCAAGAGAGAAAACAGTGTTTTATGATGAACTCTGCCTGAAGAGAAGGGAGTAGAGATACTCGGGCAAGCTTGCTGATAAGAGAGAACTGTTTGACTCTTGTTCCCACTACAGACGGTAAGAAGATGCACTGAGAGGATGAACTTTTGTGCAAACACTGGATGTACTGAAACATTCAGCTGTGTTAGAAAAGTGTGTAATCCTTTCTGCATTTATTCATTCCTCCTACAGGCTGGTGAGCCTATATGCATCTGTTTGATCAAAAGATCTTAAAATACAAATTGCAGGTTCCTTATTTTTACCAACATTTTAAGCAGAAAATCAAATCAATAACCTGTGGTTAGGTGTGTTACAAGGTTAATTTACGCATTGATACATTTATTTGAATTTTTATGGAGTTTTAAAAATATTGATCGATAAAGAAGTCACATTATGTTTACTGAAGTAGAAAAAGAAATTACATTTGAGATGTCACATTTATGTGTTGGCAAATATTTTTTCTGCACTTTTTTTGGCTTTTGCAGTTATTCAGTTTCTGTGAATTACTAATTATTTAGTGAATTATTATTTAATAATACCCTTTCATGCACAAGCTGGGCAAGAAGTAAAAGTTGTTCTTGATCTTGGTTTTTGTTTGTATTTGTCTGTATACTCTTGTCAGTCATGATTATTGTGGTATTTAGTACAAGACTTTGCGAGGAAACCTGCTAACTGTTGTCAAGCTGCCGAGAGGCTGAAAATTAGCTTCACATACACTTTACTAGTTAGTAGCCTAAAAACTTTATTTACTTTTTTTGTCATATTCATCAGACCTTCATTTTATTTTCAAGTCCTTATTTGAATATGCCAACATACCTCCTACAGAGACCCAGAACAACCTAAGATCCAAGACAGCCCATCACAGGTTAGTGAAACATGACATCATCCACAGCAAAAGGGTCAACTCTGCTCTTCTCTTAGCTTAAGAGGTCTCCCAAGTACTAAGTAAGCTAAACTGCTTTATTGATTGGTTTTAAAGGAAACTCTTAGCTTGGTACTTTTAGTGCTATTAAGGAGTCCTCCTGGTGGA
>JAQNCA010000011.1:12414368-12424378 GCA_029783725.1 Acanthurus tractus
GAATCATGGCTTTGTTCAAAATGAGGATGCCATTTTTCAGTTAACCCAAATAAAATGATATAATCTGTTTAAAAAAAACCCGTTTCTGGCGTCCTTTATATGTTGCAGCCTCTGAGCCATTCCTGTGTTTACTTAGAGAGGCCGTAACAGGTAAACTTTAGTAAGAATGCTCTGAAATAATTTTTCTGTAGATAGGTCGGGAAAAGTGCAGCAATAGCAAATATGACAGCTCTGAACACAGCTCAGCAGTTTAAGTGTTCACACTTACCGTCTGCTCCACAACTATTGGTATGAGAGGACTCCGCCATACAGGACTGTGGTGGATGGACCTGCTGTGTTTTAGTGTCAAGCCTCCAATGTGCAACACTTTCTAAAAAAAAACATGCAGAGACCACATATCAGTTCACAATCCATATTTTTCTTTTCAAACTTTACAGTAAGTTTATTTTCCATGGAAGAAAAAGAAATGATTATTAAAACCCTCAAATGGTTGAAAAAGATTTTAACATATGAGAGCACTACATAAAAAAATACGACTGACTTACATAAATTTAAAAAACATTTCATAAAATTTAGGTTTTATTTGTTCAAGTTTTAAGTTTTTGAAAGGAAAGAACCAACAGCAAAAACACAATTTTTTTAACAGTGAATCCAAAAACAGGTAAGACATGACAGCGATCAACATCGTAAGTAAAAGCAAAAAACAAACAAACAGGTCATGTATTAAGCAGTTTAGTTCATAACATTCTTTAAGTTGATAATGAAAAAGCATTACTGCTTTACAACATTGAATAAATTTGTATATATCTGGCTAAACTTGTGTTTAATGCAAATCTATGTATTAGGTGAGACATAATAAGAATAAAAAAGAATTTAATCATAGAATTTGAGGACTTAAAACAGTTGAATGAGTTACTCACGAATAATGAAATTGTGAACTATTGAGAACTTAGCCCCTCATAGAAGTTAAAGGTCTTTTTAAATACAGCATGTGCTCTTTCGATTTGTTTCGTGTTCAAATTAAACAGTTTAAATCTCCAAACTCTGCGATGCTGTATGAAATATCAGGTTACACAAACTTGTGTAAGTGGCCATTATACACATCAACACATTTCGCAACAAGCTTTACTCTTAGGTCATCCAAACACCGACAGCGAGTGACAAAAACAGACTTTATTGATTTGTTATGTTTGTTGTCTTTTAGGAAACATTCTTTATTCTAGCTACAGATTTTTTGCAGAAAGCATATCGGTAAAAGTAACGTATGGACCTGCCGAGCAGGGTCTGAAGTGATGCGATGAAGCAACGTTACACAAACTCTTTAGCACGCTTAACGCGACATGCAGTAGTAATAACAGGAATGTCTAATGTTGGATTAGACTCAGTTATAGCATGCCCCATACTGACAAAAAGGTTTCCAATACTAATGATACTCACCCGTAACAGCATTTTGATAGCTTTTATGTCACACTATCCCTCTGTATGACCCTCAGCTACACCGGAACAAATTCCAGTGTGACCTTTGCTCGCTTTCTTCTTCGTCGTTCGATTCATTTGCGCTTTGGGCATCGTTTTTTTAGCGAGCTCCCCCTATTGACGGTTTTCAGAGCCTTTTAACGTACAATCTCATTCCATTACATCCCATCCCATCCCTCTCTTCTCTCGCCTTGCCCTCGTCCTCTTAGCGTATAGGAGAGCCCAAAATGGGTCAGAAAACAAGCAAAGAAGTGCTATTAAGGAACAAGTGTTTGCTTTGTCTTTTCTGGGCTACTGTAGAAACATGACAGCATAGGATCTGCTCACAGAGTTGTCAGCTTGGCAACTTTGTTACTTGAGAAGCTACTTTTCAGTCAGTCTCATTTTGTTTGATGATCTTTACTTCACTTTGTAAGGTTCAAGGCTACAATGAGTCCATTTCTGTTGTTTACATAGGCTATGTATTATAACTTTGATAAAGCAAATGGAGATCTCAATAGGCCTGTATAAATATTTGTTATGAAAAAGGCTCTTCAACCTTAAAAAAGAGCATGGTCAAATAGAATTATAGATTCAAATACATGCTTTCTTCGTGTTTCTGCATGTTTTTGTCTTTGCTTTGTTGATGGACTTTATTATCTGTTTAAACCTGTAATTGGAGGTGTTTTTTAAAGATTAAGAAAAAAGAATAGTACCAGTATTTTGGAATTCCGAAACTTAAGTATAAATTTATGAAACTGCAGACTCAACTTCTTTTCATATTCATTTGGACTCAGCATTTATTTTTTAGACTTATTATATGATCAACAGAATATTTGTTTCAAAGAGACTTTAGAGAGAGACAGTCTGATTGTTTACAGAGGAGAAAATAAATACTTTGACAGTTTTGTGTTATAAGTGTACCCAATTCAAGTGCACTTCTTTAAATGCACTAATATTTTTTGCTCAACTACCATTCAGAGGAAATTATTGCCATTTTTGACTCCAGTGCACTTATCTGACAGATAGACCAGTTACTTTGAGATTAAAATTCTAAACTAAAAATATATGAATTTGTAAAATATGACACACTTATGTTAAAACTACTCCTACATACAACTCTCTAGCTTTAAGTTTTTTTTAATAGGTTAATATAATCAACATTTGTTAGATCCAATTTTTCAGTATCGTGGTAATATATTCAGGTGTCTATCTTTTGACTGAGCAGCCTGATCAGTGACATTCAAACTTACTTTCAGGCCTCCATGTAGCGTAATGGTATAGGCCTATTTTTATATTAAAGTGTAGCAAGACCTACTTCAAAGGAAAGTACAACCCACCATCAGGAGTACACTATTCAAATTTGATTAAATCTACAAACGACACTCAAAGCGATGACTAGACTTGTAAGCTATGTGTCTTAATGTGTATGTGTGTGTTTTTGTGTGTTTCTGGATGGTGGGTGGAGGGAGAAAAAAAAGCGGGTGAATAGGCTTTTTATTTTGAAGGATCTCACCGGAAAATGTGTTTATTAAAGCGTAGTAGCCTACTGGCAGTTTGAAGTAACTTGGTCACTTTCTCTGTTAGTCGGACCCAGTCATGTCAAACAACAGCGCCGCCAACAGCAGTTTAGTCATCGCCCAGAAGGCAGTGAAACAGCTTCGTCTAGAGGCCAGCGTCCGTCGGATTAAGGTATGTACACACAACTCAAGACTTCCATCAAACTGTACATCAAACCAGTCCTGTGCGCGTGACTCCCGCTCTGAGGCGCGTCATGAGCTTCGAAGCTTAAATGTGTCAATTGCTACATCTTATACCACCATCATGAAATGTCAATGAAATGTTAAAATGCATACGTTTATATTTACTTAGATTTCACTCCTTTGTAACAACAAGTAGCCTGGCATACCGTTAGTATTTTATGAAAAAGAATATTTTGCAACATGTTGGTGTTCTTAAATTGATCCTCACATAGATCTATGCCATGGGCTACTAGGAAATGAGCCACAAAAAATACAGAATAATCGTAACAGAATAAACAATAAACATAAAATTTTAGTCGGTCTTAAATTTATTGATTGGGGTTGTAAAATGGCTCTTTGATTGGGTAAACCAGTTTAGGAAAATTTTCTCTCTAGGTTTCTGTTAAAAGTAGTGTTTTTTGTGGGATCAATATAAACAAACTTATCTTGAAACACCTTGTTTATAACCTTTTTTATTTAAGAAAGACATTTTTCACATTTAGGCTTATGTTGTAAATCATCCTAAAGCCACGGAAGTGTGATTTCCTGGTGTGCCATGTAGTACAGTGAAATGGTATCAAACAGACTTTTCTCTGCTAGTCCAGCACAGTGAAAGCTTTGTTGATTGTGCTGCTGTATGACTGGTATGATTGTTGGGTGACTACTTATTTTAGAACAGAAGTCAGTCTGGTTTCAAGTGTGCGTCTTTGTTTACTGCAATAAGCAGCTGGATGACAGTTGATTTCAGTCATCTTACAAATTCTTTAAATTAGTTCCGGTGAGAAAGTAGTTAGCTTGTTTTTCTGAACAAGCACAAGCTGAAGACTTCAGTTTGTGATAATGTCAGTATGGTAGAATCATGCAAAATTTAAACAATATAATTGATAAGTGGGGTGTGAGGCAAAAAGGACATTTACAACCTGACATTTTCATAGTATGTCTACCCTGTTTTAACCTATGTCGCATTTTCACTAATTGCTGTGATTTACTGACACAAACCTTAAAAACACAAATCTACTGCTGCTATTGCTTTTCTTAGTCCGGTACAGCCAAAAAAAAAAAATCAAACAAATAAAATAAAATAAAAAAATAGGAAAGCTAATACAATTGTCACATTTTTACAAACAAATAAAAATATGCGAGGTGGTTAACTGCAACTATAAAAAAAGCAAACCTCAACCAATATTCTCTGAGCATACTCTTCGACAGGATGGTTAAAAGTATACCTCTTACATTTAATGAGTGCTTTCAGCAAGTGATGTCTGAAATGTACTTTTCCTTTAGAAAATTCCAGATAGTAGTGCAGTAATTTTGGAAACCATGAGATTTTACACTTTCAGGTGCAAAATTGTTCAATACAACTACCAAAAAGCATTCAAAGCAGTATTCCAAGGATAATGTGAGACAGTTGAAAGTGGGACAAAAAAGAAATGTTAAAACTGAAGCAACAGAGGCAGAAATAGCTAGTCTATTAGTCCCAGATGTTGGCCAAACATTTGCTTTATGGGATCACAGGGGCAGAAAGAAAAAACACAGATTGCTCACTATTGCTTAGTGGTGAACTCCAAGTAAAAGTTCTCAGTAGTTTTTTAAGTCAAACTTGTTAACTTTAGACCAAAGGAAACCCAAAGTGAGCCTACTGGCTTCCTTATCATTTACACTTGCATTATGGGATACCACACTTCCCATAATGCAACTGGGTGGCATCTAGTTATAATAACAAAATGACCATAATCAGCAACATTTTTTAGAAATAACAGGTTTCTTTGCACTATGGAGAGTGTAAAACTATAAGTGGACTTACTTTTATGCTAACTTTTGACATGCTTTAACATGCCCAGAAGAAGACTAATCAAAAACTATCCCTCTCGTGACGTACGGAATATCATACAGGTTTCTCAGGCTGCCGCAGAACTGAAGACCTTCTGTCTGCAAAATGCCCACAAAGACCCTCTCCTTACTGGAGTGCCCTCCAGTGATAACCCATTCAGGCCTCCCAAGTCATGTGTCCTCCTCTGAGGTGTGAGTGCAGCACTTTTCTCTTTGCTTGAATTGTTCTATTATTTTATACTCTCAAATTATTTTATTTTCTTCCCTCTGTAAGATCCTCCTGAAATCGCTGGAAATATTTGTATCTTCAAAGGAACTTTTAGAGAATTATACACAAGTGCTAAAGTGCTTGTGAGTGTTAATTTGAAAAGTATTTTCTGACATTTGAATACCATTTTAAAAATATTTTTCAAAACAAGTTCTTAAAAATCTCATCACTGCCACAGTCTGAAAAAATCAGGACCACTAGGAAAGCTAATACAGCTGTCACATTTTTACAAATATATTACCAGTTTAATACCATTGTTTTAAACTCTGAAATAATATATTATTTCAATTTCACCCACCTTGTCCACTATATAACCAAAAAACAAAATGAGACGACCACTTTGAGTCCATTTCTGTGTCAATCACATTGTATTAAAATATCTGATAAATAATTGAATTGCTCTTTCTTTTGAACACATCTAGTAGCAATTCCATTTATTTTTTCAAGGAAATGTGCCAGATGGAGAACAACATGATCTTTATTGTGATATTTTGTGCTATTAATACATTGTATGTTTTACATTTACATTTTTTTGTTACCATGTTATTTTAATGGCTCCATGAGAGTGACCAGTTATACTTTTTGTGTTGTATCTTTGAATTATTGAATAATGACCCTGTTGTCTTCTAGAGCACAAGACTCATCCCCTCCAGTCACAAAAATTTTCTTGTTTTTTAGGGCAGTGAAGGAGCACAAAACACTTAAGCAGATGTGTGATCGTTCCAATGTGGATTGCTGTCATGTTTCCCCATTGCCTGTGAAGATCCAGCCTAAACACACCCATACACACAAAGAAACATATAAACATCACACATATAGCCACTAGAGCAGCTAAAGAATGATGCTGATCATTTCAGCTGAAAAACTTAGTAGATGCTGTACCTTTTTTCGTAGGATCGATGGTTCTGTATGTTTAAGGTTCAAAGGTCTATACTGTAGCTTTACATAAAAGCCATACATGCCAATTCAGTTTTTATGACCATTTTCTATATCCTGGCCACTTGTTTACACTTGCTTTTTAAGTAATACTTTATTTTTTAAAATGGTTAAACTCTAGACTTGATTACAAGAGGGAAAAAAATCCCCTGAGAGTCACATTGAAAGATAACAAATTCCTATCTCATTTTATCTATTAATGAACATCACCCAAAACGTTGTGTTTTTCCTTATGTACATGGACATAATACATATCCATCGATCACATCTGTACCACATGTATACAGAAGATTGTGTAGCAAAAATTTCAAAAGAACTGTATTTACCAACAGCTATGGTTGAGCTATGACCTCTGTCCTGTATTTTGGAGCACCAGCAGACTTCAAATACGCCTCTTTAACCATTCATTTTGTGAGAGGCAAATGTTATTTAAAGAACAAAAGAAACCTTTGATAAAGAAAAGAGGAAGTACAGCCTAGGCGGTTGTAAGTTATATTTGTACTTGTCCAGTTCATATGATTGAAAAGTCTCTCGTCATTTGTGTATTGTCGTTATTCAGCTTTAAAAGTAACCAGGTGTTTGTATTTTCATATGTCTTTAAATCCAAGAAAAAATACCATTGTTATTAACTATGGCAAGCTTTACTGTTTCACTGCAAAAAGAAGAGGAATTGGGTAAAAATGATGTGTTCTCGACTTTCTGGTAAAGTAAGATCATATAGATTATGATTATAGTTTATATTATAGTTGGAATTTCAAGTCTTGTCAGTTTTCCAAAATATTATCTGATGTCAGTTAACAAAGCAGCATACTATAGGTTTTTCAACATCATGTTTTTGAAACACAGAGCTCAATTACAACCAGCAAACTGGCCCTGCCTTGTACCACTGACAAAATCCTTATGATGTCCATGTTGTTCAAGTGGAATAGAGTATAAATATGCAATTATCAATTACTGAAGGCATGCTTCTCTTTTTTCTTACAACCACATTTCACATAATGGAAATTTGGGATGTAGAAACAACTAAAAGAGACAGAGAAAAATATGTTCTTTTAACAAACTTATATTACAAAACCTATATTCCTGCTTCATTTGAATGGTCATAATACAATATAAAGATTTTAGAAATGTGTTACAATGAATACAATGTACATTGTCCAAACTGCTAATTGTCAACCCTTGTCATACTGTCATAAATACATGCAACTTTAAGATGCTGCTATATGCTCATCCTTTCAACACATTAAATTATTACTACAGAAGTCTTGTTTTGGTTATCTGCAGAGTGATTGTGTATTATAAATGCATACATTATGGGTATGCTTAACATATGTAGCATTCACTTGACTTTTTCCCATGTTTAATGACTGTTGCTTTGTCATTTGCCATAAATCATTTACCCATTTTTATTGGTTCCCAAAGTGGCAAAGTAAATTGCATAAGAACGTAAAAACAACAGCTGAACAATCCTGTTCAGCCTGACCTCTGTGGTTCTCTTACTTTTGATTTGTATGCATGATGTCAAAACAAAATATATGTACGAGTTAATAAATGCTGGCTTGACCAAAACCATTCCTTATGCAGAGGAGAGACCCTAATGTGTTTTATGTGAGAAGGTGATGGTAGTGAGAGCTTACAAATTAACCAGAATGCACCAGTGTCTCCAAAGGAAGCATCCTCTGCATTGGAGTAAGTCAAAAGAATTTTTCCTGTGCAAAGAAGACTATCTTGGGGGGGCGTTTTGACAGCACACCTACAAAGTAAACCTGGTTATTGCTGTGATGCACTTAAAGAATATAATAAATGAATTTAGTATACCTTAAATTCAAAAAATGTGGTTTGTTGTGTTATTTGTGCCAGCTTATGAATGTCTGTAAAAAAAAAGAAAACCTTGAGACCTCATATACGAAGTCATGACGTAGCCACTCGTGTTTACGCAGTACCGGCTTTAACCCGCCGGATGGCGCTGTTGGAGCGGCTTATGATGTTGATGCCCGGTCTACCTCCAGCAGAGAGCAGTGCGTAGTTGGATGTGAGCGCCACCGACCTGTCTCTACTTCCAGATCGAAGATGGCGGTCTCGGTGTTCCCCGGTGTGCGGCTTCTCTCCATCGGAGACGCGAATGGAGACATACAGCGACACTCAGAGCAGCAGCCCTTGCGGTTAGAAGTCAAAAGCACACAAGACGCTGCCCTCATCAATCTCTCCAATGGTGAGTTCACCTTTTTACTTGGCTGCTCCTTGGATGTTCGGCCTGTCTTAAATGCAAGTGCTAATGCTATGCAGTGCTAATGCTCATACAGCTAATCTGGACGTATGTAGCGTTAGCCGCCAAGAAGCTAACCCGTCTTGAGAGACCACGTCGCCTCCCCCTGCTTATCACGAGGGAGCCCTTAAAAGTCCAAATTTCTCATGGCCCTAGGGTGTCTTAAGGCTTGCTTTAATCCCCGCTTTTCAGCTTTCACACAAGTTTACCGCTCTAGGCACCTCAACAAAATTATAGCGCGACACGCACAACGTAGCGTAGTTAGTAACATCAATAAGCGAGGCAGCTAAGCAGTGTGTAGTTAAATGCTAGTTAAACAATGCCACTAGCCCGGGTTCAGCAGAGATGCGCTAACGTGCATCAGACCCTCTGTAGTCTCTTGCCCTTGATAGCTCACTAACGTTTATTTTTTCACTTAAATATCCTCGGTGGTTTTGTAAATTAATCTTTAGCGTTTTGTACCCAGGAAACCCCAATATACGTTATTTGGCTGTTTAGCTTGTGAATTAGCTTATGTTGATTTTTACGGACTCTGGATCAGAGGGCATCAGTCCCGACCCGCCGCTGTGTGCGCCGCGGTTCAGGCGGTTGCCGCTGCCACGGCACTACATTCAGCCAATGTCCCGTACAGTAACACCAGCAAGCACATGAACTTTTGAAAATTTTACTTTTGGTAAAAAAATAAGCGGTTTTGAGTTTTAGCTGGCGTAGCGAGACCGGGCCCTCATTACTTATGCATTCATCTTTGTCCTCATTGGAACAATAGCCGGGTCCCCGCCGCCTACTTCCCTCCTATGTGGAGGCAGCATCAGAGCCGCTCCGCTCCCTCGCAGCTGTTTCTATTCAGTGGGATGTCCCGCTGAAAAGAAACAGCAGGACAGGCCTCCTTTAGCTGGGATGCTGAAGTTGAAGAATAGCACCCAAAAATCCATTGTGGACCATTCAGCACCCTACTCTGCACCATAATGAAGTTTAATTTGTATTTGTCGGAAAAAAGACCCCGAAAAAATATGTTAAAAAAAAGCTAAAATGAATATAACGATAAAAGAAGCAGTCAGGCAAATTGTGTGAAATAGTCACCAAGAGTTACAGACATTAAAAAGCGTTTTGACATGATTATTTTTAAAAATGTCCTTGTATTTCATTTTAATTGTCAGAAGGAGCTATGTGAAGTTTGAGGATTAGACATTTGAAAATATAGAAAATTAGGAGCTTGGAGTCAGACTTAAGTAAGCTTATTGACGACAGGACAAAACTCGCGATATGGCTAATGGAAAATAAGAGGAATGGTTGAAATTAAAGAAACGATGTTGTTGGTTATGCATATTTTGCATTCATATCATTTTCAAAAATTTTGAGCAGTGCTTGTAACTTAGTTTGCTCTGTTGTCCTTGGGAAAATAAATTGTTCTCTAAATACAGACGTAAGCTCAAAAATAAAATTATTACATTTTTGTATTATTGAATATAATTTTAATAATTAGGTTATCAATAAACAAAGGGAAATGTGTGTG
>JAQNCA010000011.1:12426995-12442456 GCA_029783725.1 Acanthurus tractus
ACTCGCGATATGGCTAATGGAAAATAAGAGGAATGGTTGAAATTAAAGAAACGATATTTATAATTATTATTTAGAAACTTTATTTATCACAGGCACATGATAACTTTATTACAGTGATAAATCAATCATCAATAATTAATGTCATAGAGATTATTAGTATTAAATGACACTTATATCATAATATACTGTGCACTTAAATTGTAATATACTGAAGAAATGGCCTAAGAGTTTGTAATAAATTAGCGGGATTGTGGATATGAGGGAAAAAAACACCTCAAGTGTAAATGAAAAGTCAAAAAATGCATCACAAATGATCACTAAAAATGTTTATTGATTACACACTTTAAAATAAAGAGGAGATGTCATTTTTCCAGACAGCTACTTTTCTATGTAATTGAAGTTAAATTTTGAATAACAATTAGGAAACCAAATGATGAATAAATGCGATGAAACTCAGTGCAGGCCTTTTTGCACAGTTTTACCAAACTATTTTAACCCATCCTGGAAAGAGTGCTCTGTGCCCTGCTAAATAAATAAATAACACATGTTTATTCTCCCTGCCAACAAAGAGCTCCTTCTGCACAGTTAAAGCAAGTTAACTTTAAGGATATGATATCCCTGCATGAGACTGAAGCATGTATTGCTTCAATGTTGATTTATAATTTATTTCGGGCCCTGTTACCTGCCATGAGACTCATTGTTGACTTTACTCCAGTGCCTCTTAAGGTGGGGGCTATGGCACGTGGGGTGCCTTAAGGATGGGCCAAGGGGGCAGAGAGCTTTATGCATTTCCATTTTGTAAAGTATATTTTTATGTTTCACCGCATTACAGAAACACAGCAAATGCCTTTTTAATATTTTGGTCACTATGGATTTTCATTTATTACTTATATTTTGGCATCAGTCTTGTGTTGTGAGGCTATTGAGAAAAAGTTTTGAACCATATTTTTCTCATCATTTTTAGGAGAAAACATTTGTAGGTCTATGTGTGTTGTATGATTTGGCATGAGGGCATATCATGACAAAAAATATGATGAAGTGAGCTGTCTTGGTTTAAAAAGTTTGGAAACTCACTCTGAAGTCCAACACTGACACAGCAACCCCTGCTTCTTTCTCTGTCATGTTGAGATCTGGATTTCTTTTATTCAAGCACAAGTCTGCAGCTTTATTCAGTGTTAAGCTGTCAGCAGCAGGCTCCCAGGTAGTTACTCTTGTTGCATCCTGTCCAATCATGCACTCAAATATTGATGATGTGGAGTGACAGAACCAATTATAGCTCATTCTGTGTGAACGACCAGTGAACTCTGACAGTCACGGTTTGGTTGAAATGGTAAAAAAAGCAGTAACAATGAAAGGGCTTAGTGAAAATCAGTGAAGTTGATCGTGTTCAAACATGACAGCTGCACAAACTTATTTTAGTCCAGGCAACCTTTAGTAAAGGTTCTTCATGACTAAAAGCCAGGACAGACAGCTCATTTCTCTCTCTGAATTGCAGAAGTCAGAGGAGGAAGAGAGAAATTGTCAGCAGTATGTATGTGAAAGATTGAGAACTTAGGCTTTTTCTCATTTAATTTAATGGGGGTTTTTTTTATTAAAAATGAATCCACTTGAAAAGAAAATAGCTTGGGTAGTCACTGAAGGGGAAGTCCGCAGATTTTACACATGTGGTCCAGTTTACTTGTGACAGTTTTATTTGGCCTGCGAGAGCGGTTGTATGACAGGGTTCTTTGCTAACTCTTAAAGACATGCTTCTAAAATTAAAAAAAAAAAGAATTAGGAGCATAGTGAAAAATGTTCAATTAACAGTTATTAACAAACAATTAATTGAACACATATTTACACTATGAATACATGTGGACACAAAATCACACATTGGTCCTTGCCTGCTACATGCTGAGGTCCAAGAGAGTGGGATTAAGCTTTTCCTTTAAGTTCAATACTTGTTAGTTCTCCTTGTCCCCTTTTCCTAAACATTACCTAAGCTAAAGTTTAGTTTCTGCATAATTTTTGTTAAGATTAAATATGTGTTGGGGTTCCATCACCAGCAACAAATGCCAAAAATAAATCACCTGCCAGTTGTCCTGGATCATTAGTGATTGTTTTGAGATAGACATTTCTCACATTGTCACTCAGTGTCTTGTCACTTAGTCAGCGTCGTAAGTGACTTATAGGAGAACTGTGATGGTAACATTATCTCCCTCTAATTCTAAAAGTGCTGCCTTTAATCCCTTAATATATGCTGGATTAGCTCAGGCTGCTTTAGGAGTCTTTGCTGGGTCTGTTGCAGGACCAGGAAGTTTTTTCCAGCCAGAGGAAGTATTTGCATATGGTTGTGTCACAGAAGCAATATTGTGAGGCTTCTGTGTGTTGGCTGTTATCTCACAGTCTCATGTAATTTGCATGAAAAAAAGGTGTTCATTCTTTGTGTTTTTAAATGAACATTTTCATGTATAGATGGTCTAGTTCAATGATGACAGTAGGGAAAGATGATTGCAGCAACAACATTCTTGGTTTGAGTCTTGTGCAAGCTGTTATTTATGCTGATGTCAGCTCACAGTCATCATTTACTGTGGAATCTAACTTATAGACAGAGAGATCCCATCACAGTGAACCCTGAAACACTCAGCTTTATCATTGTTTTAGCAAAACAACTGTTTTGCATTTGTTCACTGATAAGCAGAGGGGTGATGGAAATGAAGGACAGAAAAAAGAAAGAAAGTCCTTTACAGGAAATTATTAGTGAAACATGTTATTAACTGTTTGCCATCTTTAATAAGCCTTAAGCAGATCGTCTGTCACAGTATGACATTGAATGTTATGTGAGTTAAAAATAAAGTATGAAAGAGTTGCAGACGGAAAAGTAACGATGAAAAAGACATGGGCTAACACATTGTTGGTTTTGAACTCTTATGCAATTTGTTCACAGTCAGACATATTCAAAAAAAAAATCTGTATCTTTTAACCCAAAAGCCTATCAGCCTTGTAACTGAGTATTTTTGTAATGAAACGGGAAAGACACTGACTGTCATTAGTATGTGTAGAAAAAACCTCTCATAGAATTTTGCAGGACCTTTTTAAAAAAAACATCTGAGAGTCTTGTAATTACATAGTGATTCCTGGTAACTATTTTATTTTTCAATCTGTAAAAAAATCAAAACCAGCAAACATAAAATTTCAGCATTTTTGGAGATCCATGCACTGTGTGTATGTGTGTGCTCACATGCGTTAATGTGCAGTGGAGGGAGTTAAAGAGACTAAGTCTTGTTGTGTTCAGGGAATGGTGTTGGAACTCAAATAGAACAACTAATATGTGATGCTAAAGAGCAACCAAACCACTCTTTTTGCTGTCATGGGAAACAATGAAAATATTAGAAACATTTTTGAACCTGGAAATTTATGTTTCCTCATAACTTTTGCCCATTTCTTTCTGTAGTCTCTTTCAAACTCGGCTATTTTCTTTCAGTGCTTTATTACCAAGCCAAACACATGTAGTCATCTGCAGACGACCCTCACTATTTTACACGAGTATGTCTCATGTTTTCCTCGCTCTTTCTATCCTTTCCTTTTCTTTCCAGGAGAGGAAGCGAGTGTGTTCAAATGTTCCGTTTCCAGGGAGACAGAGTGCAGCCGTGTGGGGAAGCAGTCATTCATCATCACACTGGGTTGCAACAGCGTCCTGCTGCAGTTCTCCTCACCTGCAGGTACACACAAACACCCCAGTACACTAACACTTTACCATGTTCTATGTAAGTAACACATGCATCTCATTTATTAGTCAACACTATTTCCGTTTCTGTCATTTCTGCTCGAAAATTAAATTTTGGCCTCAAATCCCACAAAGTGTGCAACCACAAATGAAGTGATTTCCTGTCTTAATAAAGACTGAATATTAATCATTGAGATTGAGATTTTTAGGGATATATACACCTGTGTTTTCAGCACCCCGCTCCAGCATCACGTTAGCTTTGTTTTCTCTGTTTGCAACCTCAAAGTGAGCTAACATGCCAGAGTTTGTTATGTAAGCAGTAAGCCTGTGCTTCCTACACACTTGATGCTCTTTCTGTGGAGTGTGGAGCAGATGTAGTGAATCTCACCCTGTGCCAACACACAAACATCATTCTACCCAAATGGAGCGAATGGCTGTTTGCTTACTCACTCTCCTGAACAGCAATCATCTAATAATAAACATATATTTTTTTTCTTTTTGGGCCAGCCAAGCTTTAGATTTTTCGACATGTTAAAGTGGTACACTTGGAATATACACTCTGTATATAAACAGTTTGGTTACCAGTTTCTTCTTTTATCCCTCTCCCAAAGCTCAAAGATTAAATGATTGTGGGTTTACAGGTTTTAAAAATATCAAAGCTAGCTCATACACGACATGAAATTACCCTGCTCACTAGACAAGGATGTTGACAGAGTTGAGACTAATGTCAGCAGCTCTGTGCTTCTCTGTTCAGTATTAGGGGAAGTTTACACTCCAGCAGCATTACCGTAGGTAGGGCTACATTTGTCAAACACAACACTAAGATCTCATCCTAGTTTCTTAAACAATGTTAAAAATGCTAAGTACTCTTCAAAAATATGAAAAATAAAGCCTCATTCTGACAAACTTTTTCTTTGACCAGGCTTGTAAGCTTAGTAACCAAATGGGGTTATGTTAAATATTGTTGTCATTGTTATGGGAGTGAGGCTAACTGTCCACGGTGCACTACAAGAGCAATGTTGTGTCTTTTTTTCTTGGATGGTCATTGATTAGGATAATAGCTGTTTGAAGTAGCCTTTTAGCATGCAAGTTAACGCCCAGTGCAGACATTCTGTAAAACTTTCCTCTCACTTTCTGGCTGCTGCACTTTCTGGTGCTGCATTTGCATACATCATCTTTGGGGTAATGCAGGGTCCAGTATATAAACTACAAATTTTTATACTTGTGTGCTAATGTTCTTTTTCAGACTTTCAGTCCTTTTATAACATCCTGAAGAACAGCCGTGGGCATAGCAATGAGCGCTCAGCCTTCAGTGACAGAACAGAAGAGTCCTCTGCTGTACAGTACTTCCAGGTGAGACACACACACACACACACAAAATGGAAGTATTTACAGCAGGCTTCAGGCTCTCTCAAACATGTGACTCTTTTATTTTTTGCCTCTTTTTTGTTAATATTTAATGACAGGTTTGAATCCAGTCTGCTTCTTCAAACACAAAAGTGGTCCCTTAACAATAACCACCCTGCTGACTTTGTTCTAGGCTGACTATTTATAGTTTCACAACTTTCAAAAGGAACACTCATGGGAGAGGTTTTGGCACCTTTTGAATTATTTTTGTTTTAAAAAGCAGTCGTAATACAGTTCCATGAATCCTTAAAATATCCACCTTAAGTCCAAATGAAATGACATTCTTGCACAGCATACAGATTTTCTCTTAAAGTTACAAGTTCTGTGATGGCATTTTAGGGAAAAAAGGTGTGTTTGTATATTGTATGTTGTATATATTAGTTTTGGTCCTATGAGGACATTACCTGTCTGTACATACCAGCAGGTAATGTCTTGTTCCTCTGTTTAACACTAAATTTATTTGAATTTAACCAACAAAATAACTCAGTTATTGTTTTGGTTTTGTTTTGTTCTTTTCAATAGTAAGTCACTGTTGATAATGCTGATGTCAGCAGCCTGCAACTTGACACCCAAAAAGCCCAATAACCAAATAAAATAAGAAAGAAAACTTGAGTATTGCCTGGACAAAATTTTTGATGGAAAAACAGGATTACTCTTGTGAATTACATTTTATTGGATATTTTTGAATGCCGAAGCAATACATTTGTACAATATTGACCTCCTATACATAAAAAAAGAATCATTGTATTGATTTTAGTTCTTTGCTCTTTGCAGTTTTATGGCTACCTCTCCCAGCAACAGAACATGATGCAGGACTATGTTCGGACAGGAACTTACCAACGAGCTATTCTTCAGAACCACTCTGACTTTAAGGATAAGGTAACCTTGCATTACTGTAAAGATTATAGATTTCTCCTTTAAGTATCTAGTATGAAGTATATTTTGATTTAGAAATTTACTCTAAACAAAATCTGTAGCTTGAAAATGCTCAAAACAGATACATTACTAATAGTTAAAAACAGCTTGGACGGGTAGCACATGTGAAATATGAACTGAGGCTAAAGAGAAGCCAAAACTTTTTAAATACTAAGTGCTACACAATTTGTTGTTTGATGATCTCCTTCCTTGAACAATCATTGATTTGTTATATGGTAGTTTGCATGTCCGTCTACAGCAGTGTTTTTCAACCACTGTGCCACAGCACACCAGTTTTGCGCGGTGTGCTGTGGCACAGTGATTGAAAAACACTGGTCTACAGTCCCACTGTAGTAAGCAAGCATGACCTGCAAGACCAGGGAGAATTTAATACTAATATTATTTATTATTACATTAGTCTGTTAAGTAACAGGTTATATCAAAAATCTTTGTGCAACCAACCCATGCACTGTTTAGTATATATACAGTGTATGGAAGATGGTCATTGATGTCAGCAAAGTCTAGACTCACATTAGTGGCTCTTTCTAGCTGTTTATTTTATTTATTAAAGTTTACATTCTAGCAACTATAGGCAACATTAGCTGAGACAGAGTTGCATTCAGCACATTTTAGTCCTCATCTTCAGAGCCTTGTCTTTTTAAAGGTGCTATTATGTAACATTTAAGCATAATTAAAGTACAAGTCCTAGATACTGTCTGATAAACTACTGATAAACTAGTGATGAACCCTGTACTAACAGTACACAGTACTAGTTTGACCTCTTTCTGGGAACAGTTACTCTAATTGGTGCTAAAACAATACATAGAGCACACACAGTTTGAGCATAAGTTTGTTAGCTTAACATGGTTGTGTTAAAAGATTAATAATAGTGTGATCTCACACTTTTCGGTTTTGCACTGATAATGCAGTATGAAATAATGTTTAATTGTTCAGCATACTATCTTTAGAGTATGTGGTTCGTTTTACGGGGTTGTCAAAACAAGCCAACAGGAGACCCTAATAAGTCAATATGAGTGTATTCAGCCAACTCATGCTACCCTTGTTATCCATGAAAATACAGCTATTAAAGTCAACTCTAGCCACAAGTTATACGGTCAATGGTAAGAAATGGGAATATATTATTTCTGTGTACCTCAGCCTGGAATCAGGGTCCATGTGTAAAGAACAGATAAGACATTTGATGTTAAATTTGCCAACACTGACATTGTGGAAAGCATATTTACCATGCAAGAAAAAAAGGCTTTACAGACTTAGCAAACAGTAACTAAGGAGTGTGGCGCTCTGTTGCAAGTACAGATATCAACAGACTTTTGGTCATCCTATAAATTTCTTTATTGATTGATTTTTATTTGTTACATTTATTTTCTGCTAAATCATCTCTCCACTTTGGATGGAAACATATCGGTAGTTGTTGCTGAGTAGTGACGCCATGTTTCCTGTTCTCTTGTCTTTTCTGCAGGTGGTGCTGGATGTCGGTTGTGGCTCAGGAATCCTCTCTTTCTTTGCAGCTCAAGCAGGAGCCAGGAAGGTCTATGCTGTGGAGGCCAGCACCATGGCACAGCATGCTGAGGTCCATATACACACACACACACACAAACAAAACAAATTAATGCTAATATTTGTTCCCTATCTCTAATATGTTTTGAATGACCTGGTTATTGCATAACTCTATTCTCTACAATCAAAAGATGGATCTCCTGCTCTAACAAAGGTGTGCTGCGCTGTGCCTTTCAGGTCCTTGTGAATAGTAACCGTCTAGGGGAGCGTGTTGTTGTCATACCGGGGAAGGTGGAGGAGGTGACGCTGCCAGAGCAGGTTGACATCATCATCTCGGAACCCATGGGCTACATGCTGTTCAATGAGCGCATGCTGGAGAGCTACCTTCATGCTAAGAAGTTCCTCAAACCCAACGGTGAGCCCGACTCAGGCACAGAAGAAAATTTGTTAGATGGCAGAAATGGGGTGTGAAGGGCATTTAAGTAGCAGCAGCTTTCATGTGCACTGTAGTCAGTAATGGATATCACTTGGTTAGCTAGCACAATGAGTCCACATTGACTGTACATAAAGACGTAGGCAGTCATGTTTAAGTGTTTCAGAATGATGCCAGTCATTCTGTGTTGAATTGCTGGTGGTACACCAGTGTTTTTCTGACTCTCTTTCTGTGTTTGTGCGCTTCAGGTAAAATGTTCCCAACTATTGGTGACGTCCACCTGGCCCCCTTCACAGATGAGCAGCTCTACATGGAGCAGTTCACCAAGGCCAACTTCTGGTGAGGAGGGAAAGAGGCTGACAGGGAGGGGGGGACTGGAGGGGCCACCAAAAACATGTTTTCTCTGGTTTACATCCATGGTTTCCTATAAACCTCTCTTAAAACCATATTCAGGTGTCAGTATGGACACTGCAACGAGTTTTTGCTGTAAGCATTGCTTGCTGTTTCTATTGGCCATTTCAAGATCTCTTTTGTGGGGACAAATCCACAGTTTCCATCCTGTGCAAAAAAAAAACATCCCAAGCTTAACTTAAATCAATATGAGGCTTCAGCGATCTGAAAAAGTGAAATCCAGTGGGCATCTTCCATAATTATGGTGGCTATGTTTGTACTAGAAAGATTTGCCCCCGAGGATTATTCAACTGTTCTTTAGGAATCTTATGAGGTTTTCAAATCTTTTAAGCTGTGAGGTTTTTCCTTGCGTTAACAAACTTTGATGTCTTGGATACACAGTGCATTGTTGAGAGGGAACTGTTGATACTGTCTGTTGAACTGTTGGGCAGATTGCCATGAAAGGTTGGTCGGACTTATACGTCTGCCTCAATTTATTCATCCTCGTGCAACACAGCTTTACAACAAAATGAAAGCTTGTAGTCTTTCATACCATACAATACTTGATACGTCCTATCAGGATGAATTGTAATATTTTGGTGGAGCCTTTACCCTTATTCTGATCAGTCTGAGCAGCATTTAATGTTTAGTGATACCTAGTGACTGTCAGGGTGCTTAAGGGTGTAATTCTAAACACTTTATTAGTGTTGTGGAACTAATGAGAAATCTAAATGTAACTTTCTTTTTCGGCTCATAGGTACCAGCCCTCTTTTCACGGCGTAGACCTCTCGGCCTTGCGGGGGGCAGCAGTAGATGAGTATTTCCGTCAGCCTATTGTGGTATGTAGTACACATATACAAAGCTTTTTGCATTTGTTAATGATTTGATCACACCTTGAAAATGCACTGAAAATGACCAAGAAAAATGTGTGTCTACTCAAGTCACAAGTCAACTAGACCTAGTGATGTTTACCCTCTGCATGTTGTTAGATTCACAAACATGAATTAATCTTCTGTCATTTTATCACATAGTGGATTAGTTTTTTGGATTAATATCATCCAGACCTATGGTTTTGGGTCATGTATGACAAATGTACACATGTTAATAAAGCAAAATAGGTCAATTAAAGAATACATCCCCTTTTGTTGCCTCAATATTGTGTAAAACTGATGTTATTTGTTGAATAAGATAAGCTCTAATCCCCCTCCTCAGGACACATTTGATATCCGTATTCTGATGGCCAAGTCGGTCAAACACACAGTCAACTTCCTGGAGACCAAAGAAGAGGATCTTTACAGGTGTGTGAGTGCACACATGGGTACACCAATTACTGTTAAAAGATGGATGACAGCACCTCAGAAGTAAAGCTAAAACATCCTGGTTGCCCCCTGGTGGCTGGCTACCTCAGGTCATAAACTTGACCCCTCAGTGTTAGCAGATAGGACGTGGGCCAAACTTGAGAATCAAAGTTTATTTTAAACAGTTCCCCCCAAAGATGGTTTCTGTTTAAGGTTGCTTTTACCACAGTTGTATTTATTCAAGTTTTAATTTTTAGATCAATTTTGTAATTATTATTTATTGGATGAGAAGAAAGAAGAGTGTTTCATCATGATTGACAGCTAACCTGCAGTAGGGTTGCTACATGGGAGGGGACTTTAATACTGCGATTTTATCTGCTGATCACGAGCACAGTCCTGACTCCAGTTGAGTTTACCAGCACAAGATTGAGGCAGTGTCAAGGATATTAGGCTTCATTTTTGAACAGTAGAATGAAGTGGAGATGAGCCTTCCACCTAAATATGCAGTCAGTGGTGTACAGAATGCTTGTGGATGTGCTATTTATAGGTGTGTGATGTATATTTTATGCCCAGTGCATTAATATGTCTGTGTTCTCACTTTTTCTTTTGGTTTCCAGGATAGAGATTCCCTTTAAGTTCCACATGATGCATTCAGGCCTGGTGCATGGCCTGGCGTTCTGGTTTGACGTGGCATTTATGGGATCAGTGTAAGTCAGCCAGTCACTGATACATGATAGCTCAATATGGATCGTTCTGAATCGTAAAAAATGCTTTTAGTCAGTCTGAAACAGTTGTCTTGGTCTCACATTACCATTCCTCTTGTTTGCCCTCTGCAGGATGACAGTATGGCTTTCCACAGCACCCACAGAGCCTCTCACCCATTGGTACCAGGTGCGCTGTCTGCTGCAGTCTCCCCTCTTCACCAAGGCTGGGGATACGCTGTCCGGCACCGCACTTCTGGTGGCCAACAAGAGGTATGATGCCTCTAGTCGCAGTACTCTGCAGCATTTTTGTCCTCCATGTACTTGAACAAGTCAGACCATTGTGGTCTTTAGTAATTTATGACATTAACTTTATCAAAGGTAAAGAGCACTTTAGTGCAAACTGACACATTTATTTTTACTAGGGGGCCTGTAATACAAGAATATTGTAGAGTTTGTCATAGTGTCTTTTCACTTATATCCAAATACAGTATACAAATAAATGCAAGAATACAACACATGGTGATAATATGTAAATATGTGATTTGTAGACTTTGTCAGATAATACAAATCTGATCTCCTTCCAACAGACAAAGCTACGACATCAGTATTGTTGCCCAGGTGGATCAGACAGGATCAAAGTCCAGCAATCTCCTGGACTTGAAGAACCCCTTTTTCAGGTGAGTTGATGTCTCAGGCTCGGTACCACAGCTGGATCTGAATGGCACCTTTGAATGATTTATGTTGGGAGCACTGTCTGTCTTTAATCATGAACATGTGTGTATGTATTTGCAGGTACACAGGCTCCACCCCAAACCCCCCTCCTGGCTCACACTACACCTCCCCATCCGAGAACATGTGGAACACGGGTTCGGCCTACAGCATGAGTCAGGGGATGGCTGTATCAGGTGAACACACACATAAACACTGGTAGATGAAACACATCCTCCATGTGTTTAAAATGGGAACCCAGATTCACATTTAAAGTAATAGGACGGAAGTGTAGGAGACAGGAAATGGAGCATTTGATATATTCTGAAGTTGAAACATTGGTCATTAAAAACAAGAAACATAGTTCGCTTTCCAGAAGTACAGTGGGATTTCATTTTCTAGGTGATTTCTTACATAAGTTATAAGAAACCCCTTAAACCATAACAAAAATATTACTTCATCAAAAGGAACGATATTTTCAGGTAAGAATCTTTGGCCCTGTGATTCACCTCTCATCACACTTGGTACAGTGATAGAGATCTAAGAGTTAGTGTTGCCTTGCTGAGGATGGGCTGAGGGTGGACTCTGTCTGAAGCTGTACGTTGTGGATTAATATAAAACACAAACCTCCCTGCCGTGCTTTAGTCATTTATCCTGTTGTAACCCCCGCTGAAGTTTATGTTCAAGACCTCAGCCCCAAAGATAGGAGGAGAACTGTGGGAATAAAAGCAGAATCTATGACCGTGGCTACTTTTTGAGTTGAGGTCTTGTTCCTATAGTGGAAAAGGCTGGTTATGTCACAATCGGGGCCTATTTCCTGTCAATCCAACACACACACACACAGGACTTGAAGATGCCTACACCACATCACATGCATAAACTGCAATTTATCAAAACAAACTTGATGGAAAAAATTGGATTTCTGTATTAAAGCTTTAACCCAAGTGTGTTAGCATGTTGAAAGAAATCCACCAGTAAACATTTGACGCCCTGCCCGCTACCGGAGCGGTCCCTATAGTCCTCTCATGCACCACAACCCTGAACTTATCTAGACATCACCCTGAGGAGCTGTAAGTGAGAACTCAAGCATCTGTATCAGTTGGGTTGGACATTTAACAGACTGCCAACTCCCTCCTACATAGTGCATGTAATGTCTGATTGAGCCCATTAGTGAAGAGTGCAGAGTATTATTATCTGGAGAGAATACACAGTGGGGAGTGCTGATGACACTGCATTGAGTGTATCTGCTTTGTACTGTTTTCTGCTTGCCTTTTTTTGATTTTCATTCTTTCGTTGGCATTGCAGAAATGTCCTAAATACATACAATATATACATCAAAGCACAGTCAGTGATTATTGCTTCTCCTGTGTGCTCTGCTCAGACACCACCCCTAACTACTTCCTGTAGGTAGATAGTGTCTGACACAGATAATCTCTTGCCTTTGTGTGCTACATGTGTGGAAGGGAAACTCCAGACATTGTCCGGATGTGATTCAGTGGACATTCATAAGAGGCAGCTCCAGTCACACCGCTCACATATTCATGGACAGCTGTGTCGCAGTTCAGAACAACAAAATATGAGATAAAATAACTTATACTGTGTACGAAGATTTGGACATGTCGCCTGTACTATTTTTAGTAAATTTGTATCGGTTTGTTTCCTGTCTCTCCCATCCAGGGATGCCTGCAGCTTATGACCTCAGCACAGTCATCGGCAGCGGCCCGTCAGTGTCTCACAACAACCTCATCCCCCTGGGTACGAATCACAACTCCCGCTGACTTTTCAGGCTTCAATTTACACTGATACTCCCCTTTGCACTTACAATTAAGACTGTAACAGGACTTCAGAGCTCATTCATAAACTGAAACTAAAACTAGCACCTCAAGTACTTTAGCTTATTCAAAATTTAAGCAGAGCACACAAGATTTTGTAAGAAGAGTTTTTATCTTAAGTGTCTCAGAAATAGTTTCTCTGCAGTTTGATTGGTTGCCTGACACTTGCAGGTTTTTCTTCTATTGTAAGTAACTTGGCTGACGCAAACAGCTGTATCTGTGGAGTGATAGACTCTTATGGCAACCATATGATTTTTGTAGCATCAAACAGGAGGCAACATGCTAACATTCTTTGTATTGCTGAACATTTCATTAACTGCTTGCCTCTCTGATTGGTCTCAGTGAACACAGGAATTGTAAACCACACCCACTCTAGGATGGGCTCCATCATGAGCACAGGAATTGTCCAGGGTAAGTCCACCTGTCAGGTTCCAATGTCATTGCAGTACAGAAACAGAAACATTTAAATCATTTTGTGTTGCTTAACAGAAAATATCATGTCTTCTTGTTTCTTCAGAGGGATGTTGAATGTTATGCTTTTTCCTTCCTTCCTTCCTTCCTTCCTTCCTTCCTTCCTTCCTTCCTTCCTTCCTTCCTTCCTTCCTTCCTTCCTTCCGTCCGTCCTTCCTTCCTTCCTTCCTTCCTTCCTTCCTTCCGTCCTTCCTTCCTTCATTTCTTCCTTCCTTCCTTCCTTACTTCCTTCCTTACTTCCTTACTTCCTTACTTCCAGGAGCCACTACGGGCCAGTCAGGCCTCAGCAGCAGCGGTACTTACTATCCCGTCACCAACCAGTTCACCATGGGGGGTGCTGCCATCTCCATGGCCTCACCTATGGTCATCCCCAGCAACACCATGCATTACGGCAGTTAAGACGAAGACATCGTGAAGACCTCTTCGTCCTCCCCGCCCCGCATGATGAGAGATCCCCAACCCCTCCCAATGGAGCCCCTCAGTCGTCCCCCCTCCCCACTTTGTCCCTGACTGGCTTACCAACAGCAGCCAAAACCAGTATACCAAAGCCAGTGCTGTGCTGGCACTTTCTCCTGTTGTTTGTCACCCTGATTCTACTCTGTTCAGTCCATCACTATATGAACGGTTGAACGCTCTCATATCCGTCCAGACTCTTGTCTTGCTGACAAACAAAACCTCCTGTTTCCCCCATTGGATCCATTGGGATTGAAACATGTGCACAGCAGATATCATCTATGCCCTTCCTGGGTTTCCAACCCCCCCCTCCCTCAACATGTATCTCAGTCCCTCCTGTCCCCTTCCTGTCTCTGTTTTTTATGTGTCATGATGATCCTAAAAGTGTTTCTCCGAACCCTCTTCTCTAAGAATCAACTTGTTGCCAGATACCAGCATCACTCCGTTCCTACAGTTCTTTACCTGACCCACACTGAAGCTTTTCATTCGTGCAGCGGGACACTTTTATCATTGAGACTTATCTCTGGGCTGCCAGCTTGGCATTTCATATCTGATCCAATCTTCACTGCCCCTTTATCCTTATCCCAAGAGACTGACTCAAGCCAAAAAAACAGTTCCTTCAAACCACAATACAGTATAGATTTGGTTTTAGGCAGACAAAAAGAAAACTGTGTATATGTAGTTCTGCTTAAAAGCAGTGGCATTGATGCCTTCCTTCCACGTAGAGCTCCCTAAAAATCTAGTTTTGGGAGAATGTCCCGATGGTCACCTTCCATGCTGAGTAAGGAAATAAATGGGCACCCTAATCATCTGTGTCTGCGGTAGGTTGCAGGCTCCAGTCCTCTTTGCCAATACATCAGCATACACTACATTGAGTGGAAGGGGTTTTCTTGCTAGGATGATAAAGTACATCACATTAGATGATAGTTCAGCCTCATGGTAACACATATTAATGTGCTGTTACCCAAAGGAATAGTTCTGATATTTATACTTTATTTTTAAAGCTGCATGAATTCATGTTTTTGACTGCTTGGGGGAGGGAAGACAAACTGTAAACAGAACTAATAGATTACATAAAAGTTGTGTTCAACATGCTAACCAACCTAACATAATAGTCTATTTACCAGATAAATGTAAATCCAAAATTCAAAATTCACTCTACTCAAAGGACTGTTTTAAACCAAAACAATTAGCTTGAAAGATGCTAAATACAAAAATAAAGCTATGAGCTAATGAGCTAAGGGTACATCTAACTCTCACTTGCAATGTGGTTAGCCAAGCTAAAATTGAACTGTACACCTCCAATAAACATCAAAGCTGCCTTAGTTGAACTTTATATATTATCTATTTAATATGTAAAAGAAAGACAGAAAGTGAAAACAAGTTGTTTTCAGATCAGTATGCTGAAGGCTTTTTTGACTAACAGCAGCTGGGTGCTGTGTCTGCACACGGTGTCCTGAAGTCCTGTCCTCATAGTGGGGTTGCCAGGTTTGAGCACTGTCAAAAGTGAACAAAAGGCTAGAAAACTCTCCTGATTTCCTCTTGCAGCCAATTTATCTGATTAATAAACTGAGTTATTGGGAGGTGCATTCTGTTTTGTCACCAATCTAAGCTCTGAGCTTTATC
>JAQNCA010000011.1:12463567-12474034 GCA_029783725.1 Acanthurus tractus
ACCAGTTTCACATTTAAATTCCATTTAAGACTTTTGGGCACACAGAATATTAAATGCGAAGAGACACCATGTGTGAATTAACATGTCATAAATTCACTTATATGAACCAAAGGTTTTTGATGTGTGGAATGTACTTCACAGATAAAAAAACATTATTTCTTTTGATAAAATCATCCTTTTGGTAATAAACTTTAGTAGTTTGGACATTTTGAGAGTATAAAACCAAAAAAAAGAGGAGTCATTCAGGGATCTTTATAAAAATACAGTGACAAGTGTTTGGGAGCAAGCATCTGCTAAGAAGATGATAATAAATACAAACAGACAGGATGTGCAGCTGCATCAAAAGGGTTAACTGTCTGGGTCTAGGAGAGTGAGAAGTGAGTGTGTGTGTGTTTGTGCGTGCATGTGTGTTTGGGGGGGGGTGTCAGTAAGTGCAGCTCTATAATGTCAGTCAGTCTTAGAGTGTGAACATGTTTGAAGGCAGCAGCGAGGGAGGAGGAGGAGGAGGAGGAGGAGGAGGAGGAGATAGCGAAGGAGGGCAAAGCGAGAGAAGTGGAGGAGGGGTGTCTGGTAGACAGAGAGAGGGAGGGAGGAAGAGAGAATGAGAAAGAGAGGGGGGAGGAGAGACAAGCCAAGTGTGCACAATATTCATTCAAACTGACAGAGGCTGTGTGTGTCCTGGTTTGCACTTCCCATTGCTCCCCTCTCTCTCTCTCTCTCTCTCTCTCTCTCCCTCTCTCTCTCTCTCTCTCTCGCTCTCTCTCTCTCTCTTGCCAGACAGTCTGCAGTTTACAGCAGCAGGAAGAAGACACCAGAGAGCCACCGGAGAGGAAGAAAGAAAGGGAAGAGTGTGATAAACGACAGACAAGAGAAGGAGGAAGGAAGTGAGGAGGAGGAGTAGGGATTTGAGAAAGACATGACGAGTGAAAGAAAGATGAGAACAGAGGATGAAAGAGAGAAAGAGAGTGGTGACTTAGCTTTTCAATGGGAGGGGTAAAGAACGAGGTACAGAGATAGAGGAATGCAGAGAAAGAGGGACGGAGACACTACTGCTCCTGCAGACGAGGATGTTGGGTAAGTCAGTTTGCACCTTGATTTCCTACATTTTTTTCCAGGGTTGCTTGTTGTTGTGCATGCAGCAGGGCTCTGATCCCAGAGCAGCCCTGACATCTACTTTCCATTGTCACTGTGAGGGAGAGGCTGCTTGTGGGAAGACATGAATGCGATGTGACAGTGTGTCAGCGGATGTTTGCTGACACTGATGTGAATGCATGATGCAATGCCAAGGAGGAACGCCCCGAGCGGCAGGAAGAGAGAGCAGAGTGGAGCATGGAAGTGGATGTAGTAAAGGACGTGGAGGTTGCATGCGAACACAGCACAGAGTGCAATCACACAACAATGGTGGTTTTCATTCACCGTTTCTCGTTTGATTGGCTGTGTGTGTGTGTGTCTGTGTGTGTGTGTGAAGGATGTGCCTGTTTTATTTTTATTTTTTGCTGTTGTTTTTTTTTTTTTCAAATTTACATTTATTTTTAGGTGGAACTGTGTGCACTCATGTGTTCGGCAGTATAGATATGCATGCTGTGTGTACTGTGTGTGTTGTTTGTGAGTGTGTGTGTGTGTGTGTGTGTGTGTGTGGCTGTCCCAGTGGAAGTAAATGACAATTAGATTAAAGTATTGATCCAGTCTGGGCCAGGTAGCGAGACGCAGACTTGGTCACACACCCAGCGGCAAAGGAGGGGGGGAAGGGCCATCACCATTCTCTTTACCTTTGACATCACACACACACACACACACACACACACACACACACACACAGACAAACACATGCTCAAAAAATGATATATATGCATTAATTAAAAAAGTTAAATATTCCTCTACATTCACAAAAAAAATATCCTAAAAATCAGGTATTCTGTCTGTAAACAAACACTCAAAAACAAAAAATGGTAAACTCATCTTGTGTAACTTTTGAACACACACTCGAGCACACACACACTCACAAAATCAATATGTATTTACAATGCCCCTAAAGAGGCAAACCACTAATTCAGAACTCTGGTGGTAAAAGTCAACTTTTGTGTTTTTCAGTTTGAGTTTCTGCCTGTAAACACACATCCACTCACACTAAAAAACACACACACCACAAGTAGCTTGGCGTAGTTCACGCTGAAACGCACTCTCACTCACACACATACACAAACAGACCAGCAGTTTCCCCGGTAATGGCGGTGCCTCCCTTGAACTCATTCACCGGGGGGTCATGGGTTCAAGTCCCAGGTGGGGGAGGGGGAGCAAGTGAGAGAGAGAGAGACTTAGCGAAGGAGGAAGGGAGGGAAAATGGGGAGGTGGACCGCCACTCGCGCACTTTCTCGCTTCCCAACCCACCGCCATGTCTCTGTGTCTCCCTTTACCCTCCCCCCCCTTTCTATTTACCTCACAGTCCTGCCACCACAATCTGTCTTCTAACTGAGTCACACATGCATTCACACGCAACCATGCATGCAGACACGCATATACAGGAAGTATTCAAATTCATCTGATGGGATTTTGACAACTGTGTGTATAAGAGACTTTAAGGATTTTATGCATACATGTGTGGCACGCTGCGCCCCTCTGCTTCCTTGGTGTGTGTGTGTGTGTGTGTATGTATAGGGTCAGTGGTGTTAAATATTTATTTTGCCTGCTGTTCCCTGAGCTTGTGTTATTAAATCACTGTCTATGTGGCTATACTTAGCATGTATACCTGTCTAGACCTGCATGTGTGTGTGTGTGTGTGTGTGTGTGTGTGTGTGTTTGGGTTCAGGTTTACATGTTATTACAAATATCTATGTATTTGCCTCATAAGGATCCATCCCTTATTTAACGGGACATCGTTTGTGTGTGTGTGTGTGTGTTGTCATCAGCATGTCATTGCATTGTTAGTTATGTGAGCAGCCTCAGTCTGGGCGGAGCTGAGCACAAACAGACAACCAAACAGTGACACTTATGCAAACCCATGGTAGTGGAGGGCAAATGTGTCAGATTTTATCCCAGCAGCAGCAGCTAGCACTATTTTTAGCTTTCCCCCCATGTGCCCTTGAGCAAGACACCTGACCACCTGCCTGCACAGTCAGTGTTAGCTGTTGTTTGAGTTCAGCGTTCGGAAGTTCAGATCCTCACTGAAAAACATTCGCGCGTTTATCGAAGCGGCTGACGTGTTTAAACAGATTTCACAGCCACACCTGATGTTACCAGGAATCTGACAGAGGATGCTGTCGAAAGTTTAGTAGGCACAGCAGCAGTAAACAGTGTCCACTGGAGTTGAGGACAGTGCAGAATGGGATTTAACTAACAGAAAAGAAAAGAAAAATAGAGTGATGATGGCAAGGAGATTTATATTATTGCCACAGAGTATTTCATTATAAATAAATGCTGTATTTGCAGAAAATTTCATTCTGTCATTACCTAGATTGAATATATATAGAAAAAACATCAGATTTAGTCACAATAACTCTACAGATCTATGCACGCACACACACATGAACACACACCAATATGCACACATATTCATTCACACATACACACTGGGATTTTTTCACTTGTGTGTCTGTGCATGACTAGAGTTTTGGAAAAAAACACAGTCTTAAAACACAGGCAAACACACATGCATATTTGCCATTGCACATGAGCATGAAAAGCCCCATGGACACATACACACACATGCACACACACACACACACACACACACACACACACACACAGCCTCTCTTTCATAGGAAACAAGAGCAGCTAACCTTTGACCTTTACCATTCAGCCTGTCTGGAAAATACCAAGCCTGGAATCGATCAACACTCCTCTCACCCAGACAGCCACCCCCTCCCACCATACCCAACCACCCACCCACCCTTCCTATTCTCTCCGCTCACCCTTGACTCCCCTTCCTCCTCCTATCCCACCTCTCCACTCCCTCCTCCATCATCACACAATCGACCCAACAGCAGTTACGCTATGAGCTTGTGGCAGCATTTAGGTTTAAGTGTATCAACACAAGCCATCATTAAGGCCGACTATGATGCCTCATACATGGACTGAATAACTAGATAGGTCAGCGCTTGCATAATAAAGCTGAATGAAAGGTAATGATACATTTGTTTTACTGTTATGATGCTTTTTAATTTAAAAACACAACTGAACAAAAATGTTTGAAAGGCTCCAGGGTCAAACTTTGAGTTTGCATACAAAATGTAAAACAGTTTTTTTAATGATGCTGTTTGTCATTAAGCCTTTCTCAAATTAGCTAAATGTAGAAAACTAAAAGGCATATTTGGATGACTGAAAAACATGACATTCCCTAAGTCATGATTATTTTCCAGAGATGTAAGTGCACATTTACAATCATTACAACATAGACAGTATGATACAGCTGTAATTTATGTGGAGCAATTTCTGCATTTAGGACTTCTGCATTTTATTAGTCACAGATTACTTCCAAGAAGCAGTCAAGTAGCCGAAGAAATATATCGTATTATTTTTCACTCAATAACATTGATCAATTCTCATCAAAAAGCTCTCACGTAGAATCACTAAAGGGTTAACTAATGCAACCAGTCTGGGGGCGTGTGATTGTAGATACATTGTCAACTGCATTGTGCTAAAACCACAGATGAATGATTAATCAACAGTGACGCACAGTGTCTTCCAGTGGTTTGAAACCCTGCATATGACGGAGGTTGAACTCGTAAGCACTTTTGTTTGTGTTCAGCAGTAAAATGACTGAAGTTTAAACAGAAAGCCTGGATCAGACTGATTTCTGCCTGTAGTGACCAATTATCTCTCTTATCTGTGTCACTGTGTTTCAGCTGCAGCTGTGTGTGAAGCCCTGTGTTGACATGAAATCCGTTGTTTAGTGCAGGTAAGTAACTCTAATCTATAACCATGTGATGTAATGGGAAACCAAAAGTGATGCAGTAGCGGTAAAAAAACAAATCAGACTTGTGAAACAAACAGACACCAATGCATTTGAAACCGAACGCTCAGAAAAAGAGAATTCAATCCATCCTGTCATCTGTCCAGAGCAGTCTGCATTGCCTGTACTATTTGTGATCTTTCTATTTTTGATCAATCTCTACCAAATATCTGCAAATTTGACCAACACCATCCTTCAACATGATAATTTCATTTATAATGGTGAAGTTTCAAACCTTCACTAGTAAATTAAGGAAAATACTTTAGAAAAGCTGCCTCAAATTTAACTGATTTCCATTGTAAAGACGCCATACACCTCAGTATCATGAATTTGCGCATTCAGTTCAAGTGTCAGCCTGACAAATATAAGCATCCTCTGCTCTGAAGAGAAAATAAAGATGTAGCAACTGGTTTTAGTAGGTTTCTTGTCCACTGTCTCGCAGGTTAAAATGTGTGCTTGCACCTGCAGAGCTCTTGTCTCTTCTTGTTTAGTGTCTTCCTGGACCGCCCTGTCATGGCTGTCCACTCCTTGTAGCACTGGGGGACAGACTGTTTGTTAGCTCGCTGTCAGCCCGAGTTTTTCAAGTCCCGGGGAACATTCAACGCTGTCGGTGAGTTTGTGACTCAGAGAAACCATCGAGTGTTGAGTGTACCCCTACACTTGAGCTCACATCACTCTAAATTACACACCACCTACTGTGCACACACATGCATGCCACATGCATGTACGACACATCGCACAGCTCTTTTATATTTGGATTTTATGCGGTAAGACATTTGAACTCGCCATACACAGGTGTAGGTGAAATGTTAGCAATTGCTGTTTCACTTTCTGAGTTCACTGAAATTGTGCAAACTGAGTCACTTCATGGCTCCCAAGTCTAAAATCTTGGTTATCCTCTAACAGTTCAAGGTCAAGTTTAGACTCTTTTTCAAGCTTAGATTTCAAGCAATATTTTTTCTGTTTTATCATTTTTAATATTAACACAAATTTTCTCACACGTGCACTTCTTTTCTTGTTATAACACATTTATTATAATCTCTCAGCATAAGATGCTTTAAAGCAAAACAGCCAATGGCTCATTGCTATGACAAAGCAGTCAAGTTACAAGAGCTTGAAAGAGTCTCTTCATTATAACAAGCAGACAATCTTATGACAAGAGAACTTTCCTCATTGAAACAAAAGAGTATTTTTCACATTTTAATTGACTAGAATTTTACTGTGGTTTGCTGTTAACAATGCTAACAAGAGAATCGGTCTTAATCTTTGTTAAAATGAAAAGGTGCTAATTGTTTTTAAGAACAGATACAATATATTTTAGCTTTTAAAGGCATTTAGAATAAAAATATAGACAGAAATCCAGAGGAACATTTTATCCCTTCAGAAAGCCTGCTGCAGAGACTCTGAAGTGCAAAACAAGCTAGTAAAACAGGAAGAACTGGGTAGAAGTTTGGCAGGACTTGTTTGGCTATTTATGGTTCCATCTAGAAGGTGTAGGTGAACATAAACATGTAGTTTTGTATAACTGTAGGGTGCCTCCAGTTTGTCTAAAGCTATTATAGTAACAAGTCTCTGAAGGTTTTACCCGTAAAGGTAACATGTTCATTCTGGCTAATGTTAACTGTTTAAACTTGCTAACCATGTCTTTGCTGTGATGGCTATGGTGTACTTAAGTTTTTTTTTAAAAAAAGAAAGTCTTAAAGCTAGGGTAGCTGTTGTTTCTAGTACTTGACATGGGTCAAATATCTCTCTTTCTTTTTTAAATTTAGTTTTCCTGCATCTCTTTCTCTCTCACTCCTTCTCTCTTTACAAAAATCATGTGACTTTCATCATCTTGTCCAGAGCAGTTTCGACCAATAGTATCATTATACCCACCTGTCAATAAATCTGCTGTTAGTGATTGAATAAAACAAGCCTTGACTCTGTGTGGTTCATATCCAAAACACTGGATTCTTCCATGGTTGCTATGGCACAGCCAACTTTTCAATGGTCCAATCAAATTGCTTCAAATGTTTTGTCCCACTTATATATGTTGTTTATGCTGTAAATACATCACAATACAGAAGTCAGCTGCTCTCAAAATGCAGATTCAGGTGGACCCTTAAGGGATTTGGTTCACATTATTTTTCACATGTTAAACACAATACTTACAGTGTCATGCCTTTGGAGCTTCCATTCAAAGCAAAGAAAAGAGAAAGTGTGTTTGTGTGTTTTTCAACTCCATGTAACAGACAAATAATCATAATGTTGTTTACATCTTACATTACGACCTTAAAGCTTCCACTTATCCATGTGTCATTCCTTACTCAACTAAGTCCCCGTACTGAGAGACCCCCCCCCCCATGGAACAGTCCTCCACCAGCGCAGGTTTCCGGTTCACATTCATCGCTGTCGGTGGGTTTGTTATGCTGTCAACTCGCCGATCGATGAATGACAACCGTGTCCATGCATGGCCACGCTTCCAGAAGCACTGTCTCTATCATCTCTACCAGCTGTTGGCATCTGCACAGTAGTTGGGCTGTATTTGAAATAATTGTGCTTTTTGGGAATGGGAAATGTATTGTCAAAGAGATCAAGACATAAATAAAGACTTTGGAGCAACATGTTCGAAATGTTCACTCTGTGTTATGTCTCAACTGCATCTCAAAGTGACATTCTTTTGTGAACCAATTTAAAATGAACAATTTTGATATTAAAGCAAGTAAAGGGGATGATAATGTGCTGTAGAGAAAATCTTATAAAAAAACTGACAGAAAGTATGAAGTAATACATGAAGGCAGTGCAGGATGGAGAGATGCTTGTTGGAGGGGAAACAAGAAAAACACATTAGGGGAACAGAAGGATTAGAGATGACATGACTCCAAGTTGTGGATGTGTGTATCTGTGTGTGTATGGCCTCCAGGCTCTGATCAAGGTCAGGGAGTTTGATGCCTGTGCACACTGCATGTAAAACCAATCTTAAACAACAAAGACAAAGCTGCCCTGCACTGTGGACACGAGTCAAGATCAGAAGATAGGCGAGTGTAAGGCATTAATCAGCCGTAACACACTGAGATAATGACATTTACCTGAGCTAATAAGGCTGCTCACTGATCATCACAAGTGATATGAACAATAGATCTGTTATGTTTTCTTGAAAAACATGTTATGTTTGGATTGCTATTAATAGCCAGAAACTGTTGGATGGCTAACTGAAGCAAATGCAAAAACTGTGATGAGCTTGCTGATATAAGACCCACTTGAGTAAAGGATATAATTTAATGGTTGACAAATATGACCTGACTGTTTTTTATGGTCACATAATCTTATGTGAAATGAAATTAAAAGAAAAACTACATCATTAACATTAACAACCTAAACAATAAGAAAATTGGGGAAGGTTAGTTCAACAGATATGGACCTGTCACTCTAAACTCCATGCAGTCTTACCGCTCATAATTTGCCACGTACGATTAAAGAAAACATGACAAGTGATTGTCTGGTAACTTCGATTTCTCTTTAAGCACAAATACAGATGTTTCCAGGAATTTCTCCAATTTAATTCCAGGTGACAGCACGTTTCATTTGCTGCCTGTGACAGATATTAGAGATTGCACATTTACAACACAATCTTGAGAATGGATTTAGATATAGTGTGACCTAATCCAGAGTCATATTGACACTGACTAATACTGAGGATGGTGAGATCGAGTCCACTGTGTTTTTCTAATAATGTGAGGTTTTACAGGGTAAGAGGTCTGATTCCATTATTTGTAGATTCAAAATAAACTTTATAAAACTGAAAAAATCATCAAAGCCTGGCTATGTCCCTCGTCATGACAGTTACATGTGGTACGATGACAAATAGGATTCAAATTCTCAGGCCTGCTCCTGACCCCTGCAGGATGAGGTGATTCATACACATCACAGTATAAAGGTGTTAGATGGAGGAAAGTCACACCTGTGGCAGGACTAGATGAGTTTGGATTGTTTTGAAGATGATGGTAAGCAGTTCCTTAAATCAAAGTAGTTTACCCCCTTGGCATATGAATGTCTGCAGTAATGTTGGACATCTGAGAGAATTATTATCAAAAAAATATTTAAAAAGTCTCAGCAGTATCCTGAAAAGTATTTTGCAAGACATATTTTAATGATATGTAGCATGGAGAGCATGCAGGTTGGCATTTATCTGATTGAGCCGTCACTCTTATTGATCAGTGCAGCTTCAGTCATTGATTATAATGTACATATCCTCATCTGTTAACACATATTAAACTTTCTCCTTTTAACTGCCCACACTGGGGCCCTCTGTCATGGTGTATGTTGGCACTTTGCACAGATATTTTCTAAATGGCCGAGGAGGACAATACAATGAAGCTATTGTCATGGTACATTGGACAGATACACTGAGGCAGAGTGAAAGATACACATTAGCTCATAATAGCTTTGGGGTCAGGTTTAGGCTTGAGTCACTTCCTGTAGGAGGCAGATGGTGGTTTAGATTTTGACCTTGCCTCCCAGGACCTTCACTGGCTTGCATACCCTGTCGGTTATCTGCAGGCCATTTCTAGACATTGAATTCACTTTGAAAGGAAAGAGACAGAGACAGAAACAGTAACAGAAGCAACCGTGAAGACATGGCAAGAGTTAGAGGGTAAGAAAAGAGAGAAGGATTATATCACAGCAAAGAAGGAAATTCTGTGGAAATTGCAACATGCCTGAATTACTATTTTGAATTCTAATCAAAATCAAATTTAATTCAGCTTATAAAATTATCAGGAACTTAGTTGTAAAATGAATGCACCACATATAGCCATGTATATATCTGGCATAAAAAGCTTGATATTTTAATTTTCAGAAACTGTAATATATTCTACAACCCCCCCCCAAACTCTTCACTGATGCAGGTTAAATAAGGTGAACCTAGACTGACCTCTAGTGTTCCAAATATGCTACTACATATGACACGGCACATTGGTCAAGTCATGAACCAAGTAGATGAAATTTAGATCAGATTTAGAAAACAGGTGCACACACACACTCACACACACACTCATTACTTGCTGTTCATGGCCTCTCTAAGATTGACGTTCATGTCTCTCCAAAACACAGAGTTGCAGACAAAATGCAAGTTGTCTGTTTATGCCGCACAAGCTTTTTTGGTATCAAATACAAAGATACTAGCATGCTATTGTAAGATGTTGGAAGATGGTTAACATGGTAGAATGTTAATTGTAATGGTAAACTCCTGCTAAACAACATGTTAGCTGTCTCATAGTCACGTTAGCATGCTGACATTAGCTGGTCAGTCAGTTCACTTTATAATCCTGATAGGATTCATAACTGTGTGCTGCTACCTCTGCTGTCCATTTGTTAGCATGCACAGGGAATACAGAGCTGTGATTCTTCTACCATCTGGTCTGCTTTGGTGTTTGCTCTTGAAAGAGCAAGAAGGCCTATCATCTTCCTGTTGTGAAAAAATATCGTGTAAAGAATACAGGCCATAAATTGTTGGTTGTTCACTTTGTACTCGACAGATC
>JAQNCA010000011.1:12516868-12529097 GCA_029783725.1 Acanthurus tractus
TTCAGTTGCCGTCTGAAAGAAAGTGTCCCACTGCTAATTTCAGATGCTGAGGGAACGTTGAGCCAGCCAGCCAGCCACCGGGAGCACCCATAGGAGAGCAGAATTTGAATCACGCTCTGACACTGGAGTGTGACTCAAAGAGCCTCAAAGTTCAAGCAGAGAGGCGGCTGCAGATGCTTTTTGATGCACACTGTGCCGTGGCTGCTCATCTGGCTGAGACTGTACACAGAATTTACAAACAAAGGCGAGAGCGTGGAGAAAGTGGGGAAATGGCTTCCTCATTTTTCAAAATGTGTTTGTCCGCCTCACTTTTTATACAGAGTCTGAGCAGAATTCTTATTGCCAGGCTGCCATATTCCAGTGTGTCCAAAATGTAATGTAATGTAAGTTGCATCCAAAGTTCAAATACATGTATTCTCACTTGCCCTGCTTTTAGTTGCATTCATAGTAAGAGTTTTTTTTCCCCTAAAAGCTTGTTTACTACTATGTATTTCATCAAGCTTTAAAATCATCTTATTTAATCGAGGTCAGTAGTGTCTTTCCTTAGACTCTTGACATCATCGGGGTCATTTTTCAGCACGATGAAAGCTCCTTCAAGAGCCAGAGATCACATTACACAACTGTTTTTTTTAGTGGATTGAAGGCAGTGGATTGACCCTTTAATACAGCTTTTTCCACCAGCTGTGTAACGGCTTGTTTCTTGCACTTTGCGAGACGCTGCTACCCGAAGAATATTCCTGTGCTTACAGTCTCTTCTGGCCGTCCATGCATAAATAAAAAGAGAGCGCGTTGTACTTGGAGAGCTGTTGAAACATGGGCGACACAAATTGAGGACTCAGTCTGGCTGATGCACACAGGCGGCGTAGACGCAGTGCATCTCCACTGGATGCATTTACATTTCTTTTTGTCGTGCCACGGTTCTGTCACATCTCAACCTCAGTTTAAAAAATCCACTAAAATAGTGCGGAGCATCTCCATGTTCCCATGAAATGGGAGGCAGGGTGCTATTTGCTTCTGCACATTTACATGTTCCCCCGTAAAAATGAGCAGTTATGGAGGGACTTGTCCTGGACAGTGATTGGTGTTTACAGTAGCAACTGGCACTGCATGTGCATAACCACCCCGGTGATGAGGGGGGGGCTTGGTGCAGCATATGAGACATGAGGGAGGGTCTGCAGACACTACTCAGGTCTGATGAAGGCTATGTTGTTGGGGGAAGCATGTGGTGGCAGGTGTGTCATAGTGATAATCTCCTAAGAAGACAATAAAAACAAACATCTATTATAGATACAACAGTTAAGCTCAGTGTTATTATTGGTAGTTTGAATTGTAGTTTTGAGTTTAATTGTTTTATTTTGTCCACCTTATCTTGTGTCTTTTTGTCCACACATGTCTTATGTCTTGTCAGGTTTCCCTCCTCTTGTGATTACCTGCCTGCCCTGATGTGTCTCACCTGTGCTGATTGCCCCACCTGTGTCTCATTGCTCTTAGTGTGTATAAAGTCTGTTACCTCTTTGTCTTTCTCTGGCTTTGTGTTGTTCCTGAATCTGTTTCGTCACTGTCTCTGTTTTCCATCCTGGATTTTTCTGTCTGGTTCTGTGTTTCACCCTTCACCTGTCTCGTCTTCTCTTTTGCAGTTTGTTGTTTTGTTGGTAGTTTTCATAATCCTTACTTTTTGAATGTTTTTGTTTGCTCTTTGCTGTTATGAGTATGGTTTTGTTATCAGCTTTTTTTTTTTTCAAAAAAAGTTGTTAATCCTTTAATTAATCTCTTAATTGTAATTTTTGGCATTTGGGTCCTATTTTGTTTTACACCATCAACCAACATTGAGTGATATCTTGGTATCAAAACATTACATTATCTTTTGTGTTATGAACTGCGTTTCCCAGTATTCCCTTCTGTCCCGCCTCTCTGTTTCCCCTGTCTGGGCCTTTCTCAAACCAAACCCTGAACACTTGGCCTATCCACTCTGTCTATGTTTGTGAATTCCTGCAAAAGGACATTTAAATAGATGTTCATGCAGACATTAAGGTTGCACTGTATTTTGGTGTGTTTAACTGACTGCGCCATGTTGTATATTTGCCTTCTGACATATAATATTTACTTTACATTTTATGATATTTACAGTTGCTGCTGCTTGATAACATGAAATATCAATAATGAAAACAAATCCCGTTCAGTTTTTCTTTTCCACTGAACAGAAGAGAAAAAATAAAGAGCGTTTTCCAAAAAAGTGTAGTTAATAATTCAGCAGTTTAAACAGCATTTCTAATCTGTTTGTTGGAATGATATTTCTCTGATGTGGCTGTAAAAAAAGTGATGTAGCATTCTTACTTGCTTTTCTAGTTTAATTCCCCACACACATCTTTTTGAAAGTAAAGCAAAACACCTTTTTGATAAAAAAATAAAAGCGACACATAATATTGTGTAAAATAGCTTTCTTCACTGTATGTCTTACAGTCAGCACCGGCTCGATATGTGAGAGACGCTGATAAAATGGCTCTATTTCTATTAGAACTCACAGTGTTAGAAACTGAGACAAAGTGTCTGTGAGTGTGAAAAGAAGTGAGCTGGCTGCTTTGTGTGGATGTAGGCCAGTGTTGCTGCGGAGCCTTTATCTGTGCGCTGTGTTTCTCTGCAGCCCACAGACTTCTCTTACATCACACATCTGCTTATTGAAGCTGCTTCATGCTTCACTTCAAACAGTGTGACACACCTGTACAGACGGCAAACAGTGTATATCCTTGTGGAGGTACAGTGAAGACTATAAGCTCCTTTTTTTTTTTTTTTAAAGAGATGCTTGTTGACACCTACTCATAAAGACAAGGGCTGTATTATAAAAGTCGGTTTGCGTAATTTCTGCTCGTTACTGCGCTGACATTATTATGTTGCTGTTATATGTATGGGTGCAAAAAAAAGACACAGATAGCCTTCGGCTTCTGTTGTGCTCTAAGTAGTGATTTATTTTACACCATGCAGCCAGTGACTGGGCTCTACGTGCATCATACAGGAAGAAAGTGCTTTGAAAGCCCAGTGAAACATACTGAAGAAAAACACCTACTCTTATCAGCTGTGTTTGATTTTTTGATTTGATTTTTTTTTTGATTGAATATGTGTCTGCGAACATACAAGGACTCATTCTCATCACTCTGTTTTATTGTTATAGTCCTTCCTTTCTTCCTTCCCCCTCCCTCCCTCCCTCCCTCCCTTCCTTCCTTCATTGTGGTATCACTGTCAGTTCTCTTGTACTTGAGCCAGGCTGTATTGTGTTTTATTATTTCGTGTCATGTAGCGTTTCATCATGAGGTAATAATTTTGTTTAGGGTTTTATTGGCTTTTCCACATATTTAATGGACCATAAATCTCGGCCAACTATAAGGCGCTTTTGAGCGGTGATATTTTCAAAACACAGCGATCATGCGGGATGCTTTCGCAGTCACTCCGCCTCACTGTCTCTTTAAATATGACCTTTGTCTCAGAGCTATCACAGCTTGAGTCAAAGTCAGACAGACAGACATAAAGAGAGGAAAAATATGCTTTGGGAAAGATGAAAGAGTGACAAGAATACACAACAAGGGGGTTTGGAGAGAAATCGCCCCATCTACACACACACTTGTGCACACACAAAGATGCAGGGTGAGACAGAGGCTCAGCAGCAGATGGCTGTAAATCCCCCATGATGACCGAAGGAAGGTCGAGACCCTGGAATATCATTACTTGTCCCAGCAGTGGTGCTGATGTTGCAGCTCAGCTGATCTTAGACTGGCTATGTTCATAAGCCCTGCACTCTACTGTATATGATACTGTCAGCTAAGAGAAACAGAATGCAGTGATGCTGGAGTATAAAGGTTAGGTGGAAACTGCCTGTTTGGTTCAATGTGTGGTATGTCTGTACATGTTAGTGCTCTGAAAAGCTGCTGTAGTCTGTACTCCTGCTCACTGCAGGCTGTACCATTTAAAATGAATTGGATTAGCTGGTCATACAGTAAGAATGTAGCTTCAAAGGCCACTTCACCCAAAACAGTACACAAAAAAACAATACAAAACAATGCTTCAATAGCTATTTTTCCACGACAAAAAAAGCAAAATTACTGTAAACCTTCGTAACTCAGTGACTGGTTGTCATCTTAACAAACATCTGATCAGTTGTCTTGATGGATAACAGTGACTTTGTCCAGCAAACATTGAGCATCCACCTTAACATTTGGTGCAGACATGGTTCTGCTGTGGCATAATGTATCCTAATAATCCTCTGATTTTCAGGTATTTGGTACAAGCGTTTCCACAGGATGAAACCCTGACACCAAGCACCATCACTGGATCAAACGACCAAAGACCTGCAAGTGAAACAACACTCCTGTTAGCCTCAGCTTTAGCACAATGCACATGCTAATTAGGACATTAAACATAGCTTGTTTACATTGTCATTAAAAGCATGTTAGCATACTTGTGTTAGCCTTTAGCTCTGCTTTGTCTAAGTACACAGAGCTCACAGAGCCACTGTAGCGGCTGTAGACTCTTTTTTTCAGGCCTAATATGCAGCAAAATATCTTCAGGGGCACAAAAAATGAGCCTCACTGCAGCGTTTGTGGGGAGCACCCTGCCAGTGCTCGGTGCCAGGGGGCCCTGAGATGAAGCTCTCGTGTGGTCAGAGGGGAAAATGCTGCATGACAGGATTTTCTTTTTTTGTTGACTACACATCTAACAACAAACTAACAACATTTAAGGTGATGAAAGCACAACATTCCCCAGAAACCCTCAGTGTCGGGCCAATCTGCTCCCGCAAATGTGCTTTTCTGTCTCTTTTATGATCGCTCTGACAAAGATGCCGTGTCTTTTTTTCTCTTTGTGGCTGCACGCTGCCACATGTGCTTTCTCTTCATTGAGATCATTTTAAAGAAAGGCAGCGGTGCTCAGAAAAAACGCTTTAGTCAGGAGTTTTTAAGACTATACATTGTAAAGGCACCCATGGTAGAGGGCTCAGCCACTTTAATGTGTGTTGCACATGTGTTAGGACCAATGCTGCTGAACCTCAAACTCTGGTTTATTGGGAAGAGCGTATTCATCTCAGCAAGGTGAAGGCTATTCAATTTGTGATGAAATGGCATGAACTCAAGAGACATGATCAGCTCCGCAAAAAGATCAATGATCAAATAAAATCAATACAGGAGATTGATGATGACTCTTAAAACTCCTTTAAGTTAGAATATTGCTGTAAAAAGATTAACACACGCCCACCCATACTCGCAATCAATTTGCTGCTTCAGTAATGTCACACTGAACCGGAGCTGTCAGGGAGCCAGGAAAAATAGTTATCCGAGCAGAAAGCCAGTGAGAGAAACAGAGAAGGAAAGTTGTGTGTGAAATAGAAGGCTGCTCTTTTGTGTTGAAATTCAGTAAATTAACTCTGAAATGCGTTTTTTTTTTTAAATTTGCTGCAAGATTCTTTACTTCTGTCACAGAGGCATTTTCTCTGTTTGCTTCCCATGTCTCTCACTCTGACTCACCTGCCTACTCACTCTCCTCTGTCTGTCACAGGTTTCATGATCTGCTTACTTACAAGTTTCATATCAGACCCTAATTTCCTTGCTGCAGTAGTCAGTCTACTGTTAAATCCGGTACAGCTGCTGTTTGCGTGACACCTAAAGCAATCAATTAATGTTTTAATTAAACAATATACATATATTAGCCATTGTTGTGAATTGCTGGTAAATGTAAAACAAAAACAACCTGGTTTGATTGGTTGTTGTTGTTTCCATGGCCTGAATGATTGCTGTTTTTCTCCTTCTTTTGTCTTTTTTACTTCATTAACTTAACTCAATATCTTTTTGTTTCGAAATTTTGGAAAGAGAAAGCAAGCATAAAACAAATATCACTGATAAAACAAAATAATTATCAGCTTCAGTCTCACAAATTTAAAACCTCTGCTTACAAAATTTGCTCCTTTTTAAAGGTTGCTTAGAAGTGCAAATTAAATTACTCCTAAACACATGCAATTGTTTTTAGATATCATTCTTTTTCTACCTTTTTTATGTTCACTTAAATAAATAAATGCAACTTCCAAGTGCACCAATGGTATAATATTCTATCAGATAAATGTGTCTGTTAGACAGGTGTCTTGGATGTTCAAGCTGAATTCCAATTAAAACAGACATGTTAACCCTTATTGCTTAAACACAGGTTGGAGAAAAAATGGATAAAAGTCAGCTTGGACCAAAGAGGTCTTGTGACGGAGCTTAAAACACATTTTCTGTTTAAACTCAGGTCTGCTCACCTTTCATATCAAGAATCCTGATCAGATGTTGTTTTTGTCTCTTTCTTGTCACTGTGATAAACACTGATTCACAGAAAGCAGAGTTTACCACGTGTGTTTCCAGCAGCACCCTGTTACACACATTCATTCATTTCTCATGTTCCAGTAAGGCTGCTTTCCAGTCGAGCAGTCCAAGTTCTTTCATGTTTTTTCTTTCTGAGAGAGGTCATAACACCTTCACTTCCTCCACCCGTACTGTCCGAAAAGCTAAAACAAGCAAGTAAACAGTCGAGTCACAAACCCGTAACCTCTTGAATCTTTGGAATACTCAGAGGCTGCTCACACTGTGGTGCTGCTGCGAGCTGAGAGGCAGGCGAGAGCAGACTTTCACATCCATAGAAGGATTGTAAGATAGGTCTACTTAGATGGAACAGCTGGTATCCCGAGTAATTTCCCTCAACCACCTCAACTTACTTTCCTCCAGCTGAGAGCAGACATTCACTGCCATTTTATTAGTTGTGCTGAGTTTGAAAGATGCTGGATTGTGTTAACATTTGAAGGAGCAAAACCTTCATCCTCACAGACATACACTGATGCAGCTCCTGCCTCTATGGACTTCTCTCAGTCAAGGGGGGAAAAAAAATCTAGTTTAGTGCAACTTGGGATATGGCATTGATTGTTGTTTGATATCATTGTACTCAAAGAAACTGCTGAGATTTTTTAAAATGGCACATTGCTAAAATAGATCCATTGGCCATGTACAAAAAAACAAGCACTGGCTGTCAGACGGGTTGTAGTCTTGGTGAAAGTTAGCCAGATTAGCCACCAATTACAAGTTACATGTTTATGTTATGCTGCTAATGATCCTTTAGCTTATTGCCCAACCAAGTGTGGACAACTAGTCCAAAATGGTCAATTGAAATGTAATCAGGAAATCAGTCTGTCAGCTTTTTTCATCATCCCATCATTCTTCCTCATATTAATGTATCTAGCCTGCAAGTTCATCTTCAATGTCTGTTAAGACTGCGAGTGCATTGGACATAGTTTAGCTGTTTTGCTCAATATTGAGATCTCAGGAAGTACTTAGTACATATTTAATAAACTGAGCAGAGAAAAAAATCCATTGTGTAATGATAAAGCTTACTTTAATTTCCAGTATTAGAAAAAAGATGCCTTTGTTTGCCTTCCTGAGTTCTTAGGCACTGACATGTAACTTTAGTTTACCATCTTAAGAACACAACTTGAAAAGTGAACTGTGGGTTTCTAACCTTGGTTTCAATATGGGATAATCAAACAAGATAGAACATGTTAATTAGTAAAGTCTAGAGGTGCTGGGAGGTGGATTATGTCACTTTGAACAGAGCAAAAATAGCTAGTTTGTCCTATCAGTCTTTATGCTAAGCTAAGTTAACCAGAGGCTGCCTGAATCATGCTTGCTCCTTAATGTACAGACATATAAAGAGCAGTTTGTTTTCAGTAGGAGAGGTAAGTGCTGGTGGTTGGCTTGTTAAACTGCTTAAGTAACAGCTTTTCTTTCCAACAAATGTAATGTTCTTATAGAAGTTTGTGTTGTACATTCAGTTGACATACACACTTGTCTTACCATCAGCCAATAACTTTGTAATTGTAAGTTCAGTGCAAGCTTGCATACATACTTTCAGGCTGAACTTTTTTATATCTGCAGACTCCATTGAGCCATGAAAAAGAGGCAGTAACTGGCAATTCCTGCATAGTCTTCCTCTAAGCCTAAAAGCTGCATATGCTGTTGAAGTTTCCACCTGTATGACTTCTTTATCCATATAGAAAAAAATGCCTACAGACCCAGTGAGTTACATCAATTTTGTCTCGGGAGTTTCTAGACATTTAATAAAAATGTGAAGACACGTTTGAGCTCACCTCGTACAAGGTCTATATGGAAATCTGGGTAAAATATGAAGATCTGGAAAAAAAAGGAGCTTAATGAGCCGAGATCTGCCATATGTCTGCGAGCCTTTAGTATTCAAACTACTTGGTCTTTGGTAGAAAGTTCTACACAATCATGTGGAAACTTCTTCCTATTACTCAGGCTAATGAAAGTAGGCAATTGACAGAGGAAAGCTCTCTGTCTTCTGGGGTCACTGCATCAGTGTGAACATTCCCCCCTGCTCTCTGATCTTTAATTTGACCTATGACAAACATGTTGGATGCTTAATTAGCTGGAAATATTGTTTAAACTAAGTTCAGACATATTGAGGTCTTGTTTCTAGCTTGGAAGTCACTGTTGTCATAAGATAATCCTTCCTCGATCTGTTTGTTTGTGTCTTTCGAGGGGGCGTTTATGCTTAATTGGATAGTGGAGATTTAAGGATGGAAAGAAAAATGGGAGAAAAAATGGGATGTAACCTAGTTCGACTTAATCCCGACACTGCAACTAAACGTCACATTATAGTAAAAGCATAAAGGTTTATTTTGACAAAACCTTTAGTTTCAGAAACACGGGAGTCACTGTGAATGACTTGTCTGTTAAAGCGCTGTGTGCGTCTGGTGATTCAACTGATCCCAGCATGGCGTTTGTGTGATGTAGACGTTTTAAGCAGCAGTAGATAAACGCAGAAGTCTGACATCTCATGCTGGTTGAAGGCATGACACTACTGGTAGGGGTTTCATTCAATAGCACTTGCGTTCAGAATTTAGTATCTCAGCAAGAATTGAATGGACTGCTTTGAATTTCACTGAGACATCCATGGTTCTCAGTGAATGAAACGCAGCAGTGGTTTGGGTTATCCTCTGACTTTTTTGTCTGTCACCACTAGGTCACAATTTCACTTGTCTGATGTTACTTTGTTTTGTTTTTTTTAATTACCTCCATATCTAATGACATTACAATTATCTTTGCCATTTTACCATAAGCTGAGGTTAGTTTGTAGTGCAAATTAGCAACTGTGAACATGCTAGCAGGAAAAGCTAATGTAATGAATGTGGTTAAACATTATACAGGCTAATCATTAACATGGTCATTGCCATTGTAAGCATCTTGCATATCCTGTTCATGTGCAATTTTATATTATGCAATAGAGTTTGCTGTAACTCTAATGCCCCAAAACAGCTGTGAGCAGATGAGTGCGAGTGTTTGTCCACAGCACAGCGAGATAAAGTAGTTTATGTGGATGGTTGTGTTGGAGGTGAGCAGGTTAAAAAACCTCTGCGAGAGCCGGTCGCCTGCAGCTCTTTTCAGGCTCTCTGTGGTTCACTTCTCTGTCTGGCAACATTTAAAATTAATCACCTGACTTTGATATCTTTTACTTTGGGTTCATTCTATGTACAGATGAAAATCCTCATATCTGTCTTGCAGCCTTTCATTTTGAAAGCTCTCGCAAACAACTGAGAGCCAGTTCAACTTTTGCTCATCTCGCTTAGTCACTTTCTTTTTCTTTCTTTTTCTCTCTTCCCAGCCTCCCTCATCTACATACTCTTCCCCAAGTTTCAACTAAATCAGTGATTGTTGATAGTGTTTGAGACCGAGTGCTGTAAAGTGTTTTGCAAGGTTTAGAATTTTGTATCCACTTCAAGTTATGTAGTGCAGTACCTGCTAATTAGGGTGCTGAGTGACTGACACAGAGACATCACCCACCCTATTACAAGTTTGTGTACTGTAAGAACGATTTTTAAGCTGTTAGTTTACAGCTAAATGATTACATAATGTTTTTAAAGAAATGAACACTGGCTAAGGTTGAAAAATAATCATGTATTTAAGAAATCTGCATTTTTTGTAGCCTGAGCTGACATCCGTCTGTGTGTAGGTTCTGGACTGGTTTCCAGTGATAATAACAAAGACAGTAAAAACATTTCTTTCAAAATGTATTTGACACACAGCCTCAGTCTTGTGGCACAAAGAAAAATTAACTCTATCCAAATTTATTTTCTAATTAATGAATCATTTTAAAACTCAACAAACTTGTTTATTAAAGTACACAATCATCAGTAGATACATGCATTCACCCAGACCACAATAAAAAATTATAGATATTTAAGAGTGACACCTTTTCTTATGCTAATTTATTATGTAAACCTATGTAAATTATTATTTATTCTGGATCAAAGCATTGTTAAACTTAAAACCTTGCTGGGCCAAATCAATATAATGTTCAGCTCTCAATGGCCTAAAAGGTACCATTTTTTGGCCCTTCAAGTTTTATGTCAGAAAGACAACAACCATTGACTCCGGCTGGATTCAATTTTCAAGGCCAATGGTTCTTGCCAGACATTGACCCAGATTATGACTTACATAATTTCTGTGCAGCTCTTTTGCATGTCTTCATTCATTTAAACAGCTTTAAAAACACACAAGAAGTCATGTCATTTGTTCTAATTCACAAGTTTTGATTTGTACACAGTCTGTGAGGCGCTGACCCTTGACTCATCACTTTTATAGCATTCATGTATAGTCCTCCTTCATATTCTCTTTCTCTTTTCATATTTTATTTTACAGCTGTCTCATGGAAAGACAGTCTGTGAATAGTACAGTTCAGCTTTTTTTTCTCGACAATCCTTACAAGCACCCACTCCGCCCCCACTATTCTCCCAGTCCCTTTATATCTTCTTAAGAATATGAGATTACTGGATGACACGCAGTACCCTTAACAGCTTGATTCTCCCAAGACAATGTTATTTTTAAATGTCGATCTCTGTCATGTCAGATGTGAAATGGGCTTTGAGATGAGATGGAGAGGGAGAAAATTGCTGCTGGTGAGGATTGAGTTTCAAAGGGATGAAGGAAAAAATGTGGTGTGATTTAAAAAAAAAAGGGTTTCAGATTGTAAAGTTTAAGGGGACTTTTTCTCACAAGGGCTTAAACATAACAGCTGATTTTAACACATAACTGAATGTCCTTACTGTTTGTATTCAGGGTTCTAATGTAATGACATTAGAATAGCAGACTGAGACTTCCTCTGCTTATGAATCCATGAACTTCTTAAATGATAAGATATTCTATGTTATGGACTTACTGTCAATGTATCTCATTACATGACCTACAGCTGTTGCTGTAAATACTTACTAGAGAGCCAAAGCTGCACTAATCCATGGCTAAAAATAGCCTTAAACAAAGGCACCATTTACTCCTGTTTTTTAAATGAAAATAGAATGGGACTTAAGAAGAAGAAAAAAGATTTCTGTCCTTATATCATTCTGGTCCTCGATGCAGACGAGAGACACACCCTTAAAGTGAAAACAATATTATGATGATAAATGAAATGTGTCCCTGAAATTCTAAGTCATTTTAGCCTGCTTACTATGTTAGCTTTGGTCTATATAGTTGCTGCTGTGCCTGGCAAAAGTGTTGTGTGTGTGCAACTGGTGCAATGCACCAGGGCACAGAGGCTCTCAGGGGCCCGAGAAGGATGGTGGTGATTGGTGTTGAATGATAACAGTCACATAGATTATATTGCCTCACCTTCAAAGCAACTGTTCGACAGCACTATTAGAAATATGCCTTTACATGAATATAATAGCTGCAAACTTATACCACTTCTCTACGTATTGCACTTACAGTTGTGTATGTTTTTTTTATGTCGGTGTGTGTGTGTGTGCATGTGTGTTTTAATAATATGCTATCGGGGTGAGAGAGAGGGCTCAAAAATATTTGCACCAGGACCAATCTTAATTTGCTACGCTGTTGGATGCAGCAGTTCGCCGTATTGCTTTGTCAACTAGAAAAAAAAGAGAAAATGAAGAAGTTTAAAAAATTAATATAAAAAAGCTAGTTAAAGATAAATGGCAAGAGGGGTAAAATACATTAGTTTCGGTTAACTTTCTCGAGTGATAATTTAAATTATAAAGTTTTGCGAGTCTTTTTAGACTTAAGTTTTTTTACCTGCTGCATTAATGAGAGCAAAACCACTGCAAAAGCATTAGTGGTATAAAGACCTGGTGCTTATCCTTAAATATATAAAACATGGTTGCATATCATTAAAAGATAATATTACTCAAGATAAATTA
>JAQNCA010000011.1:12529197-12542109 GCA_029783725.1 Acanthurus tractus
GCTCTTCCGATCTGATAATATTACTCAAGATAAATTATAAATTTAAAAAAATTGATAATTAGTGTAGTTTAGAAATCATGGATTAATTCACATTACAATGACTTCATAAATTGTATTTGTACTCATTCATAACCTAACAATTGTCACATTTGTTTAATATAAAACACTTAACAATGATCCTTTGACCTTGAACATTATTTTTTCATTTTTTTTTTGATTTCCCAACTACAAGGAAATACAGTACCATAAACATTGTAGTGGGATACAATGAAGAAGAATTAAACCCAGTAAGATCTAATTCATTTATATACATTGCTAAGATTTACAGACCTAAGATTTATTGTGTTTCAGTTTCGGCAACTTTATATTCACACTGTGTATGAAAAAGGAGCTTTGCTTGCAATATGTATAAGTACATTTTTGTTTTATGAATGTAAATATATCTGTACCCTGAAAACAGAAATGTATTGCGAGTTTGCTTTGTGGTGCATTTCTATATGCCAACAGCCCCAGTATGTGTTTTGGGAGCCTGCTGAAATTTGGGTCCCGGGTTTAAAATATGTAAGTGGTTTATCTGGCCTATATTTTCACAGAAGGACCGAAAATCCCTTTCCCCGGTGTCTGTCTGCAGTGTTGACAGTCAGACTCACAGGTTCAAAAGGCAGCAGGTTGCCCCACTTTTGACTGCTATTTTTCAGACTGCTGTCTGGAAAATTGGAAAACTTAATCCTTTCAGCTGAGTCCTCATGGATTTCTATGACAATTTGGGAATAAATCAGACTAAAATAAAGGTTCATTACTTAACAGAGATTACAGCAATAACATAGGGTACAGACATTCCGAAGCCCCAGCTTTTCCCATTTTTAAAATCTGCTTTTTTTAGAATTAGTTCCGAGTAAAAAATGGACTTATCACCAAGTAATTTTCATTTTTTGTGCTGTCAATAGTGGTTTAAATTAAAGCCAGACCCTGAAATATCGCACAGGATTTGCATTTCTTTTTACTTACTGAAATATTCTCGAAAGCATCAACAAGGAAAGTTTTTTCAAACTGAAACAGCTGAAAACAACTGGCCTGTGGCATAAGTGAAGAGAGAGATTGCCTGTTGCCTGTGAGTGAAACTTTTCATAGTTTGATTAAAGTCATTTTATCAACTTCATTTTTTTAATAGGCTATTTGAGGAGGGACACTAGAACATGCCATCCCTTGTGCCCCATGCCAGCATGCAAAATGACCATGGTTCGCACCTCAAGCACATAAACATGAGGATTTACATACACACAAAAAATAAAAAAATGAAATACACTCCTACTAATGCTTTAAACTTTATAGTTAGTGGCTGTATGTGACAAAAAAGTAATACATTTTCCAAAAAAAAGCCTAAAAGAAAAAGTTGTGCAAACGAACATGGATGGATCTAGCTCTAGCTAATAGCACAGCCTGTTAATCATCATCTAAGGTCATCCACCGTGCAAGCAGTCGTATCTCAGCATGAGCATAAACAGAGGCAGTGTAGTGTGTGATATTAAATTTTGGATCTTCAGGAGGTTTACATGGGGTCTAACTGAGCTAATACAGACTCTGAGAAAGAGCAGATAAACTAGAAACTCTTCATGAAGGACTGAGTGCAACTTGCTAAGCTAAAATTTATGTTACCTGGGAGTTTAAACTCTGTCACTACTTGGCATAATCTGCACTGAAACAGGCTTTAGAGGTTGTGTCAAACTTTCAAATAGAGGGGTAAACACAGGCTGCAAAGCAAAACTGGTCTTGGTTTCAAAAAAAGGGTGAGTCTGATCCCGGCCTGTGAGCTCATTCAGTTTGAAAACCGAGTAGCACCCGAACATGGTGCGGCACGCTCTACAAGCTTGATAGCTTAAAAACTATTTGTTGGTCTAGTTGATGAACTCTTGCAACGGGTACGCATTCCTTTTTCTTTTCTTTTTTTAGCTAGTAAGCATTCTGATGAAACTCAGCTGTTAGTAACATGCTCGTGCTAGTCAGTCATAGTTTGCACCCTGAGCTAAGAAATGAAATGAATGAAGTGAAATAGAAATGAAATAGATTCACTCGCCCTGCCAGCAAATGCAGCACTGCAGTAATTCCACTGGGATAAATTGTTTTCACAGAAAAAATCTTGACATTTTTAAGTCGTAAAAACAACAGAGTGGGTATAATGTTAAAAAACGGTCAGCTGAAGTGTAGTGACTTCTGATTTAATACTAGAGGGGGACCGTGACTCCATCTCTATGGTCTTCTTAATTAATTAATTAAATTGAGCTTTTATTAATTGCCACTAAAATGGTCACCAAGGAAATTACTTTGAAATCACAAAGAACCACTCTGATATTTTGCATCAGTTGTGGTGTCAAGTTACATAATGAATTCCATGAAAGCGATTTTATTTGCACCCTGTGTGTGTATGTGTGTGTGTGTGGGTGTGTGTGTGTGTGTGTGTCACACACAAATCAGCAGAGGAACCTTTTAGGTCATGTTCACGCTGAATACACACACCTGTGCCAAAGATGCAACAAACTGCACCTGCAGTTTACACACACTCTACATCCAGGAATAAACTCCAACTGTGAACAGTGTGCAGTGAAAAGCAGAGGAAGGGCAGGATGTTCCTGGAAAAAGGCCAATGAACAGTTTGTTGTTCAGCTTCACACCACTGTTGTTGTAAGAGAGAGAGAGAGGCTATCAAAACTTGAAAATGTCTGAATTGATTTGTCTTTTCCCACTTCTGTCTATGGCGTTTTAAAACAAATAGATTAAAGAAGACACACAACATACTGTAAGAGCCTGATATAATGATGATAACAAACAATATATATTATTATACATAATAAATGCAAAACTTTAGGATTTCAACATTATAGTCTAATAATGTGTGGGGACGAGGGTCAATAATACAGAAATTCTTCTGAATGTAATGTCCATATTTATTTTTTGAATCTGAATGAATCCTCTATCGTTTTTTTTAGTTGGTGTTGTTGACGTGAAACGAAAACATCTCTCCATTAAAAAAAATATGTACTTTTTAATCTTCACTCAGCATTACCTAAACCACATCTTTTCCTGCTCTGCTGACAGGATGTGAGCTTTTCACAGCATATTTTGTCATTGCTGTGTGACATTCATGAACCATGTCCTGACTCCATTTTTCCTTTGGATCTGCTGTTTGCACAAATCAACACAGTAGAGGTAATAGTAATTCTACTTTATCACTAAGCAAGTATTGACTAAATAAATCACAGATTTTCCTGCGTGAGTAATGCAGTAAAAGTTACCTGAAGGCTAAATGGTTGTTGCACTGCTATGGGCCACATTTTACGCCCTCAACGATAGAACATTCATCCTTTAGTTATCAAAAGGCGACAAGGTCTTACTTTAACAAAAAATATTTAAGTATGACACTACTTGTTCTTTCCTTTGTAACAAGTTCCTTCTTACTGTTATTATATTTTGAAATTATTTTGATGACTTTAGTAAAGCTTATTCACTCAGGGTGGTCAGCCATGTTAAATCAGTCCAACAGAAATGTCAGTGAGTTGTTGGTGTTCTTCTACAAGTTTAATTTTACCAACATGATCCAAAATGGAAGCAGATATGTGACAGAATTCATCACCATCGCTGCATAGCTTTTTTGCTTCGGCCACACAAAATTGTGGGGAAATCGGGTGAAGTTTTTACAGACTTTCACAGAAACAATTGTAGCAACACTGTATATTGTTAACAAACCAAGCAATCAACTTTTGGAATAAAACAAGGGTAAATTTTAATATTTTTTACTTAGCTCTGTGAAGGCAACCAGTATAAACATATTCTATATATGTCAGAAAACTCTGTATACCTCTGCACTTCATCTACAGTATGTCTGTATCTTTCTCTCTCTTTCTCTCTTCCTCTGTGTGTTTGTGTCTTACTGTCTTGAGGTAAACAAATCTGTGAGCATTACAGAGATGAACAGAGAAAACCAGATGAACAGAGACACAGTAAAGGGGGGGTGCGGGGTGCTTAGTGGATTACAGTGGAGTTACATCATTGTTTGAAAGCACCAAGGCATTTTATTTGGCCCACATTATTATTATTATTTTACTGACAGCCACTGTCAGTAAAATGTCAAATATTGAGACTAAAATGTATTTGAGGGTCCTGTTGTGTTCTGCAGTTGCCAAATCTTCTCCCAACATGATATAAAATCTTTTGCTAGGGCTGCACAGTATAGGTTAAACACGCCTCTCTTCATATAGGGCAGGAACGAAGCACTGCACAGTAATGTGTATGTAGCAGGAGATATTAATTAACTTTTGTGGTAGTTATTCCAAGTTACAATGCTTGAATACATCAGATTGTTATGACCACTGGCACATGTGTATTTTGTTCTCGCCTGAATGTTAGTCCTTTACTTCCTAGAGACACCTCAGGGCAGACTAATTTGCAGTAATGGCAAGCAAATCATCAGCATGCTATCGTTTGGGCTCCTGACATGATGCACCTTCTTCTGTCTTGGAGACTGTTGGCTTTCTGTTGTAATAACCACTACTTGGTCTCTGACTCGTGCATGTAGAGACAACTCTTGTTTTACTCTTACGGTGTTGGCTCAGGAGTCAGAAAATTACCCAGGATGATCAAGCAAAGTGACTTGGAATACTCAGTCATAAAAGTTACTGTGGTCACCAGCTACTGGCACATTACTGTGTAGCACTCTATTTATTCTCAATAGCAAATGTCCTAGCAATTTTTTTATTGCTTCTCATATAACCAGCATGTAATGAATAATGTATGCCTTCACATCAGACATTTAATTACTTTAGTTAAAGGACTCAGTAACCATTTAGAGTAACTTATGATCACATTTATCATATAGTAAATGCATTTGTTTATTCGCATTTATTATGCATTTAGTTTGCAATCAATTATTTATATGTAATATAGTTATTAACAATTTACAACAAGGAAAACAAAGAATTATCAAACATTAAAATCCTTGCAAGAACAGAAAGTGACAAACAATTGTAAATTATTATGATACTTCATATCTTTAAAGCCATATTAAAATGCCTTAAAATGTGTTTTTTGATCATTACTTTTTCCATTAAAACAAATCCAAACTCTTCACATTAATGAGAGTTGATGTCTGTTTTTATATGATTTGACAGGATTATCTGATAGGATAGGATTTGTATGATTTGCCTGGATTAAGTGAAAGTGATGTTGCTTTGGATAGAAACTCTTGAATTCTTCTAAAAAAGACCTGCTGTTGCAATGACCACATTACAAAAATGGACCACTAGAAAGTGATAGTTCCTTTAATTTACCAACACCAAAAAATGAATCAAATGTTAAGCGACTGCATGAGCTTTACCATCGCCAGGAACACAGTGTTGTTTTAAACATGAGGAGGACACGATGCAATCAAGAGGTTTTGATTTATATTGCACTAAAAAATTGTGCTTTGTTTTTTTTTCCAACTTGATGGCAGGTAATGTTCTATTTAATTCTAGCATAGTATGCAATATGAAGTACAAGTTAGGGGAAGGGGGCAAGACTTTTTCCTTATCAATGGGGAAAACTCACTTCAAGTAGTGCTTTCGTGAACTTACAATTTACTCCTCATGTTCTGTTGTCGTGTTCTTGAGCTGTGACCATGATATCAACATCCAATCGGAAGTAATAGCCTGTGACATTAAATTCATATCAGACATCCTGTTAACAGCACAGCATAAATCTGTGTCAGTTATGTGCTGTTCTTGAGGAAATCCCATAAAAACATAATCCGTGCTCTCCATTAAAACATATGGCTTGTTCCTACATTGCAAGATATGTGTATGGACTGTAAATAGATGTGTTTCTACACACATTTAAGTTTAAATGTGTGTAAAATACCCATGCAATATGGGTCAGAATGGGTAATAGCCTCTAAAGCTTTGAGCTGGACTAATGCATGGTCAGTTGGAGTCTAATGGACAGCTGATTCCCTGTGTTTAAAGCACATGCTGTACTCACAAGGGCACAGATGTATCACAGTACTGACTTTGATTTTACCTCTTACAGCAGCTGTTTTTACTAGTAACAGCAGTGAACACTGTCCTACTCATAAGAATAATTATCAACAACATTGCTTTATCAAGAAATACACGGGTCATGAATTGAAGTCCTCCTTTTAAACCATTTTCACCAATTTTATTTAAATGAGGCAGTTCTTGTAGGGCAATTCTTCAATTCAACAACCGCTAAAAATTTGTGAGAATAACTTATGCTAAAATAATTGTCTCAGAGGTGAACTGTCTGTAGATTATATATTTTCCTCAAAGAATGTTTCTCATAGATTTTTTTAGTTGTTTGATTATTTTTGATAAAGGTAATGTCCCACAATTCAGTGCACTAGTGAGGATTTAGTAATAGTAGTAAATTGTGATGACAGATGGTTGTTTGGTGTCATCTGTCTATTATCTCCAACAGAATAAAAGGAAAAACTTGCCCTTATAAGACCAACTAGATCCTCCTAGTTTTAAACTTGAAATAAAATAACTAAGAATGTTTACGTCTGAGCTTAAACAGTGTCTGTTGTTGCTCATTAGTTATTGATATATAATGATAGAAGGAATATTTTTTTAAATTTGAAATTTTTGTGGATGCTGACAATACAATGCTATTGCTGACAATACTCATTTTTCCCCAGTGGCTCCTAGCTGGTGAGGCACTGGTTTAGAGGAGGTCTTTGAACTTAAACTTGAATGGAACTTTTGCAGAACTAAGGGTTACAGTGCTGTAACCTCTGTTCTACTTCACACAGGCTCTAGCCTGCTCACCTCACACCGTGGGTAAATAAGGAACACACAGAAATACAAGTGTGTTGCTACCACTTTGACTTGGCCTCACATGTTAAGCCATGAGAGTAGACAGTGTGAGCCAGGGTGGAGAAAAAACTTCAATGACCACAGCAGGTTGTAAGCATTGCAGGAAATGTGCTTAACCAGTCATTGTGTGTTTTCTGACAATATTATTCCTGGTAGTGCTTCGTGGGAACAACTCCTTTTCCTTTTTCACACACAGTATTACAAATTACCTAGCCCTTCAACCTCCAACATGGGAGGACAGAGCAGAGATATAGGCAGTTTGGCAAAACTCAGTGTGAAACAACCTCTCTACTCTGCTAAGCCGTAATGCCCCTGGTTAAATTAGCACAGCTTCACTTCAGTAAGGGGTTGAACAGAAGGAAGAATGATTTTCTCTTTTGGAAAAGTCATTTATTTTAATTAAAACATTTCCTCATTTTATTAGCCGTGCACATGATGAACACTATGAATGGCATGAACAGCAACTCTATGCACAAGGAGCCTTAACAATGAACATTTTTTGAAGGGATGGGTGGTCCTCACTGACACATCAACAGATGACTGAGGAAAGACAGCCTCTGCAGGCGGTACACTTCCTCCCACAGACATTTCTGTGCCACTGGCTTTCCCCAAGCACAGGCCAGCTGCTGAACTAGTGCTTGGAGAGCAGGCCCTAGTGTAGGTTGATACAGGCCTCTCTCAGAGGTCTGTTGGGCAGCTGGAGCTCTGCCATGTCAGAGCTCTTTCTTCCTTGCTGTGTTGCTACACATTGAACCTCACCCCTTTTCTGCGTTGTAGTGACACAGAGCCAAACAGCAGATGACAGCTCAGCTGAGTTTTCTCCTCTTCCAGCTGTTTGAAGCTGTATCATTGACGAGATGAATCCAAAAAGCCTCTCAGTTGTTAGAAAAGGGCAGAGAATCCAGTATGGCCGGAGACACCGCACTCTGAACAAGTGAAACACCTTAAATTATGCATTTGGCTGATGGAGTGCCTTAGGAAATCAGTTTGATCCAAAGAGAGGGAGGCATTTGGCTGAATTACAGCAGCAGTCTAAATGCCCGGCACATCTATATAGTCGACTGCCACGGTTTAAATTTTTCACTCAAATAATCAAGAGTTTCCTTATCACACATCTGGGCTGATAACTGCTTTCTGCTCACTAATCTGCCGACTTTAAAAAAGAAGTATGGGTGTAAGGCCTTAATCAGGTCTGTTCACCTTACTCTCATTTGAACAACCTGCTGAGGTAGTAAAAGCAATTCCATCCACAGTGATGGCAGGCAGCATGTTTGCTTCCCTTAATGCTGTGGGCTGGACTCAGATATGTGATAGAAATGTTCTGATTTGCTTGCCACACTTAAGCAAGTTTTGGTGAGCAAAGGCATGTGTGCTAATAAAGGAAAGTAGACCCACAATGTCTAGTAAATGCCAGAATCTCTGTGAGAGCCTCTGTGTGAGAACTTTCTTCTGTCTAAATCAAGTCAAAGGCATCTATTTTTGAAGGTTTTCGAGGAGAAGAGTTTGTTGTGACATGGTTTACAGAGACACAAAGGACATAAATACAGATAAAAATAAGACAAACAAGTACAAGTATGTCCCAATTTTTTAAAAAGATGGTGCCAGTGCTTCTGGCTGTATGTGTGTGTGTGCAAACAGAATCTAAGACAGACAGAAACAGTGAGCTGCAGTGAATGCTGGGTACAAGCACAGAATGGATGCCTGATAAGGGACTTCTATTATGGCTTCCAGTGAAGCAGGAGCTGATAATGAAATCATTTCAGGGGATAAATTGCTTCTATAAAGAACAAGAAAGGTTAATGTGATCATTTGCAGGCGTTTTGAGTGTGGCGTGTGTTCCCTGCTGTGACACATCAATTCTGTAAGTGGCAAAACTCATAATTTTACAAGTAACCAATCTACTTAATGGCTATTGTTTTCCGACAGAGGTGGGTCACTTCAAATGGATTTGACTTGACGAGTTAAAGCACCCAGTTTGACACGCACAGCGAAACATTCATTTTGTGAGTGTATTATCCCTCAACAAATGATCGAGCCTCACACCTCATCCCAGCCTGCGACATCCACCACCACCAACTGCTTGGCTCTGCTCTCCCAGTTATCCACCCACCACGTCTCAGCTCTTGGCTCCATCATAGTGGCTCAACCCTCCAAAGTGCAGACTAAACAACAGTTACACCCTAGTTGTCCTTACTCATTCACACTTACAATGCCTTACTATTTTACTGTGTCTATCTCTTGTTGGTGTCAGTTCTTTGGCAGTAGTTTCTCGGGTAAATGACCTTACTTCAATGAAAGCAAACATTGCAGTTTTCTCACCCAAGTGGATGGACCGTAGAAGGTAAGAAATACTCTGTCACAAGACACCTTGTAAAATGGCAAATGAATGTTTTCACAGTTTCTTTGTTTGGATTGAACAAGTAGGATATGATGTGTTAATTAGTGAGAGCAGGAGTTGCTGGTAGGCAGGCTGTGTTACCTTTGGACAGAGTTAGGCTAGCTTTTTCCTCTCTTAATGCAGGAAAAACCAAGCTAATCGACTGCTGGCTATGGCACTGTACTTTATAGAAAATGCAGGACAGTGCTATCAGTCTCCAAATATGTCAAGCAGTTCTTTTTAGAAAACATTAAATCTCAGCAATTGACCACAAAAAATATTTTATTGCAAGTAGCTGCAAGTAGACACAGGTGGCCAGTATCAGTAAAAGAAGGCAAGTTGGGCAACCTCAAGCATAACCATAGCTTAGCATTTATACAAGGTTAGTAGTATACTGCTGTTCTAAAACATGAACAGTAATATGTATGATTTTCTTGTACATGCTGGAATATGCAATATGGTACTTTGCATTGGTCAATACACAAAATCCAGGTGGTAGAATTGGTATTTGGAAGACAAAAAAACTGATTAGGAGGTCTTGATTTTTTAGAAACATTACTGTTTATATGGTACATTTGTTGGCGACCATTTGGTTGTTTCATGTTTGTACCAGCAAATTTTCTTTCCTGGATCAAGTAAAAAATATAATACATCACATCTGTTCCTGGTAATAAAGGAACATGTCACCCAGTGCAACACTGTGGCTCATTTCTGGACAACAATGGCACCCTATGGTACACAGCAATAAGATGTCACAGCCTTTGATACCAACACTATACTTAGTTCACAGTGGTTATCAGACCTTTTTTTGGCATTACCCCTTTAGAAGCTAAAAACAGTTTAGACCACTTAAGCCAAAGTTTTTATCATTTTTTTTATGAATTTAGAGAAAGAAATTAATAAATAAGGATTGTTGAATTTTAGTGAATAAAAGATACGCACAATGTAGCATCAGCAGACTCTTGCTTGTTCATTTTCACTACATGCACAGTGTTTATTCAACATTATTTCACTACTTCTACTGATCATCCACACCCTCCTACAGTGGGGCCCTGAAAAAATGAGAACCACTATGTTAGTAAGATGTGTTCAGTGTTGGTTTGGATCTGGTCATTGAGATTTGGTGACAACAGACGGATGTAAAATATCAGAGCACTCATGCTTTAACATTAATGTACTTTCAGCTTCTATCACACTCTATCAACTTCCGTATGCTAAAATGCAGACTTAAGAATATTCTTATCACTTAACTCATAATTTTCCTGAATTGTTTTCCTTTAAGAAGTGTATCCTCGGGCTGTCCTCGCTTGCTCTTTATCTTCCTTTTTTCTCTGTGTCTCTTCCTCCCTCTCTTTTCCCCAACATTTGAACCCAGCCAGATTTATTAATATTAAAAACGGTGGTGAATCCTGGGGGCTTCCTCCCCACTATCACCATCCTCCTTCCTCTTTCCTCTCTCTGTCTCCCTCTTTGTCTCTGTGTTTCTCACTCTTCCCCCCATCACTTGACCCTGCAAAGGTTAATAATGATCAATGTTCATAAACACTTGGGGCGTTTTCTGTCTCCTGCTGTCTCTTCTTCCTGGGTTATGCAGCTGTTGATCTTTCTGTAATTCTGTTTTTTCTCAGGCGCCTGTTGATGTTCATAAATCGAGATTGGCTTTGGGACAGACATGCTCAGTCGGAATATTGTGCGAGCGTGCACACACCAGAGCCAGACACAGTTCAGTGCATGCTGTCCCACACTAAAATTGAGAGAGAAACATTGTGAAATCTTTAGTCATTAGTCCTAAACTGTGGTCCAAGATTGCACCGTGGGACACAGACACTGATGGATGACTCAGAGCTTTACAAACCAACGAGAGGCTGTGTCAAATACTGACAGTGTCAAAACGACATGACCAAAATCTGACAGTGTGACTGCTGCTATGGCTTGTGTCAAAATAATAAAAAGAAAAAGAAGATTCTACCCAGCATCCCTGGAGAGTAGAAGTATGTTGGAGGATTCCATACTTTATGATTCAAACTTAGAATATGTGACATTTCCACAGTAAAAAATCTAAAAAATACTTTATCTTTACCACATAATTTGTTGAGCCATGTTTATAGAATACCAAAAACATTTCCAAAATATTCAGGGAAAATCAGTAATGGTGCATTAAGTTCTGGGGAAACACCAGTCAGAGAGTGAGGAAGGAAGTTGGCAAGTATGAGTGAACATAGCGTGAATAAAACTTGAATACATTACCTCGTCTGTGAACATTTAAAGACCATAGAGACCAAAGAACAAATGAAAAGATTAAAGATCAAAATATTTGAGAATACATTAATTCATTCTGACAGTTTATCCTAATTAAAAGTGTAGACTTTGGCACTTGGACTCTGGCATGAAATAGGTTACCATGGGAAGCTTTTTTATGAATTTGGTGATTTCAAGATGAGGGGAAGTTCCCTCAAGAGCCGAGACACTGATGGTGGAAACAATGGAGGGAGCCTGATATTTGGACCACATCATGAGGGAAAAACTTCCGATTGGTAGGTTTGATTGAAGACGGCCAAACATTCATAGTTGAGGTGTTGAAGGGATGGAGGTGGATGAAACTCCTCACAGTGCTAAAATGACAGCAGAATGACAAGGGGAACACATTTTAGTTTGACAGCTGGCAGGTGAATGGCTGAAGGAGAGCGTGTGAGGTTCTTACTGGGTGAAAATGAGATTGGGGAGGTGCAGTTTGGAGACAGTGAAAGACTGTGCTTATGACTAAGAAGGCATGCACAAAGAGGTAATCTTCCTGACTGAACTCTCACTATGCATCATTTTCAGTCAGATAGATTTTCATTAGCAATACTGGCTGTAAAACAATTAAAGACACAAATCCCATGATCCCATGCTCAAATTATGTCTTTTGTTCTTCATTGTTTTGATTTAGAGATCTCTTGTGGATCTTACATTAAGATTACACAAGGTACAAGGTTAATTATTTGTTGTGTAATACTTGCTGCAGTCTCTCATTTAAATGAATCAAATAATTATTGTTTTGTTATTCTAATTTTCATTCAATAATGTAACTGAAATTTTATACACCCATAAAAACAGGCAGGAAAATCAGATGCCCAACCAGTGGGTTATGGATGGGGAATGAATCCCTCAAATGTTGGTGTCACATGTAAACTGGAGTTTTGCAGATTGCAAAAATTACCATTTGTCTGATGAAAGGGTCGGCACATAGCATGAAATGATGCATAATACACAGGCAAATGCACCATTTATAGGAAGCATTTTGGAAGTGTCAGTTTCAAAGCTTGTAATTTGTTTTGCTGCAATTTCAAAACTTGAAAGCAGCTGATGCAAGTGGATGACGTGTTTCGATCATAGACATTTTTTAGCCATGTAAGCTGTGTGGCTCTAAGGATCGGAATGGTTGGTCTGTTAGGGGATCCGACACTTTGCTTCTGACTGAAATATCTCAACAAATACTTGTCACAACATAGCTCAAAAGTATGTGACAAAGGAGGGAGACCACATATTGTCTAGATGAGTTATAGTTTATTTAATGAGGAAAAGTAATCAATGTTAGGTTGTGTCCATCAGTAAGTCAGTGGGCCCTATCGTACACCCGGCGCAAAGGCAGTGCGCCAGTGACGCAGATGCCATTCCTATCTTACACCCCGC
>JAQNCA010000011.1:12562586-12577161 GCA_029783725.1 Acanthurus tractus
CTGATGGCTTCAGTGTGTGATTGTGTGCTGTGAGTTCCTGATTGACACTTTGAATGGAAGCCGCCTGCAGTCAGAGACGAGTGCTGCTGTCACTAAATGCGTTCGCCTGAACCAGAGACTTTACCAAAATGTTCATACTATCAACATTTTTTGAAAACTGTTTTCAGGGTTTATTATTAATTTATACTTATCATTATAATGGGATTGTATAATAAGAATGAGGGGTTTTAGTCTAAATGAGCTACTTACAAAAACAGAAATGTATTAAATGGAATAGTGAATGATAAGTAATGAAATAAAGTGGAGGACAAGTCAAGGGAGTCTTACAGCTGGAGGAAAGAAGCTGCTTTTTAGTCTGCTGGTAGGACAGAAGATGATGCTAACTCAATGAAAAGGTTAAATAAAAGTTTACAGCTAAAATTATCATTTTAAAATCAGATAAATTTTAAAATGAGAAGTGGGGCTAGCCAAAAGCTGCATGTCGGAGGCAAAAAGTTTACCTTTCCACTAGCATATGGTGTCTTTTTTGAGAGAAAAGGCTAGGTTCCAAGGTTTAGAAATACCTGATTAGTTTGTAAACGCTATAAATTGAAACAAGTTGAAGTTGAAGTATAAACTTCTCCAAATCATCTCATAGCAGGACAGAGCTGCTCTTGTTGATCTAAAGTCTGATATGGAGCATCTTTGCTAATGCAACCTGTTTGCCTAACAGTGTAGATGCATGTGCATGTGCACTCTGATGTAATGTTTAGCTCGTGCTAAAGTTTCCAGCTTATTTTTTTTAAGTGTTACCTTCAATGTGCTGTATCCTGCTGTAAGGTCACCTGGAAGGAGTATCTTCAAATCAGCAAACTGCAGAATGCTTGAACGCTCTAATCATTTTGGCGGACAGAGTATCAGAATATTAAATGTGAAATACAAGCGCAACATTTTCAACTGTTATTGAGGCCAACAGAAAGTAACCACAAAGTTTCGACTGAGTCTGGTTATAATTGATCGGTGCTGGTGTGAAGTCTCCTTCACTTTAAACTTTAAAATTGGGGACAATAGAGGAGGCAGCTAAAGACCGGTCTGACTTGAGTGACAAGAGGAATGTCAGGAGAGGACTGAGTGAAATCCAATGAGAGAAAGAAAACAGACTGAAAGGAGGTAGTGATTAGGGTGTGCAGAGGAGGGGGAACAGAGTGAGGAGGAGAACAGGACTAGAGAGAACAAGTCAGGAGGTTGGAAGGGATGAGGAATAGGAGAGAGGTGACAGCGTGAGAGGAGACGAAGGAGGAGAGGAGATGGAAGAGGTGAGCATGGGGTCATTCAAACAGGGAATTAATCATTTTGACAGCCTATCTGCCTCCCTGTCTTTGCCATGCACACACACATACATCACATTCTCGTCTTCAGTCACTTAAGCACTTATCAGCATAAAGATTCACAGCGGAAAAGAAGTGGATCAGTGAGTCTGATGGAAACACAGGTATCTAACATGTGTCTGTCTTTCTAATTCTCAGACTCTTAATAAAGATTTTTCACTGATTAAAGCTGAAAGAAACCAGCTATTTAAGGTCCATTTCACACTTTGAAGTTTGGTTCATTTCTGCAGACCAAGGGGAGAAAAGTAACACATTGCTGTCTTTAAGGTCTGCTGTGATTCATGTTCACACTGGCTTGATCCAAACGAACCAAGAGCGGAAAACATGAAATTATTCTGTATTTTCTGTATTTTCATTGGTTTCACAAAGAGCTCATTGAAACAACTCTGAGCGTTATAAGTGGAGAATACAGCAAGACCTTAGGTTGTGAAAAATAAATACAGTTAGAAACAGGACAAAAACATATATATTTTTTAAAATGATTCAGGAAAAGTAAGACTGTTACGTTAATAGTTCAAGCCCAGAAGACAAATATAGGACAGAAGTAAAATTGAATTCTATCTAATTTCATGCAGAAATGATCAATCCAACCTGCAGACAAAAAGTTTGACCCATAGAACTGACAACACCAACTGTTCACAAGAGACCAAGCCAAAATTATGTGTGAATATTGTAAAATTTGAAACCTTTTTTCTCTAAAGTTAAGCCTACTTGAAGATTACGTTAAGATCACTGTGTGATTCAGCAACCAGCACATATTCTACAGAGGAAAAACTCAAGTTTTTTTTATAGTCTTCTCCCACACAGATTATGACACCTCTTATCTTGTGTCCCTGCAGTAATATGTTTTTGCAGACACATTAGGAAATGTTTTATAGATTATATTTCTAAAAAAAAGTTTTGTACAATATTTTCTTTGTATTTTCTGTGTGCTCCAACATTTTGTCACCACCACAAAAATTAAAGGTCCCCACTGAAAAATAAAGTTGTCAAAGATTCACTGACTATAGTTATTTGTGTTTATAATAAATGGTTTACAATCTATTGATTTGTGTTTGCTTTGATAACTGATTGCAGCTAATTAGGTTAATTATCAGGTAATTGTACTCAGTTTCTGATGGCAGTATACAGCAAATGGTTTCCTTTCGTGTGCCTGACGGTAAAACTACTCTCCTAAACATAATGTGTTTATTTTGTAATATTACTGACTCCTAATAAATTTTAAAACAGCATTCTCTCTGGCCTTTCTTTAAAATACCTTTAACATGTCATTTTAACATTTATGCACTCTGAAAAAAGATAACATTTCTCTGTTTAATTCAAATTTCAGCTCCTGTGTACCTGCAGTGTATTTACAGGTCTGGGATTTTGTTTGTTTAACTTTAGGCACATTTCCAGCATACATTATTTAAGTATAACCTCATCTCAAGAAACTAGTAAGTCCATTTGTAGACTGATTTCATCTTCAAAATATAAAAAATAACAGTAATTATCACGAATTGTTCATATTTAAAAATAATTAGCAAGTTTTTCAGTAAACTATCTCCTACTTGCTGATTGTGTATATTGTACATATACTTTGTTTTGTTTTGTTGTGTTTCTTTTCTCTTTTTATACACTGACTCATTGCTATCATTGTTAATGCACGACTGGTTTTGGCAATGGCCTTGCCTTCAAATGACTTAATCCCAAGTTGCAAGGTTTAATATGAGAGGCTAAAAGCGGGTCTGTTTGTGATTTATTTGTGATGTAAAAGCAAAGCATATCAACCAAAGGATTTGTGTTATATTAGATATGAGAATTCTTAGGATAAACTACCATTATAGCAATGTGCTAATTGTATTCCCTTAAGGTAATAATGTGTCAAGTTATGTATGTGCACATTTCTGTAAGAATGTCAGGTAATTATCACCTAGCCCATGAAGCTCAGGGTATTGGGATTTTATCAGTATAATACAACATAAAGAAATCTTGAAGAAACGCTTTCCTCGTAAAAATCTGCTACAGCAGTTACAGATGAAAAAAGTGATGCATGACTCAAACTAGGAAGCACAGTCATTTCCTGCGCATTATATAAAAGACAACTTTTTTTCCTACCTGTCGATCACTTGTGTGACAAATCAGGTCCAGTTAGAGTCTATAGTGTTAATTCTGAGTTAATGACAAGTGCAGCATGACCTTGCGGCCGGACAACAAAACTTGATTTCCTTACATGTTCCATCCTGCGCTAATGATGCAGGATGACATCACCCAAACCGTCCACTTAGTGAGTTACCTGTCAGCTTCTATTACTTTGTTTACAGCTCCTGGTTTGTTTGTAAAAAGTCAATGTGAACACGAAGTGGAGCAGAACTAAAAGGCAGAAAGTCTTTGATTCTTTCCCCCTTTCACTTTTAGCCAGTCAAGCCCTTCAGCAGCACCGGCTCTTTCTCACTCACTAAAGCAGACATGGCCTGATGTTCACTATAGTTGGGTCTCTTTACTCAAATAAATTTCTGGCAGGAAATCAGTTCTGCCCACAGGACGTGACAAATTAAAACTTTTCAAAAGAGTTCAGGAGGCACTGGAGCCACTTACTGTAGTGAAGCTTTAAAGAAAATGATTAGCAGAACCTTTTTTTGAAGCTGAACCAAGGACTTTATGCTAATATATTGTCTATTTTCTGAATTCTAACTTTGTTGTACACAAAAATTGTAAATTAAGTTGGGATTAAACAGACATGTAGTCAAATTTGGCATGTATATTTCAAAGGACAGTAGAGGAGAAGTAAGAAAAAGTTGCTTGAACAAAACCTTTACATCAAAGTCAAATACACCAGTGGATGATTATGTGGTTTCAATATAGATAAGTCTGATAGCCTGGATATGAGAATATCCGTTAAATTTGACTTAGTTATTATTTATCACTCCTATTTGGTTGCTATTAGCAACTAAATCTGTCATATTAAATGATCATAGATTCAAAACATCTGCTGTCGTTAAAAATAAACAGACTGAATTTCAACGAGTGGGTTAAGAAAAGACTGAAAGGCTAAATGACCCAAAGACCAAGAGACTCTATTGACCTACAAACTTTCAAATGAAAGCCCTTGAGGCATTTTCACAGTTGAACAGAGTAGAAGAAAAGAGAGTTTGAAGCTGTTCGAGGCCATGAATACCCAGCATGCAATGCAATAAGAGCACATATTAACTGTTTGAAATAAGCAGACATAAAAGTAAGGCCAGTGTTTGATGATGTGAATTTAGCAAATTTTAAATGAACAAAGCTGGTTATGGTTGCAGTGGTGCAGTTATACAGAACATTTAGAAACATGAGGTATAGATTTGCTTTAAATATAAATAAGTCCTGGAACTGTTCAAACCTTTAAAAGAAGTAAGTGTATATTAATGCCTCACACTAGCTTAAGGATACATGGAGCAACTGCTCTTCCTCTTAAAGCATTTAATCAGATTGATAATTTACACGCATGTAATTTATTGAGGAGCACTGAGGCAACTGTTTGAAACACTTCTACAGCACTTTTACATGTCACATTATCTTGTGAAAACTCAAACAAACTCGTGGTTGAGAGCTTTCGTAAAGTGATTGTCCTCAATAGTACAACTATGACTAGTTCAAAAATCAAAACTATTTCAAACCCATTTTTGATTGTTTTAAGGTTACCTCTAAACATAACATAACGTAACCATGACCTTACAACACACTAGGCTGTCAATTCATTGTGTGGCAATGTTTGAATGAAAACAGCTCATAGGATTGAGGTTCAGGATGAAGGAGATGGAAAATTAAATACCTGGAAACTTGTCTTTCAAATTGAACATGCTGACTTCCAGAGCACAACCAAATCCCAAAACTCATATATTATATGTGGAAATAAATGTAGATTTGGAAACCCCTCTGACTGGATTTGGATAGCAACACTGGTTTTTGAAGTTTTAAGTCCAAGAACTGAAAATGTGACTTCCAGATTCAGCGGGCTAATTTTTGTAGCTTATAAGCCAACTTCCAAAATCAATATGAAGTTTCACTTTGAATTGAAAACATCCGTTTTGGAATTAAACTTTTCCTCCATGAACATTTTTATAGCTGAAAGTGAGATCAGATTTTTGGGCACATCATTTCACATTGCATTGCAAATTCAACTGCAGAACAAGCAACAGCCAACATATTTTTTTTAGAGAAGATTAGTCTGGAACAAGATGCATAGCTATGCAGCATTGTGTCTCTTCATCATGTGTGCCTCGCTGCAATCCCCCAGGGGGAGAGTGGTTGGGATCACCGGCCTCAAGCAGAATAATGCTGCAAAAGAGCAAGCAAAGCAGAGCTTTCTACTCACCATCCTCTGGTGTGATAATTAAGTCCACAGTGTCAACAGAGGGATAGCCAAAGAGCTTGTCTCTAATAGACACCGACAGAGCAGAGGACTTAAATTAAAATCTTGGCCCTCACTGTGCTCATTGAGTTACATGCATTATGCAGTGGCCTATTACAGCCCAGGTCCAGGTGGGACCGATCACTTTCCCTCTTTTAAATATTAGCATTTCATCTCACTTACTGTTTCTCTAAGGAGCTGAAGCTCTTCCTAACCCATTTCCCTCTCCTTCCAAAATTGTTTCTCTGTGTCTCTCAAGCTCTCCCTCGTACCTATTTCTCTCTGCCAATGATTAAAGTTTGTATTTGCCCTTTTCTGTCCATTTCTCTTCCCATGATTTTTCTTCTTTTCCTCATTATTATTCTCTCTTTGTCTTTGTCAGCTCTACTAATTCCTTTTTTTCATTGTCTCTTTCCTACTGAATATGTAATTGTTTGACTGACTGATTTCTGATTTAGTCTCTGTAATATTCTTTTTTCTTTCAATTAATTCCTGTGGTAATTCTTATGGTTATGGTGTGTTGGGCTAATAGTGTGCAGTACGCTCCTTATCTTTGAGATATTATTTTAATCCATAACCTTTAAGCATAAAAAGGAGTTTTACTTTTCTCATCAAGTCTCTGTTCTGTAGTTCCGAGTGTTTTGGTGCAGCTTCATGTATTAAGATGATGCATATTGCATTTATAGCTATGTACAACTAGATGTTCATCATGATGACAGTCTGCCCAGCGTTGTGAAGGAGGGGTATCTTTCTATTATTGTATCCAGCTTATTTCACACTGACTGCCCAAGTCATACATCTTTGATAATTGCAAATTCAACCCCTGCAAGAAGCAGAAAGGTATGAACCGAGCAAATTGTGTTATTCTTTTGACTAATGACTTTTCAGGGAAGCACAAGTCAAGCCTGATTCTCTCTCATTGTGTGTTTTAGTCTTTCTCTCTGCCTTTACATTTTTTTTGTCTTTCTAATTTGTTATCTGCAAGTTACCCCTGTTAACCAAGGAACGTTATGATATTGTAATCATATTTGACCAGCTGAAATTTGTATATGCACAGCCAGCCAGTTAGTATATTACTTATTGAAAACTTATGTACTGTACAGAATAAATAGCTGACAACTAATTATCTGCCAGGAGCTGCAGGGTCAATAGATAGTGGGTTTTGACTGTGTTAACAGAACAAGGGAAATTCTTGCTCGTTCTGCCCTCAACTGGGCTCGGTTTCTGCAGACCACAGAGCCAGTTGAATGAATACCCTGCTGTCATATGTCATCAGACTAACCTCACTGATCCTGACTGGCTAAAGGTTAACTGCCACAGACCTCCCACTTCTTTATTATCAAAGCCTATGCAGCTAAAGCAGAGAGTCCAATCCCATGATTCAGTTCACCTAAAAGTTAGTGGAGTTATGACCTAAACTTGCATGGGTCAAAGACGTACAAGAATCATCCTGAACACTGCTCACCCCAGGTCATAAAGGAACACTGGGAAGTGCAGTGTGTGTTGCCCAGGGCTGAGATTTGCAGCTGATACTCTCAAACCCTTTTCACCAATTTTAATTTGCATTGTACAGCATTGACCCCAAAAAGGAACCTGACATGACAAAGAGATAAAAACCATACAAAAGAAGAGGGCATAGACCATGAAATGGTCACATATGTTCTCAATACTCATCCAGTTATTCAGGGAAATCAACACTGCCATGTGATGTGTAGATTGCTTAGACCTCAGTGGAAAGGTTTCTATTTTTCTGTCAACAAGCTTGCAAGATACACTCAAAGCAAACTGAGAGTTGCTTCTTCGGACAGGATCTTACCTGCTAGGCCATCTTTTTAGGCCCGTGTTTTGGGTACAAAGGAGGGCAAATTGCAGCTGGACCCAAACTGCTGATGGCTCCCTCACTCTCTGAGCTGAGATGTTGCCTCCATCTGAAAGCAGTGTTTCTAAAAATAGGAAGACAGGAATGTTGAGGGATGAAAAGATGACTGCAGTATCCACTGGAGAAGAGGTTGTCTTGTGTTGAAGCAATGGGGACAGAATAGATCCGGCTAGACAAGTCAAGGGATCTTAGCTCCCTTCATCGCTTGAGATCTGGAACCCCAACCTTTGACCTCAGAACATGTGATGGTGAATCACGTCCTTGCTGCCTGATTACTTGTATAACTTGTACAGACAAACCAGCCTGCATCAGCTCCTCCCTCTAAGGAGTCAAGTGCGGTTGGCCCACTGTGGGCAATTCATCTATTCACTCATCTCCTGCAACACCCCACAACTGATGGATTGTCTTGTCCTGGGCTGCTAACAATGAGGAGCCATGGGGATCCATAAACAACTGCCTCACCAATGCCTCACTGTATAACATACGAATGTGATAGTGAGACATGATGGCATGGCTCTGATTTGGCTCCTTGCCAATGGAAAAGCATGCAGGTTCTTAGGAGGATGCACCAACTGAGCACTGGCACCACCACCAGCACCGAAGTAGCACTAGGTTCTTTTTGGGTAGGCGATGGGTTCTCATATAAAAAAATGATATCTAAACTCAGTAATTTGGAGTTTGTGTGTATTTAGTGATGGTATTGCACATCATTAAATAACTTGCTATTACCAGGATGTTCCAATTAGATTAATAGAAACAATTTCTCCTTCTGCCTTTCAAAGTCATGTGCGTCCTGTGGCTCTGTGATGTAGCCTGTTTGAAATGAGCCACTGAAAGCAAACCTTGATGCTTCCCACAAGAACTGAACACTGCTTACTGCTGACTGTAAAAGCAGTCATGTGTAGGCCTACAGCCTACTTTTTGTTTCCCTCTTCTGAATACAGAATACAGAAAGAAAAAAAAGCATTATAAATTCCTACAGTTGCTTTGTAAATTATGCATATAACACATGTAGTTGTCAAATTAAACTAGAAATAAAATAAGTAAAAAGTATCAGTTTCCAGTAGTAGCAGCCTGGGTATAACTTGGTGTTAGATCATGAAGGAGATAAATGGTATTGCACATCACTAGTTATTAGTATGTATTACATAGATTCAATAATGTATTCATTTCATAATTACATCCAACAGAAGCAGCAATGACCTATAAGCTAAAAAAATGACTGATAAAACTAAAAGCTGTGCTCTTCTATATGAATAGCACTTCAGTCGGTGCATTTACAGATAAAAAAGGAGGAAAAATGAGTGTTGCTGCTTTTCACCTCTGTGTCAGTAGGGTTTGAGCCAGCTCAGAGGTCCTCATTAGATTTCATGTCAAGTGCCCAAACCACTCAGCCATCACTGCTCTTCTTTTCTTCAGTCTCATCTTTGCCATTATTAATGCCATCTCCATCCTATCTTCCTTCCTCCATTAGTCCCTTCTCTCTCTGCTCTTTATCTTGTTTTTCCATATTGTAATTTTCCTTCTGCTCTTTCTTTCACTATACCTGCATTTAATTTCGTTCAGTAGTGTCACTCCCCTCTTTCCAATTCTGGCTATTTTTACGGTTCTCATTCTTCTTCTCCCTCCATACATTTAATTCCATCACACACTTAACAAAAAAACAACTCTTTGAAGATTTGCATCATGCCGGTTTGGTTTTCTAAGACCACACATCAAACAGCTTTAACCTGTTTGTATAAAATTACTTTGAGTGTGTTTTATTTGTGTTGTTTAATAACACTGTGCCGGGAGCTTTCATATGCAGCTGCCAAATCCCACCTGCTGTGCATCAGTGTCATCACTCAATGCGGTTCTGCTAAGAGAAAGATTGTTCATTTAAGAGTTTAACTTCTCCGCTGCTCATCTGAAGGAACAGCTGCCCTTCAACTGTAACCTCGGATCATGCTATATTTAAAAAATGAATGTAAAAAAACTGAGTTGGGTCTTTATTTAGCTGTCACAATAACCCTTTCTTTATTCAGGGGCTGCAACCTTGGATTGATGTGGCCCAAAAAGACGTGGCCTCCAAAAATCATATAGGCTCCAATGAAGCTTTGATAAATGAGACACTTTAGCTTATGAATGATTTACTGTTTACCAGCCATTATCAGCCTTTCCCATGCATCACTGCTTTTTTTTTTGTAAAAGCTTATAAAATGGCAGGACCTGGGCATAACAGACTTATATTCTTCTGTTACCGAATCCCCAAAAAATCACTAATGACGTTTGAATCTCTGTGATGTGAGGTTTTCCTTTTTGCTTTTAAAGAGTTTTGTAATTTAGACATCTACACAGATTTACACATTCATTAGGGTTGAAAAGAGAAATGTACACGATTGTGCAGGACCACAATCACAAATAAATCTTGGTGACTTATTAAAACTATATAGCTCTATGTAATATAAAGAAACAGGAAAGTGCATAGCCCCTGCATCACCTGTCATTGAACCTATTGAGAGACACAGAAGAGTGAAAAAGTCATTTTAAATTCTAAATCCTTGGCCTCTTTTAAAGTGATTTTGTCCTTTTCTTTAAGGATTATACTGTGAATAGATGTCAGGCTGTTGAGCCATGGTTTCATTTCATTCCATCCCAGCAGTGGCATCTCACAGTTAAACCAAGGCTGAGCGCTTCCCCCTCATTTATTATACACAAACAGCAGTAATGAATATGTGAATGCAACAAATGTCATATAATATGTATGATGAATATCGCTGGCATGCCCATAAAAGCATGAATGGTTTATGTGAAGCCAGGGGCAACTGTGAGGAGCTGAACACATTCAGCTCCCCGGCCAACATATGACCAACAGGAAGAGTGGTTTTAATTCACACAGACAAGATCATTTTATTTGTGCCGATTGGTGCTCGGATCATATATCTACAACTGAAAGGATGATGAGCACTATGTTTTTCTTCATTGATATGAAAATTTACCTCACTTACTATCGAAACTAAGATGCCATGAAATAATAAACTCCAGAATCGGTGCCTTGTTGGGTTTTTAGAAACATCTCTGGTCTCTGGTGAAGCAGCATGTCTGCCGACTGAGCCACAGTAACCAGCACAAATTTTTAAAGGTCCAGTTTGAAAGATTTAGTTGTTTTTCCCAGCTATTTTGTTGCGGTTTCCCTTTTAATATGCCACAGTTGAAGTAAATGTAGTTTATGAAGCTGTTTCCATCAAGTAACGGAGACATCAGATCACTTACAAAGACAAAATGTAACTGAATGTATCAATCCTCTCATTAATGACAATTAATGACAGATCAGAGAGTGAAGTTAACCGCTGAACAACATCAGCAACAACATCTTTTAGGCTGCATTTTACTAAGCAAGAGCTAAAGTGTGTTTCTGCTGATGCTGGTCACTGTATAAAACTTAGCATTCAGCTTATTTAATCCACTTTTACCCAGGTTGGTTGCATTTATTTTACAAATGTTATTTTTAAGGGAGAACTGGACGAGATAGCTGGACAAAAAATCACAGACAGCACATCAATAAACATCAAAAACAAACATGAGACATAGAAAATGCAAACTAAAATACAGGAAAACTTAAAATACCTGCAGATATAGACAGGAACCAGGTCACTCACCATTGTATATAAAAGGGCTTTAAAATGAGGTGGACAGACAAAATCCCTCAGTTTTCAATCTTTCTGAGGGATGAGAAGAGCAGTGTGTATCACAGCCAAAGTAATGCTGAGTAACCTTTTAATATGTTCATACGCTGGTCCAAAGACTTTTCGCTTATAAAATCCGTGTCATACATCACTGAATTGTGTGGTTTCATGGGCAGTGATGTGTGGCATGGATACTTCCATTAAAGACATGACTTAGTGTTGCTGTATCATTTTGTGAATATTATTTTTTCTCAAATAATATTGGATTTTTGGAGTTACCACTCTCTGTAACCCTCTAAATTTGACATGGGAAAATATAAATCCTAACACATTTATGTCTCCATAGCTTTACATCAAGATTCTCAATATATCAATGCAGTATTTAATAAAGGTTTGACTCATCTTGGGCACAAAAAATGTCATTTGTTCTTCTTTTGTGCTTTGACTCATTGGTTGGCTGACTGGCTGTTTCATAAGTGTACTAAGTCCTTCAAGAGGGCCATCAAAAAATCTAAATCGGGTAAAAGCCCCACAACATAATAATTAGATTTCATGTGTTATGGGCCTTCAGTTCCTCCTTCATTTACTGTACATGAACAAACACACCAAACCACTTTAATCAACCCAACAGTACTGTGTTGCTCTCGCTATGTTGGCCTGCCTACAACTTACAATTCATCCTGCTCTGGTTGACTTAGCATAAGTCAACATAACATTAATATCCAGAGTGAGCAAGTGAAGCAGAACTGTCCTCTTGTTCCATAATTAGGGTGAGAGAGTCAGCTCGCTATTGTCTCCATAAAAGATATTAAAAAAAGAGGTTGCGAACCCTGTCGCACATCACAGCACATCCTCCGTTTTTCCACTCTGGATTTCATCAAATCAAAAGGCTGCTGTGGTTCTATAAGTGGGCCATGGTGCAGCTAAGGCTGGAGGCGATGGGATTACCCATGTTAAAAATAAAAAAGGGGCTCATTACAGCACTTTGGGGGAAATTGTCATGTAGCATATGTTACACAGAAATGAATAATGATAAGAATGATAAAAGCAACACCCACATAATAATAGACCCAAAGCTTGTTACAGCTTCATTAAAAGGAACCTTCAGTCATTTTTCCAAGTCATGAAAAGTAGTTAGGCATTTTTTTTTTTATGTGTATCGGTGCAACATCCTAGAGCTCTGTGGTCGCAGTGCATGAAATTCTATACAGCCACGCTCTACAAGGCTGTAGGCTTAACAGTGCTTTGAACTGCAATTCCTGCCATTTGCACAAGCACAAAAGCCCCTTCATTCTGGATATTAGAACACTACCCTTTATGTAAATCACTTTTCAACATGAAAACGCACCGGATACTTGATACAAGACAGTTAGCAGTTATGAAAGCTATCATGTCACTCTTACATTATCCTCTCCTGTCTGTTTCTCCATAGATGGGAGGCACCATGTACAACACAGGGAAGCATGTGTCCCTGCGGCCGGACAAAGCCCATCTGGTGAACATCTCCGGGGGTCCGCTGGGTTACAGCTACAGGCTGGAGGAGGTCCGTCTCCATTTTGGGAGCGAGGACTCCCAGGGTTCAGAGCACCTCCTCAACGGACAGGGCTTTCCTGGAGAGGTAAGAGACAAGATGGAAACAAAGCTGGGTTAAATAAAATCATAATTATATGTAAGAGATGTGTGTTCACAGACAGACACACACACACACAGCGGAAGACATTTACACCGACAACAGACAGCTTTGAGTATTAACAGGCTGACAGGATAAATGGTGATAGGAAAAAGAGACATCCAAAAACTCATTATGATTAATGACTACATGGTTATGTTATCTCAGGCAAACACACACACGTACAAGAGCAACACACACACACACAAAGCAGAAAAAAATTATACATACAGCACCCACACAGAGTAAGTTATTTTGAAACAGTCATCTCTAATTAAGAGGAGAAAAATCATATGAGCATTTGTTTTCTCAGAGCTCATCTCAAAGCCTGTTAGCAGCTAGTCAGAACTGGAAAAGCCTGTGTTTTCCTGTCTTTGTAGAGTTGGTGCCGTGCGGAGATTCTCCCAGCTTCTCACTTTAATTGGTCACTGATCACAATGCTGCATTTGTTTTGTAAATCCATTCTGTCCAGAGGGACACGCAAAGATGGAGCCAGTAAACGTTTAGGACGCTTCTGCCTCTTTTTTTTTTTTTCGCATATTGGCTTTGTGGTTCTTCATCTGAATTTGTGGAAGAAGAATCCTTATTGGTTGAGTTACAATTCCTTGAGCAGAGTGAAACGAAACACTGTGCCTACTAGGGGATGAGGCAAAGTTTATGTAGCCAACTAACAAATATAGTCTAGAAAACAAACCACCTGGGCTTAACTCTCTGGATATTCCCTTCCACAAATAGAGCTGTCTATATGAGCCTGTGGAAGGCAACCAAGAACCCAATCTGCAAAAAGATGAAAATTAGACCCAATCTGACTGTGAGGCGAGAGGAGTCAGACCAAAAGATAATTAAACCTAATCCAAAAATGCAGTCGACCCTATCAGAATCTAATAGAGAGGGAACATCAACCAGAAGGATGCACTACCAATTAACATGCCACTTGACTGACCAGCAGTGGTCTGTTTTGCTGCAGGCAGTACATCAGCAGGCCTGTAAACCCACATTTATTGCCAAGATGAATTAATTTTATAGTCATTTTCCAATGTGACATGACCTTTATGATAAAACAGATCTGGTTAATAAGACTAATAAATGAATAGTGATATTAATGACCAGTGTTCCTTTTATCATTGTCATGCGATGTTTTTCCACTGGTGCAGGGAATGTTAGGGTGGTCTGCTTTTGTTTTGAAAATTAAGATACAATATTTTAAATAGCATTTAAACTTTAAAACACTTATTAGTTGCAGTCCTGCTGAATTTACTTGAGTTTAGTTTGTTGAGCTCTGTGTCGTTTTGTTCCTATTTCAGGTCCAGCTGATCCATTATAACCAGGATCTATACGCCAACTACACCGAGGCAGCTAAAAGCCCCCATGGCATCGCTGTGGTCTCCATCTTCATAAAGGTCAGTGAAAAACATCTGTAACAGAGCTTATGGGATGGCTCGACTCACTCATAACATATGCTGGATGTCAGATCTGGTGTGGAATGATAGATCTGTGGATGCGGATTATGGATTGTCATTATACTAATGTAAAGGATTGCAGTTCAGGAAAAATAAGTTCAGTTTCACTCCTTAGGCTACCGGCTGCATGGATTTTACTGCAATGTGTGTGTATGTTTGTGTG
>JAQNCA010000011.1:12647395-12662580 GCA_029783725.1 Acanthurus tractus
CTAATGATGGTAAGTGCTCATAGGTGTGGCTCAGGTAGTCTCCATTCTGTTATAACGACCGTCGTTAGGGGTCGTTAGAGTCAGAGTGGTTTGAGCCACACAAGGCCAGACCTGAATGACAGTCGCTAGGGTCCTCCTGAGCTTCTTGTGAGTGACCATTGTTTTTAGATCCTGAGTTGTTGAACCTCCGGGGTAGGGATGAAAGGAATGGGAGAAAGGTGATGTCTCAGACCTCCAGAACCTCGAGAGCAGAGCAGTGTGTCTGGAAAATCTGAAGGCACGCCATCCTATTTCATAAAAATGCTGCTTGTAATGCTGGTGCTCATTCATTTGTGTCTAATGGTCAAAAATGTATAAAAACCAATCTCATCTGAAAGTGTTTCAGAGCCTCACTTGCCTTTGTGTTAAACCAAATGAAAAAAATGTCATGAATGTTGGATCACAACCAACAACCAAGTTTCAGACGGCTCAGAAGTGCAGATCCTCATGTCTTAACTTTGTCTCACAATGATGTTGCACTTGTTCTGTACCAGCCACTGGTGACAGTAATAACTTACTATCCGTTATGGCAAAACAAAATGAAATCAGTGCCATGCTGGTACATCAACAAACTCTTTCATCTTCACCAAACAGAGAGATTAAAGTGTTCAATGGAGACCCCAGCCTTTATGACAGCTTTGGAGCACAATATTTAAGGAAAGACAGTTGATGCAGCAGACTGTCTGCACGTCTTGGAGCCATATACCCGGGGTCAGCCGAGGGGGCTTGTAAAAAGTTGTCAACAAATGACTAAGCACTGAGGTTACATCAAGGCAAAGGCTTTGTTGGAAGAGCACTTTTGAAATGAGGAAAGGATTGCCTCTGCTCATTCAGATTGAGTGATGTCATGGCCAGATATTAAATCTGAGGATGTGAAATCACTTCAAGCGTTTGGTCTCTTTCTGAGAGGATGCTGCGATGCTATGGACGACATACAGTACCTGTCTGAGCTAAACATGCTTGTAAATATGAAGTCAGTGACAAAGGACTTGCCATACAGGTTAAGAAATAATAATAACAACAGTGGCTTGTGGTATTCACTAAAGGCATCGCCAAAGAGCTACCTTTCCTGACTTTGTTGATTTCATTGAGCACCAAGTAAAAGTTAAGGAGGAACGGCTGACACTGCTGATTTGTCCCAAATTTGCATTGTCTTCAACATCCTGTTATTGTGTTTCATACAGTCAAATGGCATTGCTTTAAAGGTCCATGACAACAATGGGAGATCTCTGCTGTTGGGAGAATAGGAGGCCTTCCATTCTCACAAGGCAGTTCTACAAAAAGGAAACATGCACTCACAAAAAAATACATGAAGTATAACGGAAATGGAAGCATCTGTAAATTTGTAATGACTAAAAAAATTCCAAAACAAAACACTGACTTTGTTAAGGTTGTATTTGCTTTACTCCCACTAACTTGGATGCTGGTGAAATACTGCTGTGAAATGCTGCTTTCACTGTCGGGCATCTGTCAGAATGCTCATAGACAGATGTGTCTTCAGTGAGCTAAACTGTAAAGTTCACACACTGTGCAGTGTTTATACTGTGACAGGAAATCTGATCGTGTGAGCATGAAAACATATAGAATATAAATTAGCTACATGTGAAACTACATACAACACTACAGGCAACTGCATCCCTCACTATGGGCAGACAATATGTTAATAACATGATATTAATAAGCAAACAATAACATGTAACACTTTACAGAACAGAGTACGTTGGGCAGCACCATAATGCTGCTACAGTTGCCTGCATATGCATCAGAATAAACTATAACTGCTTGCTTATCCTGGCCACATAATGCATCAGCTCACACACCAACAGATGAACGGCTAACAGCTAACCATGCTAATTCACTTAACCAGGAAACAGCCAACCTTCAAGTAGCAACCTGAGCTCATATCTGACAACCGGAAATAAAGACTTACTTCTCAATGGATGCACACAATGCAGGTCTAACTACATTTACAATTATGGTCTGGCTTGACTGATTGATTGATTTACAGGTTAGGATTAAACTGTAGGCGAGACCAAGCAAAAGGACAGGCCAAGAAAGTAAACTATTAGAACAAATGAACATATGTTAACATATGTTTACATTAATGTAGCCTGTAATATTCACGACTCTATCAGTATTAAGCCTTTTCACAACAATGCATTACCTAAACAAATAGTTAATTAATTAATAAAAATCAGGTAGAATTTGAATTGAAAAAGACGTCATAAGCGCTACATCATAGCTACATAAAAAGGTTATATTGCTCCTATTTCCGGCGGAACTTGAATGCAACATGAGTTTGTCCCTTCTTTGGTAACGTCAGTGGCTCAGGTGAAGCGGCACACCTTAACCCTACCTGTGCACCCAAGCCCGGTGCAACAGTCCTCTGGAGGTACGCGGAAGTCAAGCGTGAAGCCGAGGCCTGATAAGATACATGTTCATTACTAACTGTTTCTCGTCCATGATGGAATGATGGTGACTGAAGCAAGTTAAGCCTACAGCTGCAGCACCATGCGTTTCTTTGTTGGATGTAGTTTTGTCTGACTTTCTTTGACAACTCTGAAACAACTTCAACATGTTCTTCAAGACCGTCGAGGTAAACACACACACACACACACACACACACACGGCCGATTTCTGTGTGCCGTGTATTTTCACTTCAGGGTGAGGTGGTGGCATGGTCATTTCTCTTTGCATGTAATGACTAAAGGCAAATACTAATGCTGGCTAATCATTCGAAAATAAGAAAACAGTGGGATGTTGCATGGGATTTTTGTTAAGTTCTTGAATAACTGAAAAGAAAGTAAGAAAAAACAGCAACAACCGAATCCTTAAAAAAACTTATGAAATGCTTAAAACTAATGTATTTTCTCTTTTTTATATGTTCTTACTTTCAGTTTAGAGTAGTTGGTACAAAGTGCTCTTTTTACATGATTATAGATCGGACGTTGTTAATTTTTTTATAGTAGGGTTACCTTATCATGTTTATGTTACGCCAAATAAAGAGATGTCCTTTGACTGTCAATTAATGTTAACCTTTGAACCACTGACCATGTCATCAGCTTTGTAAAATATTCCATTCAAGCCAGTCCCATTTTATAACAAACACCAATGCCACTTTAACTGTAGACCTGTTTGTGCTTTTGTTACTTCCATCCATAACCATTCAATAAACAACACTGCCTGTTGCTTTACAAGTTTACATATAATGATTGGTATTGTGCTAAGCTGCATTGTAGTAACTTGTGTTGCAAGCAGTAATCTTCAAAGCTCTGGTCCTTTGGAGCACATGATCAGAGAGAGGACAAAGAAAAGTGACATACTATCAATACAGCATCAAAGCTTTAATGTCAGATAATAATGATATGTTGCCAGAAAAGACATGATGTCTACAAAGAGGAAAATGAGTAGTTCTCTGTTAATCAACTTGGAAACGGGGTGTTCATGGTGCTAAGTTATTCTCACTACCTTCAGAAGATCACACTGATGCTTCTGATGGGTTTTTTTCTGATTTATTGGATGTTTTGGCCTGTGAGCTGTTTGAAAATCCTGAAAGTGATCAAACTTTCTCAAAGCTCACAGTAACAAAAGAACTGTCTCATTTATATTTGTTGCTCAACTAATTGATTAATTAGCTAATAGTTTTAACTCTAACACAGATACGAACTGTTTGATGGATGAAGGTGAAGACTAAGAGGAAATTACATGAACACCATGCTCTGTGGCTGAAGTTTTATGTGCCCGTGTGTGAGGAGTCAGTAATGAGAATGTATTTGTGGTCTCAGTGAGTTCACAAGTTAAATGTGTTTGTCACTGGGAGAAGTTGAGATCACACCCAAGCTTAGGGTTCACCTCATTACATATAGATTCAGAAACAAAGTTTGTCTCCCAGCTTGCCTTAAATATAAAAAGATTGGAATTAGTAAGGGTGTAAACAGAGTTGAGCCCAAGGCAGAGGCTTAGAGGAGGAGTAACCTCCAGAGAAAGGACATGATCGATCAAAATTCTGTATTTAACTAGATAAATGCCCACCGATAAACCTCTTTGAAAGAGTGACCTGGCAAATAGAAGCATAAAAAAATGGAAAAACAAAAAGCACAAAGAATACAACAGACACATACGACTGTCACACAGTACAAACTAAAGAAAACAGTAACCTGATCATATGCAATATAAATTCCAGGATATAAAATCCAGTTTTAATGCAGTAGTAGGTATTATTATCTAATATCATCAACAATCAAATAAGATAAAACATTTAGAGGCAGTTGCATTCACCAAGAGAACTATTTTATCACTCTGTTAAAGTGGATTTCAATTCCCCTGAAGAAATCAGCTCGGACAATTCCTGTGCATTATTCCAGGACGTGGAAGCAGTGTATTTAAAGACCTCTCTGCCTAAAACTGTGCTGACTCTACCAACATCTATCAGACATCTAGAGAGTGCATGCCAATTTTTTGCTGTTGTTGTTTTTCTTTATTTTCAAGCATGAATAAACACAGATATGGGGGCAGCTCAAGAAGTTATATATAATCTGCAGACTGATAGAGATGGACAATTTGCAGGAGCATGCAAAGTACAATGGTGTACAAGATCTCCCGCATGAAGATTTGAGTGTGTCTGGACTTAAAAATTTCCGAATTGAAGAGAATGACAAGAATCTTATAAGCTAGCCGTAATTACATAAGATGAATCACAACCCGCAATATAAACAACCGAAGAAACGATTTGAAGTTGTAACAGGAAACTTGTTGAAGGTTAATTGAAGATATTGATTGAACTCCTGTCTCAAACTGAACTTTTCATTGGAGATCTCTTATATCATTGAGGATCTATCATCCTCAATGATATAAGCAGTAACAGAGAGTAAGATATGTGACTGACCAGTAAACAATTTGCATTCTGCAAATTCTGCTACTGAACCCTTCCAACTGTATTTTTTTTCCTTTTTAACTGTGAAAAATACTGAAACACTTTGTAACAGTATCTCAAAAAAAGACAGGTCATCAGGTGTACTAAATATCTTTAACATCTGCAACTACAAGCTAACTGGTCATCCTGTGTATGGAATTTTGAGAGTAAAATTAATCAGTTGAATGAATCGATCAGTGCCAAAGGCTTAAATGCTTATGGGATTCAAAGGAAGATCTGGAAAGAAATGATAAAAAAATGAGCAAAAGATTAAAGACATATTATATAGGCTTGGGACTATATCCACAGCAAAAACTAAAATGAGAAGTCTTACTGCAGAACAGTTATCGGTCTAAAAACAAAAACAGCAATGCTCAGATTCAGTTTTCTCGTGGCACAACACGGCATTAGATCAAACAAATCAAAATGCCATCAGAAGCAATTACGACATATTGGAAAGTTTCAGCTCCTAAAGAAACTCTTCCAGATGTCTCGACCAAATGAAAACCTTGTTCGGACTCATCTTCCCTCTGTGCAACATAAAACTGATTAGGCATAGTTGATGGAAATAGCAATCCTTGTGACAAAATAATTAACACTAACTACTGACAAAACATCAGGCTGTAAGCACAATATAGAGTCTTTTATATATGTGCTTTATGACTTCTGTGTGTGCTTGTGTGTGTTTGTGTGTGTGCTTGTGTGTGTTTGTGTGTTTGTGTGTGTGCTTGTGTGTGCATGTATCAAAGGAAAATGTTGAGCTACGGGACAGACGGAAGGATGATCCCAGCACTGAGCCTCTACTTCCTTCATTGGTAAGACTTCATTTCCATCCTCTATCATATTAACTTGTTTTACATGAACAAGATAACAGTGGACAGAACTTATCAGCCATATGCAAAAGAACAACATATCTACTCATATGAATTCTTTTACTGTCTGTTGAACAGACAAAGTTGTGCAAGTTTTTTCTCAGATGTTCCTCTGTCACCATGTAAGATGAAAAAGTAAAACTGTCAGCTGTCTGTTTTGCATGTTATATCTTTTTAATTGGAACAGAGATGTGTTACAGAGCTGGAGCTTGGTACTTTCTATCCTTAAAGTCCGTTGAGCTCGCTGCCATTACTCTGAACAGTGGGATCTGCTCTGGGTTTGACTTGCGGAGTAAAACCTGAAAGACCTTAAATCTGGAATATTAATCAAAATATCAATCTGAATATGAGTACACATACATAGCTACAGCACCTGAACATGTGTAGTGCAGGTGTACCAACCTGATCTGGCTTCTTAGGATATCACTCAGCTGACTCATTGAAAAAGTTAGTGACTAACATACTCGCCCAGGCTATAGGGTTGTCACAATATTAGAAATTTTGTAGTTGATACTTATACACCAGGTTAATTTCACAACTCTCAAGCCCAGTTCAACCCTGTAACATACTCCTAAAAAATTCCGTGCACTCAATGAAAAAAGATTCAGAGACTGGAAAGAGAGGGAGCCCTGTGAGCATTAAAAACTTTGAAACTGTTCCTGTCCCAGATAAACAAAGCCCTGCTCAGAACTGTGCATCGACAGGTGCAAGACAGGATTTTCATGAGACAGTTTCCCAAGTGATATTGCTTAATTATCAGCACCGCAGCACCGCAATTACAAGCACTTTTGTATTTTATATTTTGTTGGGTCATGATTATAATAGTGCAGTGTAGGATATACATTTAGTTAAAATGATTTTATGCAACAACTGTTTAGCCTTAATAAGAATGTTTTTGCATGTTTTGCACTGCCTCTCTGGAATGAATCAACATATTATTACCAGGTGCCAGTAAAACACATGATGCACCTTTTTTTCTATAAAGGAGTTATTAAAGCGCTGTGAGATCAACTGCATGCCACTATGCAAACCAAAGAAATGTGCAAAGACTATTGCAGCTGTCTAAAAGTACAATTTGGAACAACTTATAAAACACAGTAACAATTAGATACTGTGCTAACTCTGCCAGCTAGCAAATTATAAGTCAGCAACAACAGTCATTTGAGAACAAAGCACCCATGTGAAGGAGGGGACCAGTCCACTGATGAACACAGGATAAACCAAATGTGATGATCTGGTGATTGTGATGTCACTGCAATGAGCTGCATACTTGGTTAAAGGATGTGTAAACTGCCTCTGTCTCTGAAAACTCTACATCTGACTCAAGTACATCACTTCCAACTGAAGTGTATGTCACTGTCACCTGTCAGTACGCACATGCCTGGGACATATGGGGTGATGGTGTGCTGGTGGTGTGAGAATTTTTAAAGAATAATTGATAACCTTTGATTAGCAACTAGTATTTTTGCTCGCAATGCTCTTCTCTAATTTTTGTGACTATTGGTACATGCACATTTGCAGTCTCACAGAATACCTTAAGTTATCATGTAAAACTATTTTTCAGAGACAAAACTTAACACTGGTAAAAAAAAAGAAATCAAAAAGAAGTCAGGTTTGTGGAGTCAGGGGATTAGGGAGGGATAACTGTGTGGTTGCAGTCAAGACACATGTTTGTTTTCAATGTGCTCCAAATGTATTGACCTGTTCGAGAAACTGTTTTCCATCTTACCCCAACTCAGGGCTTTGCATCCACTGTTTTGCCTCAGAGTGTCACAGCAGTATTCGGCATAAACAATCTGACCTCGAGCCCATGAATTCACAGTGCTTGACCCTGTGAATATAAAAGAAAACTACCAGCATGCTCGCAGTTGCGACCTGACCTAATAAACATTCTTCAGTCTTTGAGACTGCAGGCTACCCCATTGTGAACACTGCTGCCATCAGCACTGGTGCAACTCGTATAAATGCTCATAATTCCTTACATGAAATTTGAGTCGTCTTTGGCCTGTTGACTTGGATGTTTGCAGACTTCACAGATGGTGCTGCTTCTGCTTGGGAGTCACGAAATCTCAAATGTGCACATGCTAGTAGTCACAAATGTCTCAGGAGCTGAGGATGAGATAGCAAGGTACCTTGGAAAACCTCATCATGAAGATCGTGCTTGAATCTGTTACATGCATGTTACTGTGTGCAGCTTGAAGTTTTTGATGTCACTCTAAATAGTTTGACTATATTTTTGCTAATACTTTGAGTCAGATGCTTGATTGATGTCACTCTCATGTCAGTGTGTTCAGTGCAAAGCTGGAGGTCGCTGTGCGTTATCTCAGCTCTGACATTAAGAATTCAGATCACTGCACCTGCCAGCACCTGTCCGATGAGATAAACTGTGCTAATCAGGCTATACTCAATCGAACTAGTTTGTGTGACACATTGTCTGACCTCACCTGAGGTCTTGGGGAGCTCTCAGAAAAATTAGTGATTCACAGAACTGTTTGTTTTATTAGTATGTGAATCAACTGCTTGAATGAATAATGACAGACAGACGGAGTTAGGAGGACATAAAGACACACTACAGGAGAATAATTAATAATGGAATAGCAGGAAAAGACTATCTTATACTGAAGCAGTTTACAACCAGCAATTGGATTTAATAGTATTTCATTGATTTTTAAATCTTGGAAAAAGCACAGATCAGCTGTCATGAAATGCTGTGGTTGGTCCATTTGCTCTCATACTCCAGTTTAATTGAATTGATTTCAACCCAGTTTAACTGAACCTAAATAACTGGGTGACCAAACTATAAAAAGTTGTAAATGAGCCAAACGAGTTAAGGTGTCTGCAGTCCCAAGGCTGTATACAGACAGAGAAGCATCATGGAATTCTGCACTCTTTAGAATTTTTTTTTACATCCCCATGGATAGCTGAACTTACAGTGTCTTTGGGTCTTTGAACAGCCCACCCAGAAGACATTCGACTACGTGCTTGTGGCCCACAAGGTTGATGATGACACAGACCAGAAGGCACAGAGACAGAGAGCCTTCATTCAGCAGCTGGAAAAGAAAAACATTGCTGTCACTGTGAGTTTGTTACTTTAACTGTCACACTTTTCTTTCATTCACCATGACCTAACACATGATGTTATGTAGTGCAACAGATTGCATGAATCAAAGTTAAAGAAATTAAAGAATTAAAGTTTCCTTAAATTTGTGTATAAGAGGATAGTTCATGAGGACAAAGTGTTCTTTGGCCTTCGTGCTCCGCGTGAGACATTTGAAGACTATCAGTACCTGCTCAAAGTCTCCGATTCCTGCAATTGGAGTGGAGATGTGAAGGGTGCTGCCGCTCAGGCTACCAGGTAACACACACACACTCACAAGTGTATATATATATATATATATATATAAATGCAGAGTCAAAATACATCAAATTAAGTAAACTGTGTCTGTAGCATCATAATAAGTAGGTTTATATTATTTTTTTATGGTTTCTCCAGGATCCGAATTGTATATTTTATCCTCCATCAGACCTTCATTAACACAGGAGGTAAGTGGGATTGTTATAATAGAATTCAATGCTATAATCTGTTGCTTTGTACACCTTTACAATCTTGGAAGAGGCCATGATGCTGACCATATTACAGATGTGGGTTGATTGCAATATTGGACCAAACATGAATCTTTCATGGAGACATGTTTTATTTTGTTTAACAGAGAACCTGAAGGAGCTAATGATGAAGGATGTCTTTGAAACAATGTTCTGCCTCCATGAGGTGAGTCAATCTTTGATTGATTTCTTTTAAAAAGAGTAAGGTCATTTGGACCAGATCAGACCTTTCAGTACTGATTACTGCTGATAGATACTCTCCAGTCTACCTCTCACCATCTCGTAGATGCAATCATTATCAATGGCTGACTGCCTGTGTCTGTCCCTCTGCTCTGCTCATCAAACTCACACAATACTAAGAACTCTACAATATGAACAACAGCCAGTGCAATCAGATATTGATTCTGAACTCAAAGGTTTTGAAGTAGTTGTGGTGGGTGTGAGGTCTGTGAATATGGATCCAGAATTTGTAGAGTAGATTTGTCTATAGTTTAAATCCTGCCATCATCCTAGCTTAGCTTATTAACAACTGCAATGCTTTCAACGATTGACCATGGGTCTCTGTAGCATATAATCAAGCCCTTTCTTCTGTGTTCTGGGGTTGGGGAATGTGGTGGTGAGATGAAACAAAGATGAAATATTGTGCAGATTTAGATTTTAGATTGGAGTTGGCTTATATCTTTTATAGTTGAACCTTGGGTACAGAGCAGTTATGGCTCATTAGCAAAAGCACAAATCACAATGCTTGTTTGAAGTTTTATGACAAAGTTTTTCTAAAAGTGAGGTGATATGAGGGGAAAGAAATATGTGAAAGGCACAATTATGCATAAATGATTCACCTCCAGCTATAGTCTTAGATCCACTGTGAGCATTTTAGCACAAAGCAATACTGAGCATGCATCTGTTGGTCAAGCAAAGTTGTCAGTGTGTTTCATTTTGGTCACTTGGAGGTGCATTAAACTAGATTTTATGTAAGGTAGATGTAATCGTTATTATAACTAAACCAAAGAACAAAAAAAGCAATGATGCATACCTTAACCAAGAATTATATTATCCTAAATTTTATTGCATTTATTTTGTGTATTCGTGGCCAAGGACTGTACACAGCCTGTCCTCATTAAGCTGCAGACATAAAAGCAGCACCTTCTCTGCTGAAGCTGCTTATTTGGCTTCCATCTATTGTTTTCTTCTCACAGTTTGTCATGACTTTTTCATACACCATAATGCATCTTGAATTCAGCAAATAATACATTTATATTAGAAACAACCCCCAAAAATCAACATTGTAATTTGAGTAAATTCCCTTTAAATGAAATGTGTCACTTAACCCCTGGCCAAACATGTCTCAGGCCAGTGTAAATAAGGTATTGTAAAGAAAGAGTTTTTGAATGTTTTTATGATGGATGATAGTAAGCTATCAGAACATGCCTGAGCTCTGATGTTTCTACTGTGTGTACATTTTTTCATCTTCACATAGATAACCAAAGGCAGTGTGAGGCAGCTTGTAAGCATTTCTTGCTATTACTGGGACTGAGCCATGAGAGTGAACACATTAGCTATTAGAGACACTTTTAAAATACACTTTTGCCCAGATGTTGGTATGTTAATATGAAATGAGTTCAGTATATTAGTATAAAGGTTGAAAAGCTGATGTCTGTTTATTTATTTCTCCCATGATTCCCAGAAAAAGATGCAAAAACAGCTGAGGAAGAAGTGGGCTCGATGGTCAGCTCTGTTTACAGGCCAACCATTCAACGATGTCAAGTTAGTCTGCACTATAATTGTCTGTCTGTCTGCATCTGTATTTGTAAAAGAGCTTTGCCAAATGTAATTTACATTTAAAGTTACTGTTACGCCTTTGGAATGAAGCCTTGAACATCTTTTGTAATAGTTAATGATGTCATCAATCTGCATTTTTTTTCATTTGTTCTGAATGGCATGAATACTGTGCAAAAGTATAGTGAAGTATACTAAGAATGTGTGTGTTTGTCTTCAGACTCAGTCTTAAGTCAGCCTTCACATGTCTTTTAGTTACTTCATCCAGGCTTTTTTGTGTATCCTCTCCTTTCTACATATTTATGTACATTTTATTTCCAGCAAGCTATAAATAGAAAAAAAGGACATTACAATTTGCACATACATGCCTTGCTGCTGCAGAGTGTAAGTAAAGATAAGTCCACTTTTTAATCTTAAAAGATTGAAAAAGCAAAGCAAAAAAACCCCTCAGAGTTCCTCTCACAAGTAAACTGCTCCAGCTAAAAGCAGACTGTGGTGTGTCCCTGGCTCTTAAAAACTCCCCAAGACATTCCCATTATCAGCTGCTGTCTGCCTTTGTCTGTCCTTTTGTTCTACCCAACACTTAAAGTCTGCATTTGAATGTTGATATGGAATTCAAACATCAACCTTATGAATGAACCTTTAAAACTTTGATCTGTTTTCGGCAGACTCATCAGAATACAGAGTGAGCGAATTGGGACAGATCGTAATACTCTGTATTCTCAATAACCCTCGATTTTGCATGCTCATGCGAGCCATTGCCATAATCAAGTGTGTCCCAAATGTTAGTAAGCCAAACTGAACGAGGGGAAGAGTGTGCGTTTAGCCCTCTATTTAAACCTTAAAACGGAGACAGTCAAAGTGCAGGCTTAAAAGCGAGGGATGTCCCATCATGCATTGCAATATCAAAACAAAATCTTCCAGGACAGCATCACGGAAGCTAATATGTCCCACAAATACAAATTTGCAAAGTTCAGTCAGTTTAAAGAAAATATGTTTGGTTAATGTGATATTACTTTCATGTTTGCGAGCATGCTTGTATCATTGCCAGAACCTTAAATATGTATCAAGATTATTACAGAAATGCGTCATGCAATCGAGGTTTGGTGTTATGAAAATGTAGCCTTTTTATGAAGGCTATTTATCATAATTTATATTTCTCAACAGCTAGCTGGTAACATAACATCTAAACGAGGAAGTGGAAATAAAGGGAGGTGTGTCCCAAAGTTCTTCCTGCTTCTGTCACCTACTGACTTAGTCCTGCTTCTCGAGTGGCCCTTTCTGATGTTTCACTAACCCTTGTTATTTAGTGTCACTTAAAATGAGGGGAAAGGGTTAAGTGGATGAATTGGGACAGACAGGGAGGGATGCACTTGTAAGGGTGCGATCACAACTGACTTCAATCATAGCCAATCAAATTGGCTTCTCCCATCACCTTTAAATGGGGTGCGTAGTGACAATTTCAACATAGCTGAAGACAGCAGACTGCATCTGCCAGCCATGCTTAATGCACGGGGAAACTGCTATCCTTGTATACATCGGACATCCATCAAACCTGTCTTTGGGGTTTTGGAACTAGTGAAAGTCGCGCTGCATGAGAATATGAAGGTTCAGTCAAAACAGACATGACAACTTTCTGAACATGGGCTAATGAAAATGAAAACTAGAGTGAGGTTAATCCTTTTCTTGTCGATATTTCAGAAAAGGCACCAAGAGCAGTGTTTCTTAACACCGACTTAGTCAGAAGTCAGAAGTGAAAAGAGTGTATCCCTCTGCCTCACCTGTCTTTTGTCATTTTAGTCCTATCAATTCAATTCAATTCAATTCAATTTTATTTATATAGAGTCAGTTCACAACAAAGTTGTCTCAAGACACTTTACATATAGAGCATGTCAAGATCACACTCTATGAATACATTGATTGTTTAAATTTATAGGAACCCAACAATTGAAAGCAATTCCCACATGAGCAAGCACTTGGCGACAGTGGCGAGGACAAACGTCCTTTTAACAGGCAGAAACCTGCCTGTTGGGGTGGGGCTCGATGGTGAGCGCCTGGTGGCCGGGCCTTCTCACATAGGGCTGGCCGGGCTCAGCCCGAAGAGGCAACATGGGACCCTCTTCCAGTGGGCTCACCACCCGCAGGAGGGGCCAAAGGGGTCAGGTGCTATGGGATTTGGGCAGTGGCTGAAGGCAGGGACCTTGGCGGTCTGATCCTCGGCTACAGAAGCTAGCTCTAGGGACGTGGAACGTCACCTCTCTGATGGGGAAGGAGCCTGAGCTGGTGCGTGAGGTTGAGAGGTTCGGACTAGATGTAGTCCTTAGAGGGATTGCTGGAGAGTGCTCCTCCTGGGGATTCCCTCATTCTGCTGGGGGACTTCAACGCTCACGTTGGCAACGACAGTGAGACCTGGAGGGGCGTGATTGGGAGGAACGGCCCCCCCGATCTGAACCTGAGTGGTGTTTTGTCATTGGACTTCTGTGCTCGTCACCGACTGTCCATAACGAACACCATGTTCAAGCATAAGGGTGTCCATATGTGCACTTGGCACCAGGACACCCTAGGCCGCAGTTCGATGGTTGACTTCACAGTCGTGTCGTTGGACTTGCGGCTGCATGTCTTGGACACTCGGGTAAAGAGAGGGGCGAAGCTGTCAACTGATCACCACCTGGTGGTGAGTTGGCTTCGATGGTGGGGAGGATGCCGGTCAGACCTGGCAGACCCAAGCGTAATGTGAGGGTCTGCTGGGAATGTCTGGCAGAGTCTTCCATCAGAAGGAGCTATAACTCCCACCTCCGGGAGAGCTTCAACTGTGTTCCGGGGAGGGCGGGGGATATTGAGTCCAAGTTGGCTATGTTCCGTGCCTCCATTGTTGAGGCGGCCGATCGCTGCTGCGGCTGCAAGGTGGTTGGTGCCTGTCGTGGCGGCAATACCCGTACCCACTGGTGGACACCGGCGGTGAGGGATGCCGTCAAGCTAAAGAAGGAGTCCTACGGGCCTTTTAGGCCTGTGGGAGTCCTGAGGCAGCCGACGGGTACCGACAGGCTAAGCGGGGTGCAGCTGCGGGTGCATGGGAGTTCGCCCAACCAGTCCACATGTGTTTTTCGGACTTGGAGAAGGTGTTCAACCGTGTCCCTCGGTTAGTCCTGTGGGGGGTTCTGGGGTGTCGGATGGGGTGTCGGACCCCCTGATACGGGCTGTCCGTTCCCTGTACGACCGGTGCTAGAGCTTGGTCCACATCGCGGGCAGTAAGTCGGACTTGTTTCCAGTGAGGGTTAGTCTCCGCCAGGGCTGCCCTTTGTCACCGATTCTGTTCATAATTTTTATGGACAGAATTTTCATAAAAATTGTGACCTCAGGATTGGATCACTGCTTTTTGCAGATAATGTGGTCCTGTTGGCTTCATCAGGCCATGACCTTCAACTCTCACTGGATCGGTTTGCAGCCAAGTGTGAAGCAGCTGGGATGAGAATCAGCACCTCCAAATCCGAGTCCATGGTTCTCAGCCGGAAAAGGGTGGAGTGCCCACTCCAGGTCTGGGATGAGATCCTGCCCCAAGTGGAGGAGTTTAAGTACCTTGGGGACTTGTTCACGAGTGAGGGAAGGATGGAGTGGGAGATTGACAGGCGGATTGGTGCAGCGTCTGCAGTAATGCGGACTCTGCACGGATCTGTCATGGTGAAGACAGAGCTGAGCCGAAAGGCGAAGCTCTCTGTTTACCAGTCAATCTACGTTCCTACCCTCACCTATAGTCACGAGCTTTGTGTAGTGACCGAAAAACCAAGATCGCAGGTACAAGCGGCCGAAATGAGCTTCCTCCACAGGGTGGCTGGGCTCTCCCTTAGAGAGAGGGTGAGAAGCTCGGTCATCTGGGAGGAGCTTGGAGTAGAACCGCTGCTCCTCCGTGTTGAGAGGAGCCAGATGAGGTGGCTCGGGCATCTAATTAGGATGCCTCCCGGACGCCTCCCTGGTGAGGTGTTCAG
>JAQNCA010000011.1:12683895-12696972 GCA_029783725.1 Acanthurus tractus
GGCGCTAGAGAGCTAATTTCTGCACTTTGGGGGTCCGTTTTTCCATTTTATCAAATTTTTCGCCAGACTCGACCTGCGTGCCAAATTTGGTGAGTTTTTGAGCACATTCAGGGGGTCAAATTAAGCGTCAAAGTGGCGTAATAAGAAGAAGAAGAAGAAAGAAACGCTACAATAACAATAGAGCCCTTCTCCCTTTCGGGCGAGGGCTCTAATTATTGGTTCCCTAGTAGAAGGTGAACAGCATTCACTGCTTTAAAACTCAATAGAACCAGTCTTCTTATTACTTTGGCTAATGTATTAGCTAACCGTTGCCTGTTACAGCTTTGTTTACACTTGCATGAGATTTAATATTTTTTAAATAAGGAAAAACTCAATGATTTTAAGGCCAACCTTGATATTCATTGCTATTTTCCAGCTTATCTGTCATCTACAAACAGTGCTTTATTTAGACTGTGTAAAAGATAGAAATTGGCTGGAAGATACCTGGCAGCCAACTATATTTTGGTGCAGTGTAGACATAAAACATCAAGCTAGTTGATTCTACATTTACTGACATGCACCCACAATCCACAAACGAAATTGAGCACAGCTTGCCAAAATAGTTTGACATCAAATCTAGTTAGATCAGATACAAAAGGATCATTATTTAGCTTATCAGTCTATTAGGATTCTCACAAGCTAACTCCAAGCTGTTACCTCATCTTGCTTGGGTGTGACACAGAAACCACACCTTTTAATACACAGGCATATACACCATGAATTTTAAGACAACCCTGTACTATAATAATCCATCATTAGTCATTAATCAACCACCAAGATGAGTCTTCTACTATTGGCCATGCATTCAGTTGTAATATGTAATCTTTTAATGTTTTCTTAGAGCAACTTTGAACTTTCTTGTAATAACATGTTTAAACAAACAGTCACATGTTGTAATGACATAGATTTACACAGGTCTGTCCTGGATCTACATGGTGAGAGACATGTCTAACTTCAACAGCCTCTATCTCTATTTCCAGCATACACTATCAAAAACGTACTAGTGTTTGTTGTCATTTCAAGTATTTTCTGAAGTAGATCAGAGGACCAGATTGTAGTCTATTATCTACAGGAAGCCATGAGAGATTTCCATGCATTGGAAAAAACAGATGCACAGACATTGTAACTGACACTTTTACTACCTAAAAACATAATTGAATAGCTGTATAGCTGAATAGCTGTAGCTGTAGTTAACAGTATATAGCTGAAATAACTATCTTTTAATCAGAAGTATCTTTTGCCAATTCCCTCCTTGTGTCAGTGTTTGTAGATACTATGATACTGTCTTCAGTGAAGCTATTCATAATTTTGATGTCAGTAAACTCATTGTCAGGAGACTTCCTGCAAGTTTTTTCTTCAAACAGCTATTTATGTAGGAAACATTACACCCTGACATGCAGAGCTTTCAACTGGAGGTCTTTGTCCCAATAAAGAAAAGCCAGGCTGTACCACATACTGAGGAAGCAATGTTTTACAATGAATTTATTTCAATAAATGATGGTTCTTATAGGAACCTGAGCCAGCTGATTCTCACTGAACAGCTTCGTTATTTCCGTGAACTCTATTTAAGTCTTTTTAAAAAAAAATTTTGTCATCCATATTTACTTAATGGATGAGTAAATAAATACTTGTGCATACTATGTGTTTGCTGGGTACTTATAAGGAGAACAGCTTTCTCCTTTGGGGAAATTGTGCGTTCTTCATACTACATTAGACCCCTTTGCTGATTTTATAAAAACACATTAAAGAGCTGTTCTGTGGTTTGCCTGAGCACACAGTCAGACTGCAGAGACGGACTCAATGGGTGGTGTACAAATGCCATCCTGGCTTGCTGATTCAGCGATGTCAATTGGTAAAGATGTTGCAATGCACTACCAACACAAGGCACCGTTAACACTATAAACATGTTCCAGCTACACTCTCACACACAACAGTTAGCTGTTTTTTTATTTTAGCATTTTATTTTCTGATTAAAACTGCGTCCCCATGGATGTGATTCAACCATTCCTTTTTTCAGTGTGCACACAGAGGGTGGATGCTGTTTCGTTCCTCTTCCTTCTTCGTTCCTCGCAGACTATGCCATCGTCTGCAACAGGATATGTGTCATTCTGCAATGTTGCCAACACAGCTCATGGATCCGTTGGCATATTTGCTGATGAATGACCAGTAGTGGTTAATTATCTTGATTATCAAGATCTAGTAACAATATTATAATTAATGATTACTCTCCCAAGTTCTCCTCTCTAATTTGAGCTACAGGTTAATAGTTTCAAGAAATATTTAACCAAAGATCCCTGTCTGCTCATCGTTTTCCTTGCAGCACTTTGGAGTTGTTCCCACCACGGATACAGCTGTCACATTCCAGCTTTAAAAATTACAGATATGATGAGTAATAAAAAGTCACATTTAAAGTTTTTCCAATTATTGGTCATAACATACTCTGTAGAATAACAAATTATTCGCATGGAACAAATTTGCAGAACAACAATGCAAAAACAAATAGTAAAAAAATAGAACTGTGATCATAGTGGCTCATGTTTGCACTTTGTGAAACACAGGACAGGAAGTCTTCTGACTAATCTGTATTTACTCTTTTTAATGCATTGGTAAAAATTATATCTAAATGAAGAAATAATTTATTTGAAAAAACACCATTTGTGTAATAATTCCCTAACAGTTTTTCAAAGACCCCATTCAGAGAAAAGTCTGCACAAAAACATGTCCTAGTTCAGGGTTTGTAAATGACTGTTATATTTTATTGTGATTTAAAATTGTAATTTTGAAATATTTTGTTGAAAAAAAAAACCCACACAAGATTATACTAAAAACAAATCAAAATTCATGAAGTGTTTATTACAGTAATAGTAGCAGACACTCTCTTTGCCTCAACATAGTCACATTTAGTGTTATTCACTTGACAAGAAAGAAAAAAATTACACAATAAACAAAGATTAAATGATGTTTTTTTTCAAGTTTTTCATAATTGTCACAATAATATGAGACTCACAATACTTGAACTATCAGGCTAATACAAGTTGAAAACTAATGTAGAAATAGCTTTAAATTCACTTATGTGCTCATGTGTGGCTGCTTGTTTTATGGTGGATAACAGGATACAGTACTAAGATGGCAACCATTGTCACAAAGGAAATCTGCAACAAAAACTGTATGAGAAAGCCAACTTTGATCAAGTGTTAAATATATTTAATGGTTTAGGAAGCTCCGTAATTGCTATTAAGAAATTGGAGAGGCATTTGCATGCATGTGTTTGCCCCCCACAGCAGCCCTCTGGCTACCAGTTCAGCTTTGATTGGTGTTTTTGTGTTTAAGGCGGGTCTTTAGGGCCAGAAGGTCAATGTAGAGGATCTGATTGAGCACAGCAGAGGCACAGAGCAGTCCACCATGCAGCGCCCCCGCCATGCCATTACAGAATACATCCTGACCTGCACACACACACAAATGAAACACATACACAGAAACAATGAGCAGGTGTGTCAGTCTCAGCGGAACCCAGACCAGATGGAACTGTACCTCAGTCAGGTCACCTGTTAGGTAGAGTCCTTCAATTGGTGTCTGCGATCTGATCCTAGCAATCGTCTCTGGGGTGAAGCGTTCTAAGTTGTGCTCAGCACCGTACATCTCACCTCTTGGAGCACCCAAATAGTGGCCATTAGTTAGAGGAGTAGCAGCATCCACCATCACAACCTGAAAACATACATCAACAACAGAAAATGATTATTCTGATAAGATGCTGTAAATATATTTGATACAATTCTTGCTTTGTTTCCAGGAGTTTTTTGATTGTATTCCAGTGCCTTCTACAGCAAATAAAAGGGTGTCACTGCAAGAGTTCGACCTGCTGAAGAAGGCCATGAGTTAAAGATGTAAGACCCAGAAAGAAATAGTCAGGGACCCCTTTTAGATTTAATTTAACTTCAGTCACACTAGAATTATGACCATATGACCAACATATATTTCTCTTTGGATTTGTCACTATCGGCAAATCTTTTACATTTAATTAAGGCAATGGATCAGCAACAAAATGTTGAATGACTGAAAGTCAACTTTTTTAAGTTGTTTGGATTTCAAAGCGAAACAAACTGCTTTAGTGAACTAATTTTAAAATTTAATGTTGACTAAAATGACTGCCTTTGTCATCTGGAAAGAAGCGTGGAGTATAAAGAGAGAGATGCTTGCGTTACCTAAAAGCTAACAGCAGGCTATCCCTCCCTGTTGAGCTCTTTATTACTGGTGGGTTTTAATGAGTTAATGAGTAGGTCTAAGCTGTAATCAATCAAGATAGATTAATCACAGAAATGGTACAATATATTGTATTATACTGTTGATTTTTATAAATCCACAGGCACACATATATCCACATGCAAACATTGATAAGCACCTTATCTCGTAATTGAGGGAAGATCGTTAATGCCCAGTCCAGCAGCTCTTGGGCCATGCTGTTTTTCAGGTCCAGGTAGTCCTGTCCCCTCTTGCCTAACTTTGTCCCCTCCCAGTCCTCAAACCACTCATAGCGAGCCATGGTAAGCAATGTCATACAGGATTTACCTGCAGAGATTCAAAAAGAAATTAAGAGAGGGTGGTACAAATTTTTCATTTCATCAAACTTTCTGTCTTCTTGAATAAACTACTGGGTCATCCAGGACACCTCAAGACATCTCAGTTGGATTTAATTAATACTAACTGCAGTATTAATAAACTTCTTTTTTTTTTCAGATGGCCAACTATCAAGCAGGCACACATTTCTGTACCTGGGTGTCTGATGTTGGCTGTAGGATCTTTAGCAGATGGGAAAGTGATGAACATCATAGGAATGTTTCCCAGTACCTGCTCTCTTCTCAGAGAGGAGTATCGCTCCATTCTGCACACATACACATGTCCACACAAACACACACACTCAAACTTTGTAGGGAGAACATCAACCTCTTAATTTAAAATGCAATAAAATGTTCACAGGTACGTCTTTACATGAAATTTACACAGACATTGAACTTTAGTGGAAATATGTCACTTGGTAGCAAAACTGAATAAAAAGCAAGTTTTTTTGCACTGTTTAAATCTTATTTGTTAAATTTGGCAGTAAAACTTAGCAAAAGTCAGAGTAAATGTTACAAGAGGAGGAGCAATGAAAATATTATATAAAATATAGAAATATAAAAAACCCACAGTGAGTCTAAGTCATTGTCTTTATACATCCAGAAGTTGGTGGAAACAATTCCAAGTTCCTCTTTGGATCCATCCAGACCAACAAAGACCAAGAAGGAACCCATACCATGACGCACCAAGCCCAACAGTGACTGGATCTCTACACACACACACATGCACAAACACATAACAGGAAATACACAGTAGAAAAAGACGGCAAATGAGAAAAAGAACTGCAGTGTAATGTTTACTGGAAGCAGTCGGTAAATAAGTCCTCATGCTGTTACCTGGTTTGTCCTGTATGTGCTGAGGCAGAAACTTCTGAAAGGTGTTGAAGATTCCAGCGTTGGAAATGACAACAGGGGCGCGGACCTCAATCTCCTCTTGTCCCTTTAACACTGTCACACCTGACAGACATACAAGTACAGTGTGATTCCTGAGGAGATATTGTGCATTACCTGCCAGGAAGCCACATTTTGGCATTAAAGCAAACATAGGAGCATGTTTTTTTCAAATGTTTCCTTCTTTGTTTGAGTTTTTAGAGAATCAGAAATGGTTTCTCGGTTGGTCGAAGTTTAAAAAGGTTTATCTTTACCACTACTTCAGTGCAGCACCCACTTACTCAGAAGTTACAAAGTTGAAAAGAAAGACTTAAACACTTGTCCTGACTCAAAAAAAAGAAAAGAGAAAAGAGAGAAAACATGAGAACAGACTTAATGTTTGAACTTATTTTGAGCTTAATTTCAATCAGGAGGGACTTCAAATGAAGACCAATTATTTTACTGATGTGCAAAATTAGGATTGTAAATGTCTTAAGTCCTTGTCCTATAAGATCCCATCATGACACCCTTTAAGCTTCTGTTACCACCAACTCTCTGAAGCACTAATAATTTTCACTCTAGCAGTGGCTGTTAGTGCTGGTGTTTTGAGAACTGGACCAGAACACAATGATAATCTTTCCTTGATTGTGCAGTAAAGGGTGTACTTCCATCATTCCATGACCTGAGAATTATTTAGGTTTTTGTGTGTCTTTATTGTGCAGGTTTAGCAGTCACAAAAACAGCACAGTTGTTTTTTAAACTCCTTCCAAGTGTATCTTGTGTCCAAATGGCTTATCGGTTACTTTAGGCTGAACAACAAATTATTCCCTATCTGTGCCATGACACTATTTATACAGATTGTATAGAGAAATATTTAAAAGCTGTGTGATTTTATGTAGCCGGTTTGGGAGGAAGGCTTTGGACTTTACTTGACTAAGTAGGGACCTTACATCAGTCTTAAATAAACAGAAGAAGTGCAGCACATTTGCCTGTAAAATGCACAAAATCACATCATCACAAATTCTGTCTCTTCCTCTTCCTCTCTCACCATAGGCCTTCCCTTGCTGGTTGACAAGGATGCGTTGCACAGGAGCCCTGACCAGCACCGCCCCGCCTGCCTGATGAATAACAGGGATGATGTGAAAGGCAATCTCACTGGCGCCCCCCCGTGGGTAGTAAGCACCACGCTTGTAGTGGTGGAGGAGGAGAGCGTTGATGAGAAAGCTGGACTCTTTAGGGGGGACACCTAAAATAACATAAAGCAGAGTAATGTGGAGGAAATACAGAATATGGATAATCTATGATGCATGTGAGTGTGTGTTAATCACCATAAAACATGTAAGCAGAAAGTGCCTGCAGGTCCTTGTTTTGTGTAAGGTGGGACATTATTTCTGAATGGCTGGTTGAAGCCAGAAAGAACACTGAGGATATACGATCTAACAGGCCAGTCTGGAGCAGGAACTTAACCATCCAGTATGGTATCATCTTCAAGATGCTAATAAGTGGCGTCCTGCGTGATGCCAACTGCAAGAGGAGGGTAAAAATGCACATTTATTGATTAGAATCAACAATACATTTTACTAAGAAGCAGGTTCTGTGAGAAATGCATTTTGTATTTAAGGTGATTTTAGATCATATGGTGCCACCTCTGCCTCACTTCTTTTCAATGTAAACAGACACATTTCATATGTCAAAGGAAAGCCTATCAAAGGTACAATATTACAACATTGTTTGTGTATTAATTTGTATCTAAAGCCTTGCTTCATCATCTCTTTTCTACAAATTCTACAAATACATCATTCCCTCCCTCTTCACCTTCACCAGTCTCATGAACTCATCGATGGCCTCCTCTTCTCCTGGGAACTGCTTCTTCAGATTAGCTGCCATCTCAGTCTTCCCTGAGAGCATGTGATACTCCCTGAGAGTGGCAGAGGAGTAAGAGGGATGTGTCAGAGCAGGTGGGCAAGCTGTTTTAAAAAAATCAAGCCAGGTTAGCTTAGTTTACTATAGATACTAAAAAATAGTTAAAATGAGAGCAGTGAGAAGTTTTACAGCAAAACATAGTTTATTGCCTATTTTTTTGTACCAACACTTTTGCTCTTGTTCCCATTTTTCACAAGTTAAGAAGATTGATCTAGGACTTTTTAGGTGTAATTAACTTACTCGAAATGTGTTGAAATCTGTCAGTAAGCACCCCCTTGCAGATTAAATTATATATGACAAGAGAGAATGTGCATTAGAGAACTCTAATGTAAGAGGTGCCCTACCTGCGTTGGTCAGGCTGACCAAGGACCAGCGTATCAAAGTGCTGCTCCAGCTGGGTGAACTGCAGCTGTCCCTCTGTGATCTGATCAAGGGCAACCCTCATCAGGCTGTTGTCATGAAGCTGGCCCAGGTAATGTATACCTGGTGGCAGCAGTGGAGTGGTTAGATCAACTGAATTCATTCAACACTGTAAATTTTTTTTTGCCTAAACTGGTTATTTGAGCACAGGAAATTTTAATTCTAGGGCACAGTTTCTTATTTATCTGCTGTTCTCTAAACTAGTTAATAAACATGCTGTCAGTTAATATTTCAAATAAGCAACATATATATAAGATACATTATAGAGCTGTATACATATTTACCTCCAATCAACTTGTGCAGTTGATTAAAAACTATGTTCATGCTTTAACAAACACAGTGCTGTGTGACTGTGTTATAGCTCAGGGGGGATTGGTGTGGACAGAAACAGGGTGGCTGTGTTTAAAAGTACTAAATTCAGCTTACAAGTAGATGAAAGTACATGACGTCTTTGTGAACATGACGGAGGTGGAATGCATTTTTGTGGCATGATCTTAGGTTAACAACTGTGCCACTGTCTTTGAAATATTCATCACAGTTATGGTGCGTTATACAACTCACTGCATCGATGCACAATGACGTGTTCAAGTTTAGTGTTTGTCTTCAAGTAATGATGCTCTGAAAAGAGGCCAATGCACTAAATAAAATTTATTGGAATATTTCATTGTAGTTGATGTCATGGGTTGCATGTATTATTATTATTATCTTGATCATTAAAGTTAATCATCTTTTCAGTTGGATCCTCTCCCTTTTCCAGTATCAAGCCATGGGCTTCAAATTCCAATGATGAAGCTCAGCTTAAAAAAAATTTAATTATTTTTTACCATGTGGAGGAAAATCTTACACCAGTAAATAGAAAGATACACATCTGCAATTCAAGATTTTTATGTGCACTTTTGTGTGTTTGTTTGCATTCTTTGCTTCCTTACCGACATCAAACTCAAATCCCTTATTTTGAAAAGTGTGTGTGCAGCCTCCAGCCTGATCATGTTGCTCAAGAACTACCACCCTCTTTCCGGCTTTGGACAAAAGCGCTGCTGCTGTCAGTCCTCCAATACCGCTGCCAATCACCAAAGCATCCAGAGCAGGGGGAACACGGTCCAAACGAAACCCTAGGAGTGGCACAAATGACATTGTAAAATCACTCTTGTGTAAATTTGTATGTAATAAATACATAAATAAACGTGTAGTACACACTATGTTTTTTATGAGCATTGGTATGGTCTGGCATGCATTTGCACAAAGTTAAAGGTCCTATGTCACAGACGTATAGGAGGCACAATTTCCAAATAAAGCAAGACTTTTTCCAGAGACACATTTTTTCCTAAAATTTTGCGTCTTTTACACAAACATTTTGCACATTAACAACTACCCCGATCTGGTTGAAAATTATATAAAATCATAAAAAAATTACATATGAACCTGGGTATATTTAGTTCATGCTGTTGATGAAGAGAAGCTATCTAAACAGTGAGAAATCTTACAACAACAGATTAGCATACTATATGGTACACAGCACACTAATTTACTTAGAAATGAAAGCTTAAAAATTTACTATAGAAATGTTTGCTTGTCATGGACCTACCTGAAATTTACACTGGTATAATGGAAAAAAAAGAAGCTTTGTTAGCAACATGCACTTGAGCTAAATGCTAATGCTAACATCAACATGTTCATAGTGGCAATGCTAATGCAGATGTTTAGTAGGTTTAATGTTAATCATTTAGTTTGACATCTAGCATATAAGCATACAAACATATGTTGATTAAACAAGTAATTCAACATCATGTACAGCTGAGGCTGAAGGTAATATTATTACTTTTTTAAATTTTTATTTATAAGCCAAAGTAGTGGCTAAATTTTAATTTTGACTTGATGATGAAAAGTCACATGACCACCAAGGTTGTAAGTTATAGTTGGCTAGCTCAGAGATTGTTAGCCGGTTGTAGCTAACTGAGTCAGTGCATTGCACACTCTCCAGCTACCAAGTAAACTGACACACTTAAGTATTTAGATCACAATGTTTCTGTGTTGGATAAAACTGGGCTTTGTGATATATTAATGGAAATTCTTTGCTCAATAAGTGTAAGGATTTGAACCAGACACATCTTTCTGTGTTAAGTTCTGTGTTAAGATTCATGATTTTGCAAAGTCTAGACCATTTGCAATTTTCATAGGACTCTAATGAAAAGTTTGTTTTACCATTGAAGGATTTGGAATTTTTTAAATAAGAAGCCTTAATGTAGGTTATTGGGAAGATTTATTTTCAAAATTATCCTGAATTTTTAACAGAGCATGTAGTCACTCTACTGTGGTTAATAAGGTTTGATCTGTTGGTTCACTGCTTTGGTTTAGACTGAAATACCTCACAACCAATGAATTTATAGACATAAAATGCCTTACAGAGATTAATGATTCCCTAAAGGATGAACAGTACTATAGTTGAGTCATAAAACAAAGGATTGGAAAAGCTTTTATATGGACTGGTGCTAGAAGATCAGTCAAAAGGATCATCAGGGAACCATTAACATCTGTACAAAAGTTTGTGTCAACTTCTGTTTGAGTTTTTTCATTGAATAACTTAAAACTTTGACCTGCCTTTTTGGGCACTACAGAAGAAAAACTAAATTATTTGAATCTCTTGGTACTGTTAATATCTGTTGCACATTTCTTGGCAATCTGTTTGAAATATGTCAAAATATTTAACTCTGAACCACAAATCTCATCCTTACGATAACACTAGAGGAAAAGTCAGTGAACCAACAAAGTCAGTAGACTTCATCCTCTGGGGACCATGACACTTGTTTTTACCCTTGTTTTTACCCCGATTATTGAGTGGATTTAAGTGATGTTGAAGGATAACGCAAAGCAATAATATAACAGTGTCATCAGATCATGAGATTATCAAGAGAAGTAAGACTCTTCATCACAAAGACCCCTTCATACCTCTCTTCAGCCGGTCATCTCTCTGTCTGGTGTCCGTTACCAAGGGTCCTGGAGGCCTCAGGCACTTCTCGCTGAACAAGTTGTAGCGTTGCCCAGTTGTCACGAAGAAGATGACAACCAACACCAGCAGCACACAGCTCAATATAACTAACACCCACCACCACATAGTGAGACCACTGTTCAGTACTGACAGCAAGAAGGAAAGGAGAGGAAGAAACAACAGAGACAAAAAGGAAAACAGCAAATCCTGGAGAAAAAGCTGATTTAGAGAAGAAACCAAAAGTGAACTGATTAAGGAAAGGTAAGAGTGAAGGATGAAGAGAAAAGGAGGTCAGAGTAGAAAGGTAAAGAGTAATCCTTTGACAAAAACTGCGCCTAAATGCAGAGGAGGAGATAATGAAATGAAGTGATGGAGGAAAGGACAAGGAGGATAGATGCCTGTGTTAAGGTTCAGGGAAAAGCAAATGGACATAAACACATGACATTTTGGAAAATCTGAGCTAAGAAAGAGCAGAGCAAATGAGACATTCTCCACGCCATGGACATGAGACTGGCAGTAAAGAAGAAGTGGGCTGTTTGCGAATAAGTCATCCTCCTTTCAGACTAACAGTCATAAAACCAGTATGTTGCTTATTACTGAACTACCTTGGATTGAACTTAAACAGAAATGTTACTGAACAGATGATACTATTGTAATTTTACTGTATTATTGTGAATGCTGCTTACAGAGCAAAGATGTTGATAAATGCAATACTTGGCCATTTAACCCTCCTGGTAAATAGCATTAGCATAGCCAGAAATATTAAAACAGGCAGGTCTATAGGTTGTGCAAGTGTGCAAGAACCAAAGCAACAGGGTCTGCAGAGCAACCATGATGGTTTTCTAATGTTGTCAACATGTTGCTTGTACATAAACTGCCTTGAAACAAACACTTTTACAGAAAAGAGCAAATACAGACGAAAAAGCTGATTTTGATAACCAAAGGTTAACTGATGAGCGGAAGTAAAGAGTTAAGTATTGAGAGAAAAGTTGGTGAGAGTAGAGCAAATTATAAAGAAGTAATTAAGCTACTAACCATATTATCACACACAAACTACTTGAAAAATGCGCCATTTACATAAGGATTACATATCCATGAATACAGTTGACAATGGTTTTATTAGTTTAATCAGCTCACATGTGTACAGGGAGAACACCAGGGAAATAAATACTCACCTCTGTATCAATATTGAGAATCAGAGGTTTACATATGTGGCTGTCCACACTGATCACACCTGATTTTGAGCAGTCAGGAAGTCCAGGATCCAGCTCACTCCTTTGTTATAGTAGTTTTTTAACATGTTCATTTTGTATGGAATGTAGTTTTATATGAAAATTGCAACCACTCCGAGTAAAGAAATTCCCTCTCTCTCTCGACAGAACAAAAAACAATAGATCAAAAACACTTTTAATCAAATCAATAATTTATTCAGCATGGACAGGAGCATGACCTATTTCTGACTCTACAATCATCAGTCCTACAACAAAATTCCAAGGTTCATGTTGAGGTTGAGGCTCTATTTCATTATCGCAAAATCCAAATTACTAAATTTAAAGGAGCATTCTACAGATTTTACACATCAAGATCATGAGGAGAACTACTACTTTGAATTTGTGGAGTGTATTTACTTATGAGGGTTCTTAGACAAATAACCCAAGTTATGTCATGTTAATCAACATTTTTGATCTCCTTCCGAATAAAAATGATATAACATTTTGGACATAACTCATCACTCGTACATAATTTTATACATATTTTGTACATACAGTAGACTACACAGTCTACGTATGCTCAGTAAACATATAGTTAAGAATTTTCAGCCAGCCATATAATCTTAATTATATTGTTTGAGTCAAATTAGTTTCCAGTTACTAACTAATGTACTTTTAAAAGTTAGTACAGATGGCATAACTGGTTTTATTGCATTCATGAGATCTCATTAAAAAAGGACACAGTGAGGTTTTGGAATATCCTGAAGAGAGCAACAGATGTGGTGTATCTTTACACCAATCACTCCACAGATCCAAATATAGCTGCCAGACAAAAAGAAATCTTTTAAAAAGGATAGCATAAAATGTCATTTTCCAAAGACTGAGCCAGGATAAACATTCACCTCTGTTTCTCACTTAACATTTTTTTGTGCATCAAAGTATTCAGTAGCTGCCACATTAAAAGATCTGCTGCTCTTTGAGCTTTCTGCAGTTTGGCACCATGAACAGTGTTCTA
>JAQNCA010000011.1:12697072-12708027 GCA_029783725.1 Acanthurus tractus
GTATTCAGTAGCTGCCACATTAAAAGATCTGCTGCTCTTTGAGCTTTCTGCAGTTTGGCACCATGAACAGTGTTCTACGTATGGTGGCCCAAGAGTGCACACAACATTGTTGAAAGTAAAAGGAAAGAGATTATGGCACAAATGTCCTGAAATTGTAAATGTCCTCATACTTCTACACTTTTATTTCGAAATTGTTTCGTGTCACGACATTTTTTTGTTGTGTGGTTCACTCTCAGGCTTCTGTATGTCTTTATTAAGGACATTCTGAGAGTTTTCATGTAAGTGTCACATACTATAAATACTCATCAAGAATCTTGTACCTCCTAAATTCGTCTATTATATTATTGTGTATCTACATGCTGTCTACAGATTGTTTACAACTGAATTCATAAACACAGCAAACATGTTTAATTTAAATTATTAAAAATTATAATTACTACAAAGTAAAAAGTGCAAATTAGAAATTATCTTTTTGTGACATACAACATTGTAGTAAAATAAAGCTTCTGTACAACAATTTTAATGAGTTAATATGTTTTTATAATGTCAAGGGGTTTCAACCTACTATGCTTCAGAGCTTTTGGTATCCTTGTTGTGCTCTGACTCTGTTCTGGGAGGTGATCTTTTGTTAATTAATACATTGGACTGATTTTATGTTTAAATATTTATTCTTAGATACTTTTGTGCATCTACATAATGTTGGCATATACCGTTCCACATTTTATTTGAAGTTTTGTTTTAACATGTTATTTTAGTCCTTCATGATTACTAACAGTTTTGTTGATGCTACGTTTAGCTCACTGTGGAAATGAATGCAATTCCACTAATACTGGTAGAGGGAAAATGCCTTGCATGTTTATTAATAAAAAGTACATTTTCTATTGCATGAGAAGTCCATAAGGTTTTTTATATCAAGGTTTGACTGATTAGGTTGCCTGCCTGTTAAGACCAGGATACGGTGCAGCAGAAGCAACATTTGCATCTCTGCTTGGCTTTGCAGTGACTAGACTGTCGGTCAAAGTTGGTAAGCTTCTGTGCTGGATTTTGACAATTTTTATATATGAATAAGTTTATGGTACAGTTTTTAGTCTTTTCATTACCCGTTTACCCTAATTGTTTGTTGTTGGAGTTTATGTGTTACTAAATTAAATAAAGATCACAATGCAAAATGTGGCCTGTGCTTAATACATACAGAGAACAGATGGACTGTGAGGGTGGCTTGACAATGCTCGTTGCACACAAAAATCTGCTGCTTATGCATTACTCTACTTTACACAGCAATAAAACTGTTGAATTTAGTCAACAATAACTATTAACAATAATAAATGCATCTTACCCTTCTAAATAAAGGGATGAGGGATTTTTAACTGCAAGACAAATGAAAATAAAAATTTGGTTCCACTTTTGGTCAACTGAATGAAAAAAATTGATAGATCATGATTTGCTAACAAATTTTACTAGCTGTCGTAGTTTGCAGGATAAGTGTAATTTCTTGTATTGACCTCATGAAATGTAAACACTGACAAAGTCTGCTGATGATCATCAGTAATGGCACAATTAATTTTAGAAATGTACAAAAGTCTTTGCTCTAAAATTACATGCACAAACAAGGTCAAACATATATACCTGCACACACACGCACACACACACACATACACACTCTCACACATTTCTAATCCTTGTTTCCCTCTGTTTCCTCCTTCCTGACATCACTACACAGAAAACTAAGATCCTGTATAAATAATGGATGTCTTATTTTTACAGCTTGACAAAGTATCATCCAGTTCATCCTGCACAGCTGTTATTAAAAATAGTTTTCAGATGCTAAGCTACTGCTGTGTTCAGATTAAATCCCTGTGAATTCAAAATAAGAACTTCCATTGTTCACACAGGTTTAGATTTTTAATGCCTTTGACTTCCTCTACATCATGTTCCCTTCCTCCTTTTGCCTCACGACCTCTTTCTAAAAAACCCATGTGACAGGGACCCATTGTGGGTTTTTAGAAACTGTTTCCAGTGCAGCCTTGACGGTGCGATAGGTCTCATCCAGGTTGTCGTTGATAATGCTGAGGTCAAAGTAGTGACTGTAGGCTGCTTGGATTTTGGCGCTTTCATTGCATGTCCTCTGCAGCTCCTCATCCTGAGACAAAAAAAACAAACAAAAAACCCCCCCAAAAACATGACATGCTTGCGTATGTTTATGAGACTCTTGTTGGAATTAGAACCTCTTCTTTGACTATGTTTTCAGTTTATACTGTACTGAGTTCTACACTGCTTCCTGAACTATAAATACTTTTCTGTTTTATCCATCTGTGTATCAGTGTCTCTTACCGTCAGTGTCTGAGTAACCACTCCTGCCTCTGCAGCTGACTGATTCATTGCCTTAAGCACTTCGAAGTCTGGAGACTGAAGGAAAACCACATAGGGCAAGAACTCAGAGGTCCTCAGCACTTTCAGAGACTAGAACAGAAGACACAAACATGTTTGATTAGAAACACTGTTTTGGTGAGTTTAAATACTGATTTTAGATCCACTAACCAAAATTCCTGACTAGTCACACTTGTTGATTAACTCTGTAGTCTCCTACAACGTCAGCTGATATAAGATTTCCCTTTAGCAAGGCGCATGACACTCAGCTTCTTGGTGTCCAGCACTGACTAGTTTCACTGGGCAGCTTCAAGATAAACTACGTGAGCACTTTGCTTAAACATTAACACTGGTAAACACTACATTTTTGAGGCTGTACTACATTAGACCACAGTTATCGGTAATATCTAGTCCACCTTATATACTAGTATTAGGCCTGAAAACATGATGTAGTTCTCAACACTATACATGGCTTAGTAGCAATGGAGTAGATTTAGCACCTGTCTGACTTTGTATCTGCATTTGTTAAAAAGAGACACAATTTTCACAAAGGTCATGACTATCGCACTGCATTACAGTGTGCATGAAGTTGCTTCATTATGTGTTTGTGTCAGCATGTGTGCATACCTGGGGGTTGGCGTCCAGTATACAGACACGTCCTGCCTCCACCACCTCATGTATAGAGTCAATCTTGATTCCATACAGGTTGCCATCATACTCGCCATGTTCAAGAAAGCGCCCGTTTTTGATGTCAGTCTCCATCTTACTGCGGCTAGTGAAGGCATACATACGATTCTCCCGATCACCCTTTTTTGGCTTTCTGGAGGTGTCTGGATGGACAAAAAAAATCCAGTTATTTACACACATGCAAAAGCATATTCCCCTCCCTTTTAGATAAGAAGTTTGTTAAAATCCTTTTTAGTCAGAGTGACCATTATTATCTGTAGCAGCTTGTCCCTTAGTTAAAACTAAATAATGACTACATAATAATATTGAGAAATACAACTTAATGTGCCCGGGAAGACTTTTTTAACTGATCAGATTTCATACATGGAATGGTGGTGCCAAAAAGAAGTGGATCCCTCAGTAAAAGCTTGTTCTTCAGTCGCCGCCGCCCCACACCCTGGGCACCAATTAAAATCAGAGTTTTCCTCTTGAAAGGTGGGACCTTGGCCACCTCCTCATAGAGCAAAATCTCATGCCTGTCGAATTCTGAGAGGGGAAGAAAAATAAATTATATTAAAATGATTAAAGGACAGAAAGTAAGGAGGAGCAAGAAAGCAAAGAATTCAAAAAATACTGTAAGAACTAAAAGGGCAACCCAAACTATTATTAACATGTTTACAGAGAAGGCTTCCTCACCTGCATTTTTGGTGGTCACATACATCATTTTCTTCTTCTTCCGACCTCCAACACTCGTACAAAGATTCCCTGTCACATAAATTGATCATACATTCATTCAGGGTTTAAGGTCAATCTTGCATTTGCACTTTGCACCAGCTAATTTTTTTTCATAACTGCTTCCAAACCTCTGGCTTATTCCACATATGTTTAATTAACGGGAAGTCTAAGAGTAGGATTTAATGTTCGTGTAAACACATTGGGCCCTATCGTACACCCAGCACAAGCGCGGTCCGCCGGTGGTGCAGGTGTCATTGCTATCATGTACCCGGCGCAAATGTCATTTTTGCCATATTGAATATATATATATATATATTACAAGCCTATTTCTATATTTATTTTCTTTCTTTAAACTTCATCTGATTTACAATTCTCAAACTACATTCACTGCAGAGCAGCAGTATTTGAAATGTGGGTCATTTAAAAATTTCAATATAAAAGCTCCTCATCAGTTCTAGACGTTTATTTGCAGACCTTGTGTTTGACCACCAGATGGCAGTATAAACAGCAGCAGACTGAAGATGGTAATACTGACACAAAACTGATAAGTAGTAAAGTATCACAGACAGGTGGTAAAAACAACAGCAACATTATCAGCTCTTGAGAGTATTTGTCGTAAGTCCCCAAATCTTAAAGCTGTAAAATGCATTTTATTTGTCCATCATGCAATAAATAATTAAAAGAGTTTATTTTCTTCATTCTGCAGTCTGGTCCCTGTTTTCATTGTGAGCTAATTCATTCGTTCACTGTTCTCCTTAAACTACTATAATTTCATTTATCATTTCCAACTTTTCATCATTCACATTGTTCTCTCTTTCCAGCTACCTGCAGGCGCCAGTTCCACATCTCGCTTGACAAATGCTTTCCTCTTCTCCTCCAGCATCTGACTAGGGATCAGCCCGGCACTACCACCCTCCACATGACGGGCCTGTGTACAAACACACACACACACACACCATACACTGTATACATCCTTTACAAAAAAACACTCATAGTGCTGTTGTTTTATTGGATTTTAATCTCAAGACAAACTTTCTAAAGCTTTGAAAATGCTACCCAATGCTTCTAAAGAATTGAAAATGTATGCACACACTTATGTACTTGTGTACAGGCTGTTGCTTTATTTCACCTGCCACCAGTTGACGTCATCCTGGTTGACAATCTGTAGGATGTCTCCTGTCTCAAACCTTAAGCCCGCCTCCTTACAGGGAATCAGGTTGTCATTGGCTGGATCATAGTCATAGTGACACTTAAAGAACACCTGGAAAAAACGCAGATTTAAACATGGATTTTTAACTTCATATGTTTTCCTTTCTGTTTTTGTGTCCTCCATGATTTAGTTTCATTATCCGGCACAACCAGCAACACCTAAATGTTAATATGATCACACTTGTCAGCTCTGAGTGTAGTGTTTGTATCTGTCACCTGTCTTGGCTGTATGCTTTCATGGTAGCTGGGTAGTATCTTCAGAACTACGCTTCCACTGGCTGCTTGCAGCTCCTCCTGCAGCACCCTGGGGTTCTGGCCCACCTCTCTTCCATTTACCTGCCAACATATTAGATAAAAGAAAGTTTCTCAATTTAAGCAATAACAACCACATGTCTGGTGTCCTGCTTTATTGAAGATGACAAGCTACTAAGGAGTTAACAAATTCACAAAAGCTTGGTGAGCCAAAAACATATGGACCCATGACAGAGCCATGAGGCACTCCACAGTAAAGATCAAGACAAGAAAAAGCAATTTCATGTTCAGTTTGACTTGATCTGTCTTTACCTCTTTGATGATATCTCCAACATGAAGCAATCCTTGCTGGTCAATCATCCCTCCATGGAGGATGCGGGCTACAGTTAGCTCACCACCCTCCACTTTGAATGTCACACCCTGAAACACAGTTCATGTAGACTATTGCTTCTATCATTAATGACAATAAGTTTATCTCCCGCAGCAGTAAGTCCAGCAACAAACATTAAGAGAGTTTGGAGCAGAAAAGGGCACATTGAAACTGAACAAACTCACTTCTGACAACTGTGCTTATGTTTAAAATGTAACCTACCAGATGCTCCCCTGCCACTTTGCGTATGCCCACCATGCGTATTGCATCAGGTGGTGGATGCAGGTTTTGTTTGTGGCTGTCCTCTGGCTCGCGATCCTCAAAATTACATGGGCTTGGGGGTGGGCTGTCACATGCCTGGGATGCCACCGAATCATGAGTCTCCAGGAGAGACTGACAACCCAAAGAGAAACAAATTCAATACAATAAAATATCATAGTATGTATCACTATTTAGATGTTGGATTCTAATTTCCTGTTTCAAAAACTGAGTCATCTGAATTCTTGAACTCTTAATGAATATTAATGTTTATCACAATATATGATATGATAATGATAATTTGATAAAGTTTGAAGAAATACTTGTTGATCACTGAAGCCTGAAGAAACCATAGAATTAGCTACTTAAAATTTTACATGTAGTTTACTAACATAAACAATTGAATAACAATGAACTCTTTCACATATATTTGATCTATTTGTTGGTTTGCTACCTGGAAGTGGGGCTGTGTGAGTATGCGGGCGAGCTCAGCTGCTGTGTTGGAGCGGTGTGTGAAAGGGTCCAGGTCTCTGAGGATCTCCTGCAAAAGCTCCACGTTGTTCTCCCTTACTGGCGACAGACGCGGCTCCTTCGGGCTTTCCTCTTGCTCCTGACAAACAAAGATACACATACAGACACATAAAAAAGGATACACATACACACAACAAGATGAAAGTAGATGTGAACATGGATGTTCTCAGGTAAATAACAAGTTAAACCGACAAGCACAACTTTTGCGTCTTTGTTTCAATGCTATTTTGTGTCTGAGCTCCTCAATCACAAACATTGGACAGCAGTCACAAGAAAAGCCCAAAGCAGCAAGAATTAAGGAGACTTATAGATATATTTTTTAGGAGTCAATGACAAAAATGCTTTTTAATCATCAGTGAAATAATTAGATTAAAAGTGAAGAATTACAGATGAAGACGGTCTCTAAAAATATGCTGTCAGTCTGTACAAACCATGATAAGAAACAAAAAATTTCCATCATTTGAAAGAGTAACATTCCAATAACCACATTATTACATTAATAAGTAACAATGCAAGCTAACATGTTTTATTTTATTTAGCATGTTTACACAGTTAAATGTTAACATTGTTATTCAACTGCTTATGTTAATAAACTATGTGTAAAATTTTAAGTGGCTGACTCTTTGGTTTTTTCAGACTTCAGTGATCAACAAATATTTCTTTAACCTTTATCATATTATCATTATCATATCATATATTGTGATAAACATTAATATTCATTAATATGCAGAAAATGATTTTAATCATATTTTTGCCATCCAGCCCTACATGCACATAGATCTGTCCAAATAAGTGATGTGGATATGTGTGGCTGTGTGTGTGTAAATACACACCACAGGGCTCTCCATGATGCCTTTGAGGTAGATGAGGTCCAGGTCATTAGCCGTGGTGGAGCTGTTGGTACTGTCACTCATTGCGTCCAACACCTGGGGCACTATAACACACACAAATACAGATACACACACACACACACACACACACACACACATACACAAACACACAGAAGGGGGAGAGAGGGACAATAAGAGGAAGTAACGAGGAAAATGAGACAGTGACAGATGAGACGGCCGTCCTGCCTGTGACTGTGGGACTGCTTTCTGTAATGACCTAGCATGTTTCACATTGATCTTTTTGGCTTTGTTTTTTCTCTTTGATGTATCTGTTCATTTTGAGAAAATCATCATTGTGACTGAGAAAAATTTAACAAAAAAAACCCCTGATAGGGATCATTAATGAAAGTTCAAGATACAGCATAAACATTGCATGTGATAGTAGCATCTTTCTTTTCTTTCTTTTTTTATTTCTGGGCATTTGCTTTTTTTTGCAGAAAACTCAAACAATAATCAGGCAGTCTATGTTAACTGACTGTAATTCTCAAAAGAGTCTGTGCGTTGTGTTTTGTGATGCTGCCACTGTGATGTTCCAAAATATTTTCAAATCTTACACACAAGGCCTTTAACTATATTAAATAATATTACAAAACAAAAAAAAAATTAACTGTATCCCAAAGCAAGATACTTTTGATTGATGTTATTTTCGACAGAAGTATTGACCTCGAACCTCCTTCCCCTCAAAGTCAGACCTTAATTTAACATAAGTGAGACTTGTTTGTGCTGGAGTCTCTGCTTTTACCCACTCAAGAGCCATTTTGTGAATTGGCTGTGAAGGGGGGAACATGAATAAAGAAAACAGTGAATAATCATATGGTGAGAGAAGGTGATGGGGTGGAAGGTGTCTGGTCTCACCAGGCTCTGTCCTGGTGGAGGCCACAGGCATGGTAGAGCTTCAGTCAATCTGAGAGAGAAAGATAAAGTTTACCATAAATAATCAAGTCAGTGAACATTGTATGAGTCACACCCACCTTGGTATACAACCGGGAAATATGGACCAAAAATTAGAACTTGTTATTTTCAGGCTAAATGGTGACATAGCTTGGAGCTCTGTTGGAAGTGGGCTAAATGTGTGGTGGGAAGTCAGAGCCATGTTTGAGATGACACACAGCAGAGAATATGGGCAAAAACAAAAATCACAGTATTTTTGACCAAATACATGTGAATCGATAATGTGACAATATGGTTATGATGACTGCTCGTGCTTTCATGAATTTTTACACAATTTATTTTGATAAAAAATCACAAGTGTGTAGAGTAAAATATGAGAACAGCTGGAACAGTCTGGTAAGTTCAGATAATAAAGTCTTGCATTATGTTATCGATGTAACATTGATATATTGTCCGGAACAATCTTGGTATAACTGTTCAAGCATCAGGGCGTTTCAACATGGAGTCAAATACACTGAAAGAAATTTCGATATTTTGGCAACTTGTCTTTGAATCTTTACTGTTAATAAAGCAGATATAGAGAGAGACAGAAGGAGAAAGAGAAAGAGAAAGAGAGAGTGAGCAAGAGAGAGAGAGAGAGAGAGAGAGAGAGGGGAGAAAACAGAGGAAAAAGTAGTCCATCTTTCACATTCAGTGTAATGGCAAAGACTGTTAACTTTTTAACTTTACCAGCTGAACAGCTGTCATTTTGAAAATACAAGATTGAAAAATTACAAAAATAACCCAATGTGTCAGTGAAAGTTTTCTGTTTTTGGATAAATTAAAGGAATCTTTTCACGTTTTTTAAAAAAACAAAATAATATTTTCTTTTTTGCTGAGAGAAAAAGAAACATTGCACAATTGCCTCTTACACTCGTCATGTGCAACTATAGCAACCAAAAATCTAAGGCTGTGACTGCAAAATGTGGAAAAAAAAATCCAATGGGGAAGGAAACACTGTTAGCTAGAAGTTTGTTCAAAGAAGTTAATGGAATAGTTCCAGCATTTTTAGAAATGAGCTCCTCCCCTCTCTGGAGGAGAGTTAGATGAAAAGATCAATACTTCTCTCTTATCTGTGCTGTAAATATACTGTGTGAATGCATGTTTCCATTCTTGCCTGACAGCGATGCGTTTTTACTGCTGCTTCTCACATCACAACAGACACACACAGCAGGCAGTGACACCAGCGAGGGATGGCGGAGCTCCAGAGATTGTTCTAGAACTAAGCAGCCATGGCGAAAGAGCAAGAGAGAGATATAATAATGAAGAGAAAGGAAGGGGGGGCGCAAATGTGGGCGTAACTAATCTATACATTGCTATGGTAATGCACAATACAATGGCAATTTGGGGAGGTAGAGGAGAACAAAGAGGCACACACCATTTAACTATATATGATGTCCCATCAACCTCTGCAGATCTATCTATCTATCTATCTATCTATCTATCTATCTATCTATCTATCTATCTATCTATCTATCTATCTATCTATCTTTCTTTCTTTCTTTCTTTCTTTCTTTCTTTCTTTCTGTCTTTCTCAGTGTGTTGCAATGAGAAATCTGCTGCCACAGCTCGTGGCTGCCATGGAAACCCGCCCTCCTCAGTTTTTCCTTCACAAACAGACAGACACACACACTTTCATAGCTGCTTACGCTAGAGTAGGCATTACACAACACCTTCAGCAGAGCAGCAGGAAAGAGAGGAAGAGAGGATGGAATTGTGAGAAAAGCTTTTAAAGATGAGAAGAGGTTGGAGAGATGATTTGATTTAAATCATGTTATGAGAGAAATTGGATTTTAAACATTAACATTAGCATAAACATGCTTTAGTGCTTTCCATATCATAACCATATACAGAAAGCCCTCGCCGATATTTTTGTTAAGCTCTGGTTGTAAATGACCTCAAACACACCTTAAGAATTGCAGAAGTGCAATTTCTTGTTATTTATGGGCTGGATTATGCACCCCAATCCATCTGTGGTGTCCTAATTTGCAAGTAAATTCAGCCTCACATTTGGCATAATTTAATTTTAATAATACCAGTACAAGTCATAAGAAAGAAAAACTAGTTTTATAACATGGTAATTCAGAAGAAACGTGGATATGACCCCAAATGAATGTCTTCTGATCCACTTCAGAGCCAACAAGCATGTCTGGTCCTGAACTCTTCATTCATCATCTTCTGGGGAATATGTGTTAAAAAACAGTCAGATTGTCTTTTGACAAGAAAAACTCTAACTATTTTAGATCTAGAAAAGTGAAAGTTGTTGAGGTAGCTTTCATGAATAGAAACTAAAACTTCAAATTGTCCGGTGCAGTGAAATTTATCATGTATTTTTATCAATGTTTTAATAGTCAACTTAAGACTGTTAAAGGTGCTATACGTAAAAATTCCAAACTAATTACTTTACAATTCAATATACAATTTACAGGTCAAATTAGCACTGTGTAGTGTATGTGCATGTATCAAAAATAAAAACAAGTCTGTGGTTTAAAATCCCAAAGCAGGAGTGTATGCAGTATGATGAAAACTGGCTGAAAAACATGAAACTGCTTCCAGGGGCTGAACTCTGGCTCTGTTATTAGAATCTAAAATGTAGCATTTAACATTTTTAATTCCGACCTCTTTAGTGCATAGCGTAGTTTTACATTTGATTACACTGCTGGATATGTTAGGTATTGCTTTTTACGTAAAATGTGTTTTATTTACAGAGCTCTTGTGAGTACAGAAAAGTTTCTAGTTATATTTAT
>JAQNCA010000011.1:12708127-12720007 GCA_029783725.1 Acanthurus tractus
GAACTCTGGCTCAGTCATTAGAATCTAAAATGTAGCATTTAACATTTTTAATTCTGACCTCTTTAGTGCATATCGTAGTTTTACATTTGATTACACTGCTGGATATGTTAGGCATTGCTTTTTATGTAAAATGTGTTTTATTTACAGAGCTCTTGTGAGTACAGAAAAGTTTCTAGTTATATTTATACAGATGTGAAAAACACTGCTTTCATCTAAGATTAATTTACATGATAACATGAAACGGTTGCTGCAACAAATAACTAGTAATGTGTGCTCAAACTGAAAAAAAAATGGACATTGTGCTGTTAGTGAAAATGATACACACAGCAGTAAGAGCGAAAATAGAGGAGAAGCTTATTCATCTTAACGACCAAAACAGCCACATTTTCTCACATTATTTACTGACCAAACACTGCTGTGAATTCCATCTGCTGCTCTTAGTCTCTCTATTCCTCCCCACCTTGGTTCTCTTCCTTTAACACCTTTCTTCCCATCCTGTTTCCTGTTTCCTTCCTCTCTGTTTTCCCACTTGTCTCCTTTCTCCTTTTCTCATAAGCCTGCCCATGGCATCCTTCCCCTCCATGACTCCCTTATTTACATCCCCCCCTCCTCCATCACTGCCCCTCCCCGTTCCATCTCCCACTATTATCCATCTGCTCAGCTGCACCCAATATGTAAAGAAACAAATGCTGCCTGGTGCACACCCACCCACACACCCACACCCACACACCCACACCCACACCCACACATACACACCCACACCCACACCCACACCCACCCACACACACACACACACACACACACATTTTTGGCCTTGTCTTCTTAACCTCCATGTAGTGAACCTATTTGTTCTAAATGAGTTTTGAGTCTAGCTGCTTTGATGAAAAATTAAAGTTGAAAAATTAAAATCTAATATCCCAAGTTATAATTTATATCCCCCCAAAATTTTACAGCATCCAGCGACGTTTATCACAACGTCCAGTACCACACAGTGTGTGTCTGTGTGTGTGTGCGTGTTTTTTTTTTTTGGGAGGGGGGGGTTTGAGGGGGTTATGTGCGTGTTACGTCATATGAACCCTATCAGTAATGCATGTGAGTTTGTTTGAATAGATTTTTATTAAACCTTTTTAATGCCAACTTTTGCATAAATGGCGTTGCTCTGTGGTAAGGTATGGGAGGTACACACACACACATACGAAAAGGTCTTCTAATTAGTCTCAGGGGCCACGTAACAAAGCCTGATGACGCACACGCACACACACATACACACACACACACACACACACACACACACACAAAATATATAAAAAAAATCCTAACACAATAACACAATTTGGCTGCTGTGGGAATACAAACACTCCCACTCGCACACGCATGCACCTTTGTCAAAGCAGGAGCCTCTCTGACAGCGAGCGAGCCTCTCAGCAGGAGGCGAAAGCGGCAAAGAAGCATAAGATGGTCAGCAGTAACTGTAAAGAATATAAATAAAGCCGCCATATTTTTATTAAAAAAAATCCATTCACCTACCCTCAACACAATGAGATTGGCTTCCCGTTGTCTGTGCTGTCTCGTGCGCTTGTTGTCGTCTGGCTTCTCTTCGCTGTCAGCGACGATGATGACAATCCAGGAAAATGCAGACGATTTCCGAAAACATTTCAGAATAAAAGTGCTCTGGCAAATGAATTTTAACTTTCAGTGAAAAACAAATGTCTAACCACTATTGTTTTGATAATACAATAATATATGCTAAGTATCTACGTGGTATTTTAGGTTAAAGAGGGCAGTAGTTTAACATTGCAAACATTTAAACTTTATTTTGAAGGCACATTACATCTATTTTCACTTAAATTCGCATATCATGGGAACTTGACACGTATCGATGCGGTACCAAGCATTGTGAGAGTTGCCCGTTAGAGGGCCAGTTCGTTGTTTTTGTTGGCGTTATTTTTTTTAATCTTCTCTTAAAATAAAGACCTTGAAGTAGCAAGAGCTGAAATCACAGAATCATAAAGTAGACTGGATGGAAAGACGCACCCAGTCCAATTTATGATTGGCTGGAAGTATCTCATGGCTCCTCACCACCCTCAGAGCTGAGTTGTGAAACAATAACCTGTCTAAGACCTAGTCCACAAATAAATTGATGTTTTTAGAGAAGGCATTTTTCCTTCTTTGTTAAAAAAACAAACAAACATAAAAAGTCCTGAAAAGCACAGTTTTAAATAAACCTCTGTCCACAAAAAAAGCAAACATGCTTTCAATTGCTAATGGCCTGAAGTCTGAAAACTTCCACCACTGTCGTTGGCCCAGATGGCAGTGGAAGAATAACTTAATGAGTGAACATATCAAAAGTTATGTTATTAAGGTTAAAATTAGCACTATTTTGGACACTTCATAGTTGCATTCAATCTGCATGTAGGCTAAACAAAGGCCGGATCCTTGTCACCTTAAGCCAAAAGCACTGTATAGCCTAGCCACATAAAAACTCTGCAAATGGAGTCTCTAACTTAATTAAACCTGGCAAAAGTTTTTCCAAAAGCTTATCCTACAGTGACCTAAAACACTTTTTTGTAGACAAAGGCCAAACTGCCTAGAAAATGTTGTGTTTTTTAAAATTCATGCGTAAATGTGGACAAAACCTTATTTAAATTGCTGACCAAAGATTCCACAGACTTCAGTGCTAAAAGCTGTGTAACAACAACAACAAATGCAATAATCATTTGATGATAATTAACAAAAGTCAAGCATTTTGAAAGTAGAAAAGTATTAAACGGGTGCCTCACTTTGCTGATAACTGGGTTTGAACATTTAATGAAGGTGACTAAATATGAAAATGACCTAAAGGCGTTTTTGTGGAACATTTTATATATAATATGTAAATACATATAACAAGCATAAACAAATACATTCATTCACTGATAAAAAATATAATGTTATGTGGTGACGCTACTAATGTTACGTTACAAATAAACACAATTCTAATCAAATGATTTCAAGCAGAGTGGGTTTTTAAAGTGGACCCAGAGTTTCAGGAACCCAAACACAACGCTGAGGTTATACATGCAAATATGGTCTCAGTCTAATCGACCATGAAGGCATTCGAAGTTGGCAGCTTATGTCTGACACTAGCCGTAATGTTAATGTTAGTGTTTCTGGTTTCTCATTACACCCAATGTCTTTCTTTCTCCCTGAAGAGGCTAAACGTACCGGAACTGATCACTCCATCAGCCTCTAATTCTACTGTCTGGCCTGACCCTAAACCTTCCCAGCTTTTCATCTGTTTTCTCTGGAAAAAGAGCCCCCTCCTTCCTTTTTATCTGCTGGAACACAATCCAGCAGATGTTCTTTTAAATGCAACCAAATGGGATACGATGTGAAATGCAAGCCAGATGCCTGTGCAGGCTGACAGTCGTAACAAGTCTCAAATCTAATATTGTAACAAAATCTTGACAACGTGGATGACATTTAATTTCTTGCAATTTAAAGCAATATCTCTTTATGCCATAAAACACCAGAGTTCTAATTCCCACTGTGTTTTGTCCTCATTTATTTTCTATATTTGTCCTATCAACTGAAACGAAGAGCCTGGTGTATCTCTTTCCTCTGTGTCACAGAGCTCCATTGTTGTCTGAAACTATTACATGCACTGTGAACACTCACTCTCTAGTTTTTTATGACTTATACTGCTCACACTGTCCTACTGCCTCAAACACTCACCAAAGCACCAAATGTGCCTTATTCCTAAGCTGAAAATAGTCCTCTGCAAGTGTTGTTGACCGGCTGTTTGGGAAACTACTCAGTCTTTTTTAAAAGTTCAAATATTTGTGGGCTTTTTAAAAAGATTTATGTAAAGATTAGTGTAAAGCAGTGGAGCTCAAAAACTAAGAGAGGACAGTGAGATTGTAAAGTGTTGAGAAACTCACACATAGTTTCAGTCTTTTCATGGGATTTGTTGATTGCAAGAAAAATATAAAATTCTTAATTTAAGTTTAAAAACTCTTGTGTTAATCATCAGCTGATATTAAATTGTAACTTGAATGTATCAGAGTATACTTTAGCCATTATCCAATGTGGTCATATGAGTTACCTTTATAAACATAAAGCATCTTTTTGAATGATTCATCAACAAATCTTTAATCACGCACAAAAGTTTTTTATTCATTTATTCTGATGTTACTTTTTACAGTAGCAACAGTAAAACAAGAGGGACATTAATGCTCACACACACACGCACAGACACAGTTCCACCTTCTGATTAGCTCTGATCTCGTATATATATTTTATTTCAATAATAAATTATATACAATTTTGTTGTAATGACAGAAATGTGCGACAGTGACAAGAGAGACAGAGAGAGCTTGTGTTCCAGCCAGTGATGGTCATTGGTTGGGGTCAGGTTCGTGGTTCAGAGGTGAGAGGCACATGTCGGCCCCTCCAGATGCATTGTGGGATACACCCAGAGGGAATGCTTGATGAGGAGGAGGGGTGGCGCAGTCACCACATGAAGGAGTCGTCGTATCTGTGGAAGCACACAAAGAACGATGTGTAAATGTTTGCGTGAATGAGTAACATTCTTATGTGCTCAACACAGGGCTCCTCCAGATTATCTGTTTAAGGGGTCTTCACCTTGATCTCTGGTCTCTGTTGTTGTCGCCACCAAACAGTAGCTCTGCAACCACATCCTCCTGAGCTGAACGCTTTCCATACCTGCAGAGAGACAAGGAGAGCAGGTTATTGGCACGTTATAGGCTAATTTCTAGGCTACCAGTGGATGAATTGCTTAGAAATGTGGTACAGATATCCACAGTGTCCAGAGGATAAATCCTGCCTACTTTGGTAAACACTTGGCTTGTCATCTAGCACCACCTATAGGTTAAATTTTTCGCCTTGACAGTGAAATATCTCATAAAATCTGCTGGATGGATTGGTACAAAGTGTTGTACAATCATGGGTCACAGAGGATAAATTCTGACGACTTTGGTGGTTCCTTGACTTTTCCTTCAGCACCCACCATGCGACTGTCATTTATGGTTCAGTAGGTCTGCTTCCATCCATTAAGGATGTAAGTTGGAGCCGATCCCAGGTGACACTGGGTGAGGAGCGAGGTACACCCTGGATAGGTTGCCAGTTCATCACAGGGCTAGGTTTACTTAAATTCAGGTCAGAATTTTTAATTGTTTCATATTTTGGTTTTATTACCCCATTACCCCATGAAACTCTCTTTAGCCTCATCTGTTTCATGCATCCACTGTATTGGGGAGGTCAAGATTTGTCTGAAAACAATTAAAAGTAAATGGGGCAAATGTTGCTTTGCTTTATAAAACGTACAACAACATCTATTCTATCCATGTAGACCATAAACCCTATAAATGTTATTGTACTTACATGTACATGTAAACACAGCTCCCCTGTTTGTTTCTAATGTACTCATATGTGCTCACAGGCCTGTCTTAACCCCTCCACATAGTTTCAAAGTTGACAGCCAATGCCATATCTTTCTGTCTTCTCTACATCAATTAACTGTACTTTGTGTTTATTGCTAATTAACAAATGTAAACATGCACTCAAAACCAAGAACATAAAAATGATGCCCGTCACTGTAGGTATGTTTGCAGACTGATGTTAGCACTGCTGTGCAGCCTCACAGGGCTGCTAGCATGGCTGTAGATTTTTGTTAAAATACATGCTACATATTTCAAATTTAGGATCAATTAGCATATCATGCAAATATATAGTTTTGCAAATCCATAAAATTGGGGGACAACTACAAGTCAGAATTGTAAAAAGCAAGAGATCTTGATATTTTCTGTGTTTCTACTTACTAATGGTTAAGAAACACTGGATAGTACATTTTCCCTAAAGCAATTAGATACTATCTGCCTGGTTGGAAAAATAAGTCTGTCTGGGGGTTGAGACCAATGAAAGCAACACAAATCCACAACAAATCCAGTCTTCTTTTCCCATGACACATTACCTCTTGTCTGATAGAAAACACCTTTATCCTTTTTAAAATCTTAGGCATTAGTGGTTGTGATCGGTCAGATGTATATATTCAGAAACATTTAAGACAACTGTGTCTTTTTTCCTGCTCGTCTCTTTTTGTCCATTGTTCCTGTCCTCTTACCCCGGTTTTTCTTCCTTTTGATAAATTGGTTCAGTTTCCCTCACTTTGTCTTTAATGCTTTAATTTCACAGTCAGGTTCAGACTGTGCATGCAACAGCGTGTGTGTTAAAATGTTGCTGTGTGTAAGAGGCTGTCATTTCCCAGTTTGGATGAGTCTTGTGATTCTCTTGATAAGGAAACCAGAGCTCCAAGAGAGCAGCAAATGTAAAACCACAGAGCGATTTAACACAAAGTTTACTCAGTAATGTGTGTGTGTACGTGCATGTATGTGCATGAAACAGCGCTTTTCAACGAAACCCCTGCAGAGCGATTTGCAGTTCTCCTGTTTTCCAATCAACCACCTGTTCCACCTCCCCCTATGACCCGTGCACCCAATCTTACGCTTCGTTAGACACACAGGGAAGGCTGTGTGTGTGTGTTTAAATGTGTGTGTGTGTTTCTTGCCCTGTAGGAAAGCAATCGAGCAGTTCACACCCTCTCTCTCAGCTGTCACACTGTGCGATCAGGATGTAGAATGCTTCCCTCTCTGCTAATGGCCGTCTGGACCTATATATCTCTCTTAGTCTCCCTGGTTTGTTCTGCTCTTGTTTTCTTTCTGTCTGACTGTCATTGTCTCCATCTGATAACTTCTCCTAGTTCTCAGTATATCTGTTTTGTCTGTTATTGTCTTTTTTGTCTGGACGTCTTTCTTTCTTGCTTTTTCCATCCTGTGGTCAATGTACCTTTTATTACCTTTTGTTCTTTTTAATTTTTTCACAAGATTTTAGAGGTAAGACCACAGTTTGTACCAAGAAAGGCAACAAGGTGGTGCAAAAGAAACTTAATAAAGTCTGTAAAATGTTTTTTATTATTTAGAATTTTCTTAATTTAGCTAATTTTACTTAAATTCAGAGCACATTTTCCTCCTAGAAAAAAACGCTTTACAAACTTTTCACATCCTAAAAAACTCAACAAAACTTTGAAATTTCTCATCATTTTCCTGAGAATTAGTACCACACACAGTTCTTTGCAGAGACTTCCTGGGAATTCATGAGGAAGTTAGTAAAGGCTTAATTTTCTTGAGTGCTTGCTAACACTGAAAATTATAAAAGCAAAGACATGAGATTAAATTTTCCTAAAAATTGTAAAACACAAAATCCATGTGAGCTGTTGAAGGGGAAGCAGCTGAAGTGTTGAATAAGTGAAAGGACTTAAGATGTCCTCCATCCCTCCAACCCCTGTTTCTGCTAAACCAACTCAACAATAGCTCCACCTCTTTTTAATGTCTTTGATGACCCTGACATTTCTGTCCAGTCATACAAAGCTATGAGCTGCTGTATATAGTTGTGCCCTAAAAGCACCTGACAGCACAGAGCCATTCATTTATCGAGAGGGCACTGCATACAGGACACAGCCACGCAGCAGCAGCATTTTATTGAATACAGCCAAATCTTCATATAACAATAAAATTCTCTTATCACATATATCTTCATCTGCATCTGCCTGTGAGATGTATAAACTTCTAACTTGAGACAAACTGACTTTATATTTGGCATTAGGATTCCTCTTCAAACCGAGTATCTAAATATCAATGACCTATTTGACTTTCATGAATAAGACCAGATGAGCTTGACTGCTTCAAATAAAAAAATATGGCTTCTGACAATTCAGTGCTGACTTTTATACCTGAGAGCAGCAGGCTTCGGATCAGGCTGCACTAACTGGATTTGGGATTCTTTCTTGAGTCCATCTCTGCTGATTATTGCTCTGATCTCATTGATTTGGAGGCCTGGAGGTTTTGGAAGTAGCCAGTAATCCAATCTAGCGAGCCCTCGTGTGCAGGCAAAGTGTTTGCAAGGTGCAGGAGGGGCGAGCGCATCGCACATCGACATCAGCTGCAGGCTGAAGTACGAGTGGGAATCTCATAGAATTCAGTCACTGTAATGACTTGGTAAAGCAAAACAAAATGTGGTCTTGGGGAGTGAATGAGGAAGTAAAAAAGACAAACTCTGTTAGACTGCTACTACACTTTTTAGAGTTTAACACCTAAAAATCTGTTTGGGGAAGGTTTTCAGATCCACATATGGTCCATCACACAGAGGGATGATGGAGGGATGATCATCTGGCTTCATGAGGATCTTCTATGACCATCAGAGTTTTCTTTAGGGACTGTATCAAAATGATTTGCAATGGAAGGTGAACAAAAAGGGGAAAGGCATTGTCATCGTCTTTGGCAAAAAGGGAGAGCTGTCTTATCGTTTAGATAAGACAGAGAAACTTTTAATTTTCTAACCCCAATTTTTATGTTTGTTTTTTCGCCTTCCCTTGTCAGCTTTGATGGTGGCAAAACAGATTATTGTAATTAATATCATTTTATTGTGTTATAAAGTGTATTGATGTTTGCCATTAATTTGGAAGCTTTTTTACATTTGGAGTAACGCATAGGTGCATCATTTGAGTATTGTGATCAAAATTGGGTGTTTCCACATTATCAACAATATGACATTTTACTTTGCTTAGTGTTTTGATATGATGAAACACGTGAAGGGTTAAAAAACACTGATTAAGTCTGTAAAAGGCCTTCCTTCAATTTAAATAACATAATAGAATAATTATGTCTTAAAAAATATCAAATATAGAATTTAACCCTCCTTCATGCAACAGTAAATTTTGTATAATCCCTAAGCTAAACATGATTTAAGAGCGGTGCTATTTTCAAGGCAGTTTCCTTTTGTCCTAATGAAGTCACTGGTCGGTGAAAATGATCAAGACTAATTAAAAATAGCAAGTTGATCAGTAATACCTGTGTAATGTTCTGTACATGTATCGTACACATGTGTGCAAACATACCTCTGCCTGGTGATCAGATTGATGTAGTGTCTCAGGGCGGTGTAGTACTTGGCGAGCTCTTCAGGTGGAGCATCTTCACCGGGGTTCTCAGGTTTGGGGGGGTAGGCGTCAGCCAGTGTTCCCAAACACACCAGCACACACAGCACTACGGCCACCAGCACCGTCCATGGCTTCAGCATCATGGCCATCTGAAACAGCGCACCAATAGTTATGGAAGCTGAGGGTCCAAAGTTATTTATGAACTCCAACACTCAGGACGACCAATCTTAGTTATTCGATTTTATGATGTATTTTACAATGGTGGATTTTGGTAACTGTTGTGTGCGGTAAAAAGTCTTATTAACCATTGTAATATTGGTCAAAGTGATTACAAAGAAAAATTGAAATGGTGAAGATATTTCTTTTAAAAAATCAATAACTAAAAGAAATTTTTACCTCCATCACAATATTGAATTGAATTTTTTCATAATGACTTAAAATCCCTGAGGGATTTGAAAATTCTAATGGCACTATAGCTGAAAAAGTCATTTCACAACCTAAATGAGAAAAACGTTTGGTTCGTGTCAAGCTTCCCTTGAGAGGCACAGAGTGTAAAAACAGTCATTTGTAGAAAATGTCTGCTCAGGTTTTGTTTGCCAATGAGTAAAAAGTGACATGTAAATAAGCTAAACAAATCAATATGTATCACGTAAAGAAAACAACCCTCAAGCTGTAGACTGATGGTTGTTCATTATGAGGCAGGGGTATTTTCTTTAGTGTGACTTTTAAGACTCATATTCTTGTTATTATTTAGACTAAATTAACTGCTATGACAAATAATAATGTTGTTCAGGAATGAAATACTAACTGCCTGTTATTTTTTTTTTGTTGTTGTTGTTGGCCTGTGTAACAGGATGAGTCTCTCTTTCAGGTTAACAATGCCATCATAAGCCTCCCTAATAGAACAGGAGCTTTAAAACCCAAACTTTTAGGAATCTCTAAACTGACAATAATGACAATCAGAAAATAAAACAAAGAGAGTGTAATCTCATGACTGCTCTGTGGCTAAAAGACAAATCTTGTACAAAAATAAAACATACCTGTCACAACTAATGTTTATACCAGATGTCATTATAAGCGCTAAACATTTGCACTTGCACTGCTCGCCTGTATAATATATTTAGCCTTTATTCCAATTTTGATTGTTAAGAGCACTTTGCAGATTTCTGCTTTATATTATATTTTAATGTTTTTTGAACACGGTTTTTGCACTTTTAATTTTCCTTTTTAGCAATTCTACTGCCTGTTGTCAATAGGCCAATGCAGCAGACTTGTATTACAATACTAATTTGGAAAACTCATTATTGTTAATCCCAGGTACCCCAAATGGCAGGGACTGGGATTACTCCCGATTATTTCGACTGCCACTCCGTCGCTGTCCAAAGTAAAGCAGCCTGAACAATGTTATCAAATGCTTTTTGCTTTTACTCGGGCAGACTTAATTTATTTATCTTATGAATAGGGTTTTTTTTAGCCTTTTAGTTCTCTAATTCGATCTGAAGTAACAACATAGGCCCATCTTTGTATTTATATACTGAGCTATCCAGGTCACAAATTAATTTGGCGCTTTGCTCTTTCTTACCTGTGGTGTTTGAAGTGTGATATTACACTTATATTTGACTGTTCCATTGCAACACTCAGCCTTTGTCTGCAGTTATGATAAATTACTAAATAACCCTAACCCCAAAAAGAAGCGAGGACACCAGCTCCAGGGTTGAATGGGCAGCTGTGCTTTGGAAACGGGTCTGTCGCTGTCCGCGGTGCTGAACGCAGCACAGCTTCGCCTCATGCGAGTGATCCGAGCATACGATTTTTTTCTCTCATTGGGGAATTCACAAATGCACAAACACGACCTCAAAGCGGTGAAACAGTCAATTTGACACCGAAGTTTCAAAAGCCGGGACAAGAATTTTTACTTTCAATTTTTACTTTTACTTTCAAACAAGTGCATAAACTGTCGAGGTTTGTTAGCTTTTTTAAAAAAAAAGTAAAGTTCATACCTCTTTACATCTACCTATACGGATGAATTATTATCGTTTATCAAAACGTTCATTTATTTATTTATTTGATATCGATCCTCAACTTTAAATTTTAAAGTGCGCATCCTAACACTTCATAAAGAAAGTTTCAAAACTCATTATTTTAAAATGTTCAACAAGTTTAACACAGAGCTTTTTTGTTAAAATAAGAGGACGGGGTGCCTTACTTTTCCCGGACAATGTTCAAAAGTTTAAGGGAAAAAGAACTGGCAAAAAAAATTAATAATAATTCAACATAGCAGTAAGGCTTTTATTTAAAAAATGCTGCCGACAAAAGTTGAAAACTTTCCTCTTTTTGTTCCGCATGTATTTGTCAGGATAAAAATTTAGTGTAAGCGATTTCATTTAAATGAGTTTTTTTAAGGACTGCAAACATTAGTGCCTACATGAGTCAAACATTTTAACCTCTATTTCAAGTGACACGTACAAATAGGTAAATCCGTGAGAAATAAGAAGTTTTGAAGACTTACTTTGAGAAGGTTTGTGAAGTTGCAAGTGGAGATTGGAGCCGCAGGTGGTTTCTCAGAGGTGCAGAGGTCTGTTTGCGCTGTCGAGGATTGTTTTCTTCTCTCCTCTTCGATCAGTATTAAGTCTTCGGGTCGCTGCACCTTGGTTTCCAGCACTGTAAGTGGAGATTTATATAGTTTAGCAGCACCGATGGAGGGAGGGGTTATACCACAGTGCGTGCGCGTGTGTATGTGCGTGTATGTGTGTGTGTGTGTTGGGTATAGCAAAAGAGTGGGTGAACAGGCCAAATGCGTCAGATCGCGATGATGATGATGATGATGATGATGATGAGACATTACTAACGCGCCAGTCACGCAGCAGTCTTGTGTTTTTGATGGAGTTAAC
>JAQNCA010000011.1:12740748-12754036 GCA_029783725.1 Acanthurus tractus
TAGGAGCTATGAGACCAGTGATGTGTCTGGCTGTAAGGAGAAACACCAACATTGATCTAAATTCGTGTCACCCAGCTCTTTTGCATTAGCTGTTTTATGTACATAGACAAGAATACTATGTGAGTATGGACGCAACCAACCACCTTGCACTTGGCATTTATTTTTTAAGATGATTTTAACTTTAAATATTAAAATGAGGGTGCAATGCATGCTTTTGATGTTTCATAAAACCAGATTTGCCCACAAATCTTTTGCAAACAAGCTGGAATTCAGCTTTGAAGTCAGTTAAGACAGTCTGTCTATATACATTTGCCCACCAATGTGGCAAAAGAGACAGCACGCGGCAATGCTACATTTGTCACCTAAATTAGTCATAACTCTAGTTTGGTGGGCATTTTGAAATGATTCACGATAAGTGACAAAAACCCATCTACTTTTAGCATGGGTGGCCAGTGGGGATCAAATAGCTAACCCTGGCACTGTTACAGCTTGTCTTTCTCTTCCAAAACACTTAAAAAAAGAAGCAACAAAAGGAGCTTCTAACTAGGACAGTGAAATCTCAAGATTAATATAGTTAACTAGTTGATTAGGGTACAGAATAAGTCTGTTTTAAGTTTTTTTGTGGTAAGTCTACAATAAAATCTCTCCCTCAGGTTGGGTTTAATGATCTAGTGTTTATTTAGGTCATCAATCAGATTTTTTCTCACAGCAGAGTAACACTCACAAATGTTAGAGTGATGACCTGCTTGTCTCATCCTGATACCAGAAAAGAGAGGAAGAAAATTAAGCCCTCAGGATAATCACTCTCTGCTGCATACACCAGTGCCACTGAGACCCTGGTGTGTCAGTCCAGTGGGATGCAGCCGCAGGCACCGGTGTGTGTTCTGTGCTTTCATAGTATGCTTTTATTTAATATAATTTACTTGGAGTTGAACCCATAGAAATATGTTGCTTATGTGCTGTTCATTCTGATCGGATGAGACTAACTGGAGCTTTTCACTTTGAATTGTTTGGTGATCATTTGGGTCAGAGTTATAGATAACTGGATTGTGTGTAGGTGTAAGTAAATAGATGAATTAAGGCAGTGGGACTCTCTGAGTCACATTGAGTTGATTTGAGATAATCATTTTAGCAACCTTGTCAAATAGGGTAAACAGGATTTCATCATTGCCTCACCATGATTTCTTTCATGTCTTATAATAAAGAGAAGATGGTGGGATGAATCTGACACTTCGATGAGACAAATCTGAGAATTATTCCAAATACAGATATTGTCAGTGTATGTTCAATGTTTCCTGCTTTTGAGTTATTTATTTCTCTCAAAAGATAAAGCGTAGTGATATTAGAGAAAAGCTTTTAAGGAATATTTAAGACATAAGAGAAACACTCAAAAATGTATTAATTAATTGTATTACATAGAATTATTTGTTTAAAAGAAAAAGAATCACGCAATTAAAATCACAGCGTATACTGTACTTTATAACTGTGCTTCTAACACCAGTTTAGGTGTATAGGTGTATGTCCAAAACTTGGAGGTGTGTAATATATTTTCTAAATCTACTGCTACAATTGAATACTTGGAGATTACAAATGTTTGTTTTTTTCTGACTGGAACATTTTGAAACTGTTTCAGTGTTTTCCAGAACCTGCAGTGCACAGTTCACAGTAGAGACTTCAGTGAAAAAAACCCTCAAGTCAGTGCCATTGTATCACTTTGCAGAGCTGATTATTTAACACTTGGAGAGTGAAAATGTACTCTATGACTGGTAATTTGAGACACGGTTTCAGCACCTTTGAAAACTCCCTGAAAACAGACAAAAACACTTTAACTGTGAAACATTAACTCTTCACACTTTATTAAAAGCAAAATTGGTTTCACTTATCTAGAGAAGGAGAGCTAAACCATAGCATGTTGTCCTGTCCGGAAACCTTGGTTCCTGGCATTCCCAAACCCATGGTTCTTGTGCCCTCATCAGTACCTCTTACTGGAGCAAGGTTGCATGGTGTGTTTTTGATTTTCAGCACTCACAATAGTGTCTTTTCCTCTTAAGCATTTCAGGCAGCTGGTGCCCATGCCACAGGCTGCACTTCATTCAGTTATTTGTTTTTTCTCCCTCTTTGTCTGTAGGCAGGAGGTGTACCTGTACCTTATACATGTCAGGCCCTTAGAGATTTGACTGTAAGCACGACTGTAAGCAAAAAGGGTTTTGCGCATTTGGTGGAGAAATCAACCACAGAAATGCTCAGACTGAAGCACACACAAGCACAAATCAGATTATTGAGATGAGAGTTTGGTGTGTTTGGAGTTAATAGGCTGCCAGTGTAAACAGCATCACGCTCAGAGGAAATCTGTCCCCAGGAGAAACAAAGTTTACCACCTCACAGCGCCACCGAATCTATCATTATTATGACCTCATATCTGTCGCCATGGAAATATGCAGTCATTTCCCACAAAGTTTGTGCGTGTGTGTTAGTGTGTTTGTGTGTGTGTGTGTGTGTTGAAGTGTCCTAGTGCATCACAGCACTGCCAAGGGATTGTCATCTGAAAGTCTTGCAGGCTTTTTTTCACATCTGTACAATCACACACACACACACACACACACACACCCACACACACACATATATATATATATACTAAGATGATCAGATTCTGAAATGTAAAGCTGAACAGAAGCAGACACTGTAACAGATCAGATTAGCACATCTGCACGGAATGACGAGAGTTGGATTATCTGAGCTTCTTAAGCGAACATTGTTATTAACAACAACATAACATCGTAGGTGCTCCTACTAGCTAACCACAGACACAACCAAGTTTAAAAGTAAGAGGAAGTAATAAAACATATGTGTCAACATGGTTCTTTAAAAGAGGACAGATTTAACATATTTTTCTGCTGCTTACTGGAGAGGGGGTTGGTGTCATTTTGTCAGTACTGGAAGGGACACAACCCTGCCCAAAAAGTGTGATACTACACCCTGGACAGAACTGTTTGATGTGAACAGCCATGCTTTTTATGATCTCATCTACCTACTCTTTTCTTCTTCCTTTAAAATCTCTGCTAGTTAAGGACTCACGTTTAGATTTAACATTTTGGCCAACAGATGTCCTCTACTTGCCTCATTTTTGTATAGAATCTCAAACGCGCTGGATTAAAACCAGCAGGCTTTGCAGTCATCCATAATCTTCTTTCTTTCTTCGTTCTTCTTTTGCTTTCTTCACTTTTCCTCCATTTCAGTTCTCCCCCTCTCCTTCCTGTACTCCTTCTTTTTTACTCAACCTAGCTTAAAAATGTGTTTGTGGTGATGTTTTGGATTTATTTGACATATGCTTGCTTCTAGCTTCTTTAAAACTAAGCAAGCAAGCAGTTTGTTGAAGAGGTTTAACATGCAAGCTGCCACAGCAAGCTTCTCCTTTTGTTGGCACAAATAAGCACAATGTGAATGAGACTTTAGCTGGTAGGCTCTCCTCTCCTGCCCAGTTTTTATTGCTACACAAAATGTTATCTCACTGTGGGGACTCCTTTTAATACACAACTTGATTTGACTGTCCCTGGCAAAATGGGGTAAAAAAGCACTTACGTTGTTGCACGTCATTGTCTGTGCATGGCAATGCAAGAACTTACGCACACACTCATACACTAATAACACAAATACATGCACACTCACAATCACTTACACCTACACACAACAAACTCCCTGTAGAGCCTGTGAAGACATTTGATTCTTGGAGGACAATTATGAAACATTTGAGGAGAGAGAGAGAGAGAGTGAGTGTGAAAGCTTTACAGAAGGATTAATAAAAGGGAGAATAAAGAAAATCGTCAATGAAAAAGTCTCTGAAAAAAATGTTTCTTAAAAAAAGGGTTTCAAAAGTATTAATACCAATACAGTATTACTATGACCAATATGGGAATGAATAACATTGATTTATAGTTTTATTTACTCATCTAAACTGACATTTGGGCAAATATTTTCTCATTTTGCATGATTCATTTTTTCATTGTCTTCCTCAGTTGCCCACAAAACAAACAAACTGTCATTGCAAAACAGCAGAGTTTTAAATTTTTGTTTGCTTTTTAAATTTTTTGCTTCATTCTTCACAAGATCTGAAGAAAGGAAAGCGCCGCTTCAGCTGTGGACAAAGCCACACAAATGCATACCTATTCAGTGTGCCTGCAGCCCTTTTTCTCACTGTGGATGTTATTGTAGCTATGACATTTCAACTGCCATTAGCTGGGGCTTTTATTATGATTTGCCAGCCACTCTTACAACGTAAAACCATAATAATCACTTCTGAGAAACCTTCCCACGTTAAACCTGCACAGCTGATGCTTCACATGCTCTCACAGCACAACTCAATTTGGTCATGCAGTGTACATTTCTTACTCATTGTGTTGCAATAAAGCACATAACATAAAAACATACTTAGATTGAGCGTTGTAATTTTAGCAATGTGCTGTTTAAGGTACACTAAGAAGTAAAAAGGAAAAGAATTTAAATTTTAAAATTGAAAAAAAGAAGAAAATTCTAAGACTCCCTCTAAAAATCACAGGTGAAGCTTTATAAACTTTTTAAAAAGCTGTCATTATTTGTTCTCTCTTGTAGATTTCATAAAAGCATCTTTCAGTGCTTTTATGATACAGAACAGATATCAGTAATTGGAGGCATATCTTTCACCTTTCTTACTTTTTGCTTTCTATATTTATATATCATTTCTATATTATCTATACATATTTCCAAAGACAAACAAATATCGCTAGTCCCTCTTACATTAAATTATTATTAAATATTATACTACTTTTTAAGAAAAATATTTTCATCACCTTCTGGTATGACATGAGCGACCACTCTACTCTAAGTATGTTCTGGATGGGGAGCACACTCTGTACACATCATATATATAAACAGCTGTGTTCAGTAAGTATGAGTCAAAATATTCAGTGGAACTGATAACACTACAGCAGTCAGATGGCGATAATCTATTTTAGCTTCCATAATCATTGCTCCTTCTGGATAGATAAAGCTTAAAAAACAAGTTACCACAATTACGGTTACTTACCAGTAATTCATATATTAATATGAATCCAAACACCATACATAAAAAAATATTATTGCATAGATTGTACAGATAGTTTGTCGATAAAAGGAGTGACTAAGCTTGGGGCTTTAACACATTGCAGGTCAGTGTATTATGTCACATTCTCACAGTGGCTGAGCACCCCTAAAGGTCTGATCCTAGAACTGCCCTGTCTTTTTAAAATCAATGATGCTGTCACTGTGGATAATTCAGTTTTCAAAAATACTACTTTCTACTGAAGAAATAAGTCCCAATTTAAACTATTAACAACATGTTTGGACAGCTATCGAGAAAAATAGAGACAGTGTCTCGTTGTTAAAAATCTTTGAATGTTTTTTTCAATGTTGAGTGTTACAAACTATATTCCATGTGCCTCCAGGATTGTAAGCAAATAAAATGTAAAAAAGTTTCATGTCTATGTTAAAACATCTCTTCCTCCATCCTCTCTTTATCTGGCACTGTCCCTTTTTTTCTCCTAATGCCTTTATTTCTTGGTGGTGGCACCCTGTGGGCAGAACTCATAAAACATTAAAATGCTGCTTTTGTTTGTCACTTTCTCTGGTGTGCCAATAAATATCTTCTTCCCTGGAAACCAAATTTTAATGGAACCTTTTAAAGTTTCTAATTTTGTCACCTGAGGAGAGGGGGGTAAACATAACGCTAACATTTAGTACTCTTCTCTTCTTCCTCATTCCGTTCTCTGTGTCTCTCTCTCTCTCACTCTCACTCCCGTTTGTCCATCTACTTAGCTGGTCGCTGGCACCATCATGTGGCTAAAAGAGTCCATACTGGTGGCAGCTTTGTCTTTCCTTTAGAAACCCCTGCTTCATGTAGACACTACTGTGCCAATAGACAAAAGTTGTCTGAAAATCAAACACTTTATTTCAAAAGTTTATACAAATTTTAAATACTTACAAAATAAAAATTCTTTTAATCAAATATTCTTTTGATTAGGTAAACATAAGTCTTTTAATGGTAGTGTGTGCGTGTTTGAACATAAGAGCATGTATATTAAAAATGTGTTTTTTACTCATAAAGTTAATCTGGAGGGTCTTTCATGTATGATTAGTTTTTGTGTTCCTCCTCTGCTTTTTCCTTAGAAATAGGAAACTCGAGCGATGTCCTGAAGCGAATGGGCACCTGTCTTTCCTCAGTGATTGGCTGCATGGCCACAGGGGCATGAATACGCAGCTGTCCATCATCCATGAGGGAACAGGAAAGGCCAGACAGATCGAGGTGAGCAGGCAGGTCGATCTTCTGGGCAAATCCCATCTGAGATGAGGCAGAGGAGGAGAAGGAGGCGCCGGAGGATGAGGAAGAGCAGGAATGGCTCTCTTCTGCTGCAGCCTGCTTCATGGCCACCACTGCAAGGCTCCGTCCCTCCAGTTTGACAGTGATGTCACTGGGGGCGTAACCGCGAGCATCAAGGGTCACCAGGAGGTCTGCATTTTTCTCTGTGGCCTGCTGTGCTTCCTTGTGGAACTCTGTGCTGGACGTCTCCCTCTGCTGTTCCTTATCATCACTCAACCTAAAAGACAGTCAGGACCTTGATCTAAATCTATTCCATGAATCAATGACTCCATTAAGGACATTTTCAAACCTGCATTACTTGGCATGGATTTGATTTTCTTTCTTGGTACAATTCATTTTAGAAGACCTGACCAAAGTTCTCATACCCACACAACATCATGTGATCATCATGACCAAAACAACCACACTAAGATCTTTAAGAGGACATTGCCCCATCCAGTCACAAACTAAATCTGGATCAGTTTGTTTGTGGTGGATATTTGATCTAACCTCGATCTCAACCAATTACAAGCTAGAACCTCCTAGAGTTAGTAACTCTTCTAGAAGAGTGTAAGCAACAGATGCTAGCAGCTTGCTAAAAGAAATTAAATAAGATCTGATCTGGCCTGAGCAATGAAGTAGCATCTGTGATTTTTGGGCAGATAGGACCTTATGCCTGCTTTTCCTGTCTCGATCCTATTTCATTTACATCTAATATCTAAAATCTAATGAGCCGATTTGACAGTTCACTAGAATTTTAGTGATTCATTTTGGTTCAATGCACAAAAATGAATAATAGGGAACTGATCAACATTATCAACTCATCTTTTTATTGGAACCAGAACAGACCTACTCCTGGTTTGGAAATACCCTGACATACAACCTTTCAGCTGTACTCACGACACAGTTACTGTACATACCTCGCCAAAGTGGATGAAATGAGGGGAAACTGGCGAAGTTTAAGCAGGTGGGACCCATCGTGGAGTTCCTGCAGGAGACTGTCGGCTAGCTTGGCTCTCTGGCTGAAGAAGTCTTGCTGCAGGGAGTGGAGGGCCTCACGACGCAGTGGCCACAACAGCGTCTCTTGGCTGAAGAAAGGGTCATCGCCAAATAGGCTGGTCAAGGCTGCATGCTGGGACATCATGATCTGTGCTGGAAGAAAGTTCTTGACCAAAACTTCACTTCTTTTACAAGGCAGCTGTGTGACACAGTAGACCCTTTGTTTCTTGGTGGCAAGGCTCCGGTGTAGAGTGGTGAGAACTGACCGTTTCCAGAGTTGCTTTGTGTTAGAGTTCCCTCAAGTAGTTGGGACATTACACAGGACTTCTCTGCCTTATATACCCCAGCTGTCCTAACCTGTCACTCCCTCTGTGCTATTTACACCCCATGAGCTCACTGCTGTTTGTTAGCATATGTCAGCCAGGTCAGGATTGCCCTCCAACTCATCAAAAGGCTAAAGACAGCTCATGGTCATATCCTGTTTGGGTCTGTGTACATATAGTCATGTTCACTTTGCAGTCCCATGTTTTGAATTTCACATCGCAATGTGAAGCTCAGACGCAATTTTCTAAAGTGTTTAAACAGCAAAAATATTAGTTCATTGTCTATTTTCACATAGCAGTATCACAATATCTAAGATTAAATGTAAAGTGGATGAACTATTTTTGGTCCTTTTCTCAACAAATGGCTTTATGTCCCTGGGGGAGAAAAATGATTTGAATAAGAATACAACTGGATATAAGGCGGATAAAAGGCCTGTCTTTAAACAATTAAGATATTCCTTGAGCAAATTAAATTGTGCCAGTATTTAATTTCTGCCAGGGTACTAGACTTACTGATAATTTTAGATCATTACTTGAGTGGTCAGTTGGGCTTTTATGTACAGCATACAACATCTCGTATTTTTTTCTATTTTTTTAGATTATATTTAGTTATTATTCAAGTTAATTGAATTATTTTTATTTGTCTGTTTTTATCACTTTAGTGTATAGTTTTAATTCAGTTTTGATTTAAAGAGTGTATAGTTTGAGTTTTAATGAAGAACCTCGAGAAAAATATACTCATATTTGAAAGATGAAATATGCATTCTGATAATTTTCTCATTCTGTTAATTTTCTGCAAATTGAAAAAACTCTAGCTGTACCAAATTAAAAACTCAAGATTTGAGGGCTTAATGCTCAACAAATGAAGCCTGTGTAGATGTAGAGACAGCTTCTTTTAAGCCATCTCATATTAAATTGTGTTCACTCAAAGTTGCCACTTTAGCTTCACTGTCCTATGTTATCCAAAACTGTGTAAAGGAAGGCATTACAGTAAAAGCATCCAAAGCAACTGAATTACTAGCTTCTACATATAAGCTTACATCAAACTCTTTATCCAACATGTCATCCAAAATTTCAAACTATAATGCAAAAATATTCATTTTTAATTTGGCAAAGTTGCCAGAATATATGTTGTCAGATTGCCTGAAACAACATAATATTCACTTAATCTCTGCACAGTATATTTTTGTTAAATTAGCATACTATAACCAAGATAAAGGTTCAAATCAAATGTCAGGTATCTTTTGTAACTGTAAGCTTACCAGAAGGTTTATGTAGTTATAAACTCACAATTATGAATCAGCTGTTCAGTAACTGAGCATGTAAACCAGTGTGAACAAAGCTGGTCTTATCTCAAGTTACAAGGCCACGTCACTGCTTCTTCAAGGGATGAGCTCACGCCTCTAACATTTCCCAGAATCTATGTGTGTATGTTTGGGTGTGAATGCATGTGAGAAGCTGGTGTGCTTACATTACAGATGGCATCTATTTGTGGCTGTCGAGCTGTAATACTGTAAAACTGCCTTCACATCATTGGTTCAACAGTGAACTGGCTTGAATGTGATTGGCTGTAACCAGCTGCTTCACTGTGGAATTTCTCACTTCTGCTTTTTTTTTACTGTGGGGTGAGACAAAACAGACTTCACATTAGTCTTTGACTCGGGTAAATATTCATGCAGTTTCACCATTTTGCAAACAGTGATAGTACTAATGAATGTAATGTAATTCAATACCAATTTTTAGTATTTAATGCTACTGTTAAGTGTACCTTTTTCGTTGAAGTATTACCAAGGTTTTGATTCATCATTGGTCATTTGTTAAGCTTTGTTTATGATGCTTTGGATACATCCATTTTGACTAAAGTTGGGTAGAAACAGATCATCAGACTGAATAAGGATAGATCATAAGCTCTGAGTCATCAGGGCCGCAGCAAAAATAAATAAATAAAGAGAGAAGTGTGTCAGTGAACCAGGAACAGAAATAGAGCAGGATCTCCAGTATGGCGGTCCATTCCTCAGCTCAAAACAACGGTGTTATTATTATTAAGCCACCCAGCCAAATCTGGTCATCATTTTTGGTGGCATGAGATCATCTGGATTATGACCTTTTATAGTAATATCAGGGTAATTAGTGTACATGCAACAGGTTTAAAAAAGAATACTTAAAAAAATTCTACAAGAAATTTGTTTTAATAAAGTACAGGTATATTATAAAGTTACATTTTTGAAATAAAAACAATTAAATTTGCGAGATTGCTTTCAAAACATTACATTTACAATATATTCATTCAAATCTAGACTTTACATGGCTTAGAAAACCAAACAACAAACATTTTTGTATTTACCACACAGAAATGAGAGAAGTTTCTATTTTCTTATCTCCCAGTCAGAAAGGGAAGGTTTAGTCTTTGATTTGGTCCTTTTGTCTTTAGTCTTTTAGCTACAACAAAATGCTAAACATAGGTGTAGATTAGCTAATAAGATAAATTGGTATGAAAGAGAAAGTTGTGATTGACCAATGTGACAAGGTCTTTTTTTTAAATTATACTAAAATGAGTTTCTGAGAATCAAGTTGGACTTGAATTGTTCTTTAAAAAAATTAGCAATAGATAATCAATACGCGAATATACTTTACAGGATAATGGATATTGCTCATTCTGTACACATTGCTTGATAAACCCCTTCAAAGGCTCAAAAAGCTGCACATATGAGCTTAAAAAAGCTGCTGCTTACCATGTGGTAACTTTATTGGGTTACATGATTAGAGAATAACAAGTTCTCCTTTGCTGAAATTATATAAACCGACTTCAAGTTCCCTAAAAAAAAAAGGTATTGAAATTAGAATGACATTTGGCACAAAAGTCGAGCTAACTTTGGTTCCTAGCTTTAAAGTTGATTTAATCGCTAAAAAGTGAGTAAGTATGAAGTCCCTCTTTTGCACAGTTGGTTATGCAGCCTTGACTGTATGTAGAGTTTGTATAGAAAAACTGCTTAAGATAAACAAGCATTGCTGTTTTAAAGGAAGTGTTGGATGGGAGGACAGAGGGGAAAATGTGTGTATAATTGCACAATTTTATGTGCAAAATGCAGATTGTCAAATGACAAACAACAAATGACCTTTACCAGTGTTAACGATGTCAGAACTAGTAGTTAAATGTGCTTTGGCTATTTAGAATAATGATGGGACACGATGGGACACTGATTAACAGTGGACACCTCACAAATTGTGATAAACATCCTCATCTCCTCCATTATTGTTCATTAGTTGTTCACCAAACGACTGTGTTACATTTGCATTGTCTTCACCACCACTTTCTTCTTCTCTGTTTTCCTCCTCTCCGACACAAACCTCCTTGATCTTCATGAAACTTTTTTCAGGGCCTGCGTCCTCATAGTCATGATCTTCATCATTCTGTGTTTTCTCATAATCATTACTCTCCTCTTCATCCTCTCTCCCTGCCTTCTCTTTGAATTTCTTCTCAGTGTTCACTGAATTGACATTCACATAGACCTCATCCTCCTCGTCCTCTTCCTGCTCATAATCGTTGTCCACTTTGGCAGCTAAAAAGCACAATTGTCAGAACAATGTGTAAATACAATGCAATCACTTTGATAAAAGCGAGTATAAAAACTGGTCAAACAGTATGTGTCCTGGTGAGTACTGACATTGAGTTTGGACGAGTGCAATAGGCTGATTGGGTTGTGCTCGTCTCCTCCTGCGGGCCAGACAAACCACCGACAGCACCAGCAGAAGCAGCAGCAGGATCCCAGCAGTGACTGAGGAGAGCAGGGGCAATAACGACACTAGGAGAGAAAAACTTTTATCAGGTTAGGCTTCTAAAAGTCTCTCTAAATGTCAAGTACTGCTACTTCACAGAGTGTGGGTTTAGAGTTTACCCTGATCTTATACTTCCTCTGTCAGTATAAATGGATATATTTAAATTGGTTCAGTTTTATTTACACTGCACTGCAGTCAGAGATGGAAAACCTGAGGTCAGCAAGAACTGGTGCCCAGTCATTAGTTTTCATTTTGCTGTACCAAGCAGTCTTTTATACTGTAAATTAATCAACCAAATACTATTCAACCCCTTACAGGACCAGTCATCTTGGATACTAAATCGGACCCTTTAAAGTAGCAAAGTAAAACCTTCAACCAGCACAACATTAGGCTAATTTCACTCCATTTAATCTATTCTCCACTGGTATCAGAGAGGCATTCCTCAGGTATAACAATTCAGCTGCTTTTAGTCAAATCAGATCAAACCCAGGAAAGTGCTTCAATAACCACGTCACATAATTTTGTTTTTCCTGCTAATTAGATTTTCAAGGTCACAGAAATCTTAATCCATCAGTTTGACAGCATTATATACTTTAAATTCAAACTATATCATGTTTGTCTGTGAAACACTTAACACGTTTTGTGCCGAGGTACCCAACCTCAAGTTGTGGACAAGTGCTACAAAAGTGACAGTTCTGCAAAAACAGTAACCACCAGCTCTCTACATTATAGAAACAGTCAAGTATATCCTAATTCAGGAAGTGGCCATGATTAAGTTAGGTTTACATTCCTCTTTATTGAACCAACTCCCCCTCCTCTTTCTGTTTCAAGAGCATTCTCTAAATTGAATTGCTTATGTAGTTAAAGTAAGAAAAAGAGAGATTAAGTTGTTATGTAGAAAGTGTAAAAAAACAATTCTTAGCTTAACTTCCACAGCCCACTTACTTTTGATGACAACACTGATCTGTGCTGTCTCAGTAGAAGTGAATGTCCTGGAGGACAGTGTGACTTCATACACACAGCTGTAGTCTCCCTGATGTTCATACTCAGCTTCAGGGAAGGTAAAGGAAGCTGAGTGGTTGACTGCTGGCTTGTGTGTGGTGTTGGAGCCAGAGAAGATGAGAAGGAAACGGCTTTCAGAATAGCTGGAGTTGATGGAGCAGGTTAGGACAAAGCCGTAACCCTTAGTGACCTCTGCACCTTTGGGACCCCACACCAGCCCACTGTTAGGAGATGTCAGGTCGATGCTGGGCTGCTGTAGCCTCACTGGGTACAAAATGGACAAGACTTAGAAAAAGTGACCCTCTTTCATTCATAAATCAGTGTGTTTCAGAGTAATTGTAAAAAACTAATCAAGATATTTAATTCTAAAAACAATATCCAAGAAATTAATAAATTATTGTTTTCTGTTTAAAATAACTTGGACAGTGTTACAGTTCAATGGGTCAGTTACTGTAAATGTCTTAATAATTTTTTTCCACCAATAATTGATCATTTTTACCTTGTTTCTCTTAATATTATTGACATTGTCAATAAATATCATGTTTGAATTATAAATTTATTGAATCAATATGTTTTTTATCTTTTTTACCAGAAATAGTGAGTCTGACAGAGTCACTTAATAATAGTGAATAAAAGATCAAGTATACAAGGAAAATATTTTCAGCCTACCTGTAACAGAGAGTCTGACAGAGTCACTAATAGGAGAGCTGAAAGATTGACTGGCAGAGTTTTTCACATACTGGCACTGGTACAATCCCTCATTACCAAAGTTTACTTTGGTGATAATGAAGGTAGAAGATGCTTGTGTCTTTCTGAATGA
>JAQNCA010000011.1:12791612-12794112 GCA_029783725.1 Acanthurus tractus
ATATATGATGTGAATGACAACGACATATCATTTTTATATATATAAATATATATATATATATATACATACATATATACACATACATATACATAAAGACAGGTACGGTATCTATTGAAGACATATTTTGACTTAAACGCAAGTTAAACAGAGGTACTGTCATCACTCATGAGAAACTGATTGTTGATAAAGACAGCATTTTAGTTATTAGTTATTTTAGTAGTGCTGTCAGTGGTAGTTACATTTTGGGAGTATAGATAGAGAGCAGTTTGAAGGCACGCGCAGGGCAGGTAGGTGGAGCTCGTGCGCAGCTGGTGTCACTCATCAAACCAGAGAGAGAGAGAGAAAGAGAGAGAGAGGGAGGGAGAGAGGCCGTCGGGTACAGAGCAGAGGTTACCACAGGACACCGCTGCCTGCACGGCTGCCGGACCTCAACAACTAGCGGTAAGAGGCGTTCAGAAACCAAACTGCCTCGGACACACGGTCCCACCGCAGCGCCGTCAGCTTTACCTTCTGGATATTCTGCCACTTGGACATACAAGCGGTTATTTCAAAGTCATACATGGCAGCTTGTATCCAGCATTAATGTGTCAGAGTTGTGTTTTTTCGGTCGTGAATGCTTAAACTCTGCGTGTCAGGAGCAGCGTGTTTCCACCGACTGAAGCTCTTCAACGTTACTTTTCGGTGACGGCTACGTTCACTCACTGCATGCATGGATTTCAGGACGAACAGTACGAACTGTAGCACAAGGAGTAGTCTGTCAACCAAACGCGCTCGTTGCCTGCAGGTTTCGCGGATTCGCGATGTAAATGACAACGACATATCATTTTTTTAGCTGCTAAAAATATTCGCAAAAAACTGCTAACGATTAGAGACTTTGGACTTGTGTTCACCCGCAGAGAGACACCGTCATTAGCGACACTGGAGTCATAAACTCTTAAACACCATCTACTGTTGTGGTGTATTGAATATCACAACGTTTATTTTTCGTGTCTGACCTTTTTTTGTTAATCTCGGGTGCTACAAAGTAACGAGGGCTTCAACTGCACGAGCTCAACTGTCAGGTCTGGGAACTTGTAGCTGAACTGTAGAAAACCGTCGAAGAAGACGAGAACGGTGCAAAAAAAACCACATTACGGAGGGTAAAGACAGCAGGACAAAAGCAAGTGAACTGCGCTGAGCTCCTCCAAGGGCTGAAAGGTCACCCCCACTCCTCCTCCCATCAGTCTGTTATGAAGATGTGAACTCTTCCCTCCCTCTCTTCCTCTTTCTCTCTTCGCCGTCCAGGACGCTTTGATCTTTTTTTTTTTTTTTTTTTACCCCTCTGTTTGGTACAAGGATATCAAACGCCACACCCCCCACACCCCCGGATGTAAGAAAGCGTGGATGTTGTGAGTTTTAGCCCCAGCCCCAGCAGCCCCAGCACCGGCTCTTTTCTGAGCATGGACTACTACCACAGACCCCCGGGGCTCGGACCGGAGAAGGGGCTCCTTGCCGGTGTAGGAGGACTCCAGCGTCCGTTCGGAGGCTCCCTGGTGACCGGCAGACACTGGAGCGGATCCAGCCACTGTAAGTTCCATTTGAAAATATTTGCCAATTTAGGCATGCGAACAAAATAACTGCAGGGCTCACCAGAACTAGACAGTTTGGTTAATTTAAATTAAAAAAAAAAAAAAAAGGCTAGGGGGTGCCGGCGGGTAAAGCTGTGGCTTATGCTTTGGTATTTGCTGTCAGCTTGAGGGGATGAATGCATGAGGACGTCAGCCCCTTCTTCTAGTGTCAGACGCCTTTGAGCCTCCTTTTAGAGCATGGGAAATTAAAACACCACGGTTCTAAACAGCATAAAGGGACATTCACGTTTACTTTATAAGCCTCCTCCTCAGCATTTTTTTTTGCTAACAATATTTATGAGCTCGCACACTAGCTGCTTTTAGTGTCTACACTGTTTAAATGGAGAGTGTGTTTTTAAATGGAAAGTGCTGTCAGCTGTCAGATGGTGGTGACAACATTAGTTTGTGATAAAAGGGCTTTGACTAATAATCTACATATCAGTTGACTAAATTCTGTAATGGATACACATGAGCAGTTTGTTAGTTTTAAGCTAGATGCTGTTCCTCATTGCTTTTACAATGTCTGTGTTGTTTTCACTTATTGTCATAATTAGAGGACTTTGTTTCATTGTGTTTCAAAGTGCTGATTGCCTGAGCCCTTAACCTGACAATGCTGCATTCAGGTGAAGATAATTTGTCTTTGTTGCAATTCAAATGAGAATTGAAGTACTTTCCCAGCAGTTTCCTAATGTGCCTACACTGTGTATTTAGCAACCTGAAGACTTGCTTAATGTTTTCAAACAGTAACTCAAATTACCTCAGAGGGTCAGCGACTGCCTGCACTCATTTACCAAATCCGGTCCATCATAACTTCAGGTTCAGTGCTTCGCACAGGGTGAGACTGAGCACAGAGTGTTCACTGCTCATCAACATGAGCTACACAGACTTTTAAT
>JAQNCA010000011.1:12799112-12802070 GCA_029783725.1 Acanthurus tractus
ACAATCCTGAAACCTTTAAATGTTTGCATTTTCAAAACATAATTAAACAATCAACTGTTTAAATTCTGTTTTAATGATGATTTTTTTTTTAAACATCTTTTCAATTTAATGACACCTCTAATTCTAATATCAACTCCAGTCTTAGTCCCATACATGGTAAAACCTGTTTTTTTTGGGTGAAAGTTTGGTTTGGCAATATAACAGCATTATAACAGAGCTATACCAGAAGAAGAGAGAAAATTGTCTACCGTTAGAAAGTTTGCCATGTTGTTTCTTATGTTTCTCCTGTAGCTATCTCTTTAACATCTCTGGTTGCATGAGGTCAGTGTGAGCAAATCAATTAGCAGTCACTGCTTTGGCAACATTGGATTTACAGGATCATTGCACCAGTGTGATGAAATACCTTGACCAAACAGGTATTACTTAATTTGATTAGTCAAAAACATACATACTCATCTAGTTTATCTTGAAATGGTCTCACAATTGTATTTCCACAATAATTTTCATAACATTGAGCCTATATCATTGAAATAAATCTATAATGATATTGTTTTAAAATGAATTATAACATGAGTTAGGATTTTATACATGTTGTGCACTGCTATGTGAGGGTAGGTGTGTAACAAGAGCTAGTCAGAGCTGTTTGTCTGAGAATGGTACGAGGCTGTTAGGAGAATTTCATTGGCAGTGATGTTGGCTCTGAGGCCGAACAATGCAACTACAAAAAAACATCTTTTAGAACTTCAGCTAAAACTTGTGTCTACGTCCTGTTAACTTTCCCCGGAAAGTTAACTATGCTGTGGATAGAGGCCGGTGTCAAAGCTGACAGAGCACGCTCTCTATTCAGGAACTGTTTGCTGGCATAAAGCCTGGACTGCCTGGGGAGACCATTTAACAGTATTATACATTAGATTTGGAAAACAGCTTACGCTGGCACCGGCTAACATTTAACACTACTGTCACTACTGGATTTTTTAACCAAACTTACCCGAGGACAAAGATCGGATACCTTACCGCAAAAATCTCAACTTTTTTCAACTTTAAAAGTGGAACGGTTTGAACCAGGCATTATTTACAGCCCTGGCCAGAGTAAACCCTGAGTGTATAGTTAATGAAGGCAAATGTTTTCATTGCGACTTTTAAACAGTTTCGTTCTTACTCAGCAGAACATGAGTTGATTTTCACAGCCACACAGTCTCTCTGTTGACAACTGTAAAGCAGCTGCATGCCTTATTATAATGTTTTCATATTGTGTACAGTATTTAGTTTCATTGAAATGTACACAATGCAATGCTGAACAGTAACATTACATTTTGCATTCCTGTTTTGTGTAAAGACACAAATTGACCTTCCCTTTGACCTTTGGAAAGCTGTGAGTTTAATTTATATAAATGTTATTTTCCTTTTCTGATAAAACTGGGAGGACATTTCCCTTCTGAGTCACATTTTAAAGACAAGCCACCAATACTCCTGTCTGTTCAAACGCGTCATGTCTCATCTTAATTATAAGAAACATTCTCAGAATCGAAACCTACGGCTAAAGGCATTTTTGCATTCATTTCTCAAGTCCTGCACACTAAAGCAGAAGTGGGGGGGGGGGGGGGAAAGATCAACAAACAAGGATGAAAACAGACTTAGACACTTTTAAACAGATATATCTAGTGAGAGAGAAGAACAGAGAGAAGTTCAAACAAGGTCAGACTGTGCTGAGGGGGACTTTTGGCTACGTAATCAGAAGAGAAAGCAGAGACAAACAGAAGAAAGATGGAGAGTGGTTAAAATGCTGGGGTGGTGTTGCGGCTGAGGAGGAGGATCTCTTTATTTCCCTGTGACTCTCTTATTTTTACACGGAGATTAGGCATTAGTTCCGCATCGAAGACCCTTCTTTAGGCTGCCTTTTGTTTTTCACGCCGAACCAAATGATGCGGGCGTAATGCCGCCCCAGTACGTGATTTTAGATAACACGCTGACATTGAGCAACCAAAAGAGGCATGACAGGCGTGAAATGTAACAGAAAAGCTCCAGCATCCAGTGTGATGTTTTACATATGCGTTGGGCGAAACAGTTAAACGGTGGCATAACATAGCAATAACAATCATCCATCGCCGCTGTAATGTGTTGATCTCATCCTCTGCCCTCAGAGTAAGGACCTCCCAGACTCCTTTGTGTCTGCTGCTTTTTAAATCTCCCACTTGTGAGTCGCATACAAAACACATTACTAAAAAAGTCACACCCCTGTCCTGTCCTGTCAGTTCTGCTTCTGCACACATAGGTCAATTAGACTCTGTTACTACTTCCACTTCCTTCACAGAGGCAGAATATCAATGCCCTCTTATTTACTCTTCATACCTTTTTATGTGGCACGGCTAGGTGCAAAAATGGCGCAATATTACCACCTTGGACAGGCTGTGTAAGGGGGGGCTTATGTAAACAGAGTGGACCAGTAGAGGGGAGTTGTGTCTCCCCCATACTGGAATGTCTGGTATGGCTACTAAAGCAGGGGGAGGGGAGAGGTGTGTGTTTGTGTGTGTATGTGTGTTTTAGGACTTCTCCATGCTCATGTGCCGCACCGGCCTGAGTCGGTCTGACCTAGCATGTCAGCCCAGCATGACATAGATTTGCTTTTTTGCATTCTAACAGGGCAACCTGCATCAAGTTGTGTCTTTAGCTGATGACGAGCTTATACGGAGTCAGTCGTTACTTTTACTGCAAGTGTTTTTCCATCAGAAGACATAGGAGGTCAAAGAAGTTGTTTACCTGTTGAAGGTCAGCTGTTTGCAAAGGGCAAGAGCCTGTTTGTCTCTAGCTCTTCATTCAACTGTGGCTGTTTCTGCGTAAACTCTTCTAACGAGGCTCTTATCCTTAGTTAATTTCTGTTCAAAAGTGAACACATTTTAATTTCCCGGAACTTCTTCCCAATAAAAAGCCTCACATTAAGAATCAGGGGAATGGCGGAAC
>JAQNCA010000011.1:12809435-12822545 GCA_029783725.1 Acanthurus tractus
CATTTGTTCATTTAAGCAGTACAGTGCCCAAGCTATTTTGAAATCAGGGTTATACAAATCATTTTTAGTGTGTTCCTTTGTAAGGTATGTACATATAAAAATACAGGGAGTTTAATAAAGAAATATGATTTTCTTCTTCTATCTTGAAATATGTGTGCTGTTTGGATGAGACCTGTTTTACTTTGAAATCTTGATATTAACATTTATACGTTAAAATTGCTGTTAAATCTCTTTTTTTAGGCCAATATTGAAAACTGTACTGATAGTTCACCACAAAAAATAAAATAAGTATAAGGGTTTGCAGAAGAGGAAACGTGAGGTTACCAAGGTCCTAAGAGAATAGAAACGGGCCTGTTTCTATTTCTATGAAGAAGGAAATTAATTGCAGTAGTACTGGCAAAAATCAGGTATTGAGACTTTTGAGGTGAACATGACATTTCCTTTTGTATGGTTAGGTTATAACATGTTTAATTTTAGGGTTTAGTTTTTTCCTTTTTTTTTTATTCATTATATACCACACACACATATTGACGCACAAATTTACACAACCCATCAATTTCCTGTCAACACTCGTCACAAGATAAGCTATCACTGTTTGCATGGTGCAGCCTCCACCTGCCAGGAACTGCTATGCTCCAGTGTAGCTTCCCAGAAAGCAGACCAGCACCGAATCAACAATACTTCAACGTTATTACATCAACCAAGCTATCAATGAATGAAAGGTAGAAATGTTATAAATCAGTGTTATGGCATAAAATCAACCGCTGATGCAACGTTAAATCAACATCAGAAAATGTTTAAACCTGCTTTATGAACAGCAGAATTCTATGCAGATTGTTAGCAACACAATATTTTGGTTCATTTTAATCACAGACCATTTGAGGCTGAAAATCACATGGTTTTTGAATCCCTAAAGTATTAACTTTTTAAATATATTAAAAAAGACATTCTTCAATAAAACATTAATTGAAACCATTTTTTTTAAACTTCCACAACCCACTGAAACAGGAAATAGTATGACATTCAAAAGAGCAGAAGGTTCTCGGAATTCTATTTGGCTGTAACTCTTAAAATTATTACTAATTATCTAAATATAATATGCAGGACAGGTTTTATTTCATATGCATACACATTGAAATCAATTACGAGATCATATATAAACTGCAACCTGCAATAGCAAAATGAGAGAACGTGCAAATGGTAATTTATCAACAACAAGAACAGTTACACAGTTACATAAACTCAGATAATAGACAGATCCTGTGATGTGTAATGTGCGATTCAGCTGCTTACTACTCAGCCAGTACAAAACATATCACTACATGATTTCGTACTATCTGTCCTCCCTGTGCTTCAAATCTCTCGCCTGCTGGACATCTTCTTTAACTCTTCCTGAATGAAGAAGGATTAATTAGTCAGTACAGAAAGGCTCTTTTCCCAGCAAGTCTTAAGCCTTGTTCCACCTGGATAAAAGTGGTTTCTCACGCAGTTGCGCTCAGGAAGGCATCTGTTGCTCCTTTGGTACAGAAACGAGGGCAACATGAGGTGTGTTTCTTTCATCCATCTTACTTGCTCAGTATAAGTTTAAACAATAGCTAAATTGTATGTTTGCCACTGCAAATAAGCAATCAGAATTAGGTAGAAAAACTAAAATGTTAAAAAAACTTACAACTTGATGAAAAAATGTTTAAATTAATTTTCATCAGGTTGTAATATAATAAAGAATTCTTCACTAAAAATATGCTCTGTGTGGAAAGTATTTCCTTATTCACATCAAATTTGGTATGAACAGCAAATTTTAGGTGCAGTGGGACGATGAAAAACTGTGGCAATGGGCACACAAGTTAAACAGTCATACAGTCATACTGAAGCACAGTTTCACTTATTATGCTTCAGTGGTGTAAACCATAGCGCTGCATTTCCTAGATGCTAACAGGGTTGGTTGGGGGTGTCAAACACCAGCCAAGTGCAGAGGAAGGAACCGACAGGGATCAGCAACAGGTTGGCCAGAGCCCTGCAAGGCACAGCCAGACACTTTGCATGAGTTTGATATGAAGAGGAAGGACTCACAGGACCCTCATGTGTCAACACAAAAATAAAGCATATTTATTACTTCATGCGCTGTGCATGACACTGAAGACGTGTACAGAACCTCACATTCATTCTGTCAGATAACACTTTCTGATAACACAGTCTTTCTCAAGGTGTTTCTGCAGTGCCGCAGCAAAATGAGGCTTGTGTTTGTGAAGAGGTTAATCTGAAATCCCACAAGCAAAGTCGGTTTGAGAGGGCGAAAGAAATCCGGCACCAAGAAAAGTCAACATTTAATTTTGTTCCTGTTGATTGTGTGTGTGATGTGTTACCATGCAGAACTAAAAGCTGACAAGTGGCGACTCAGTGTGTACAGAGGTGTATTTGTATTTTGTAACAGACAAGATTTGCCTGTTAATCCAAACAGTGGATTTACAAGGTAAATAGTGGCTCCATTCTGCCTGCAGTAGACTGTTTAAAAACTCTTTTCAAATGTTTCCTGCTGCCCTTTGTGGTTGTAGAGATTTAATTATCTGCTGTTCCTCCTTTCTATAGGACACATATTCATCTTAAAAGTTCTTCATTAACATTTATTTTTAGTTGGGTTTATGTCCCTGAGTTTAACAAGTTTAACAACATGCATAATGATTGACAGAGACTGAAAAGATTCCATTGTTTTTGACTTGTATCTCTAAATCTGTTACATTTTAGTGGCATTGCCTTGAACAATTCAATTTGGCTTATATGCCTCAGGTTCTTTTGTAAAATTAAGAGCTAAGCACTTTAAATCAGATATTTGATGTACGTAAGATGTAATTAGGGTTTTGTTGTTGACAAGAACAAAATCTTGTATATTGTGATTAAAATCACTGGTTAAAATGACTCTAAAATGTTTTGAATATGTCATCAAAATCTACAGTCAGCAGTCCTGTGAACTCAGTGAACTAATAATAAGGTCATTTCTAAGGGGATTTCTAAAGCAGACACAACATCAGTGTTGCTGCCTTATTTAACTCATTAGTGTGCTAACATTTGCAGACTGTCCAGGGGATTTTCTTTCAAAATGTTAAAGGAATCTGTTGAGTTATTATTGGGCTATTTCTTTTAATCTGACAAATGTCTCTACAGAACCGATGAAAAGTTAAATAATTTAATTGAATGTTGTCTATCTTTCATTATTTGTGTAGACGGACAAACTAATAGTTTGGTACTTTTACATAATAAATCATATACTTTTCTAGTGGATTTGTTTAGCAAAGATCAATTAATTACATGTTATCATATGTTTCAGTGAATTGGCCATACTTCAGCTCCTCCTTTTTATAAGCAATATCATTTTTGATTCCAACAGCAGTGTTTTCAAGTAAGTCATTATGCATATATTAAGGGGTTTAGTTTAAGTCTGAAAGCATTATGATCCAAATGTTATCGTTTTTAAATAATCGTAATTCATGGTAAACTTCTCTCCACTCGTTTTCTCATCTAATCCAAAAATAGTTATTTTTGGCCAGCAGAGGGCAGAAGTGGCACTGCAGTGAGCCAAACAAAGACAGCGCTTCTTGTTTAGGAGGAGAGTATCACCAGTCAGCAGCACGGAAGAAAACTAAAGCAGTGAGGGAATTAACCATACAGGGTAAAAATAATACATATTAGTTAAAAATATACATAATTAAGAGAATGAATTCCATTTCAAAAAGGGTCGACTGTCTGCTGAGGATTTGATGATTTTACCCCACACTAAATTACAACCACTCAGAGCCTCTGCCACCCGCTACCACAAAACGCCCTCAGTGAAAGAAGAAATAATCATAAGCTGCTTCTCCACAATATAACACAGTGTATCACTCAACACACACAGTGTGTTTTTTTTAAGTTTATGGGTAATGATTAATTTAAGACACACAAACATCTTATTTTTCAGGATTTCTTTTTATTATAGTAGTAAGTAATACCTTGGTGTATGTTTTCAAAACCTGCTTAAAATATCATAAGTTGTCTTTTGATTTTGTGTCGATTTAATGGTGTTCAGATTTTATTATTGTTGATAATAAATGTACATGAAATTTAAATCCACTGGCTGGCGGCACCTTGTCCATTTTTGCACACCTGTGGTGCTTTACGAACCCTGCTGGCCATATATAGCACATCTGTGAAATGCATTTCTTTAAATATAGTCTTGTGTTTCTACCGTACTGATAAGCCAATCAGGCTACTTGCTTACTACCTTTAAAAAAGATAAAATAAGTGAAATAATGAAAATTTAATACATAATTAAAACACCATCTCTTGTCATGTCTCGTGTAATGATTTCATTATTGTTTTTTTTCTTCAATTTTATAAGTTTCATTTTTCCCGCATAACACACTACTTGCTCCTTATTCTTTGTCACTAGAACGTGTCTTGATGTAATTTGTATTCTGACCACTAGGTGTCCTCCTTAATGTCCTCGCAGCTTCATCATGACAGCTGCTGGTTCAGCTGTAGCCAGGGACTCTGTTGTTGTCTGTAGCACACACACACACACACACACACGCACACACGCGTGTATAAGCACACTGAGCTTATTGGCCACGCCCCTTCGTGAATAATTCATCACCTCCCGTCGACCGGAGGAGACTCGTGCCGCCGGAGCTCTACAGACGTCAGCTCGTGCTCACCGTAGGAAGGAGAATAATGGTTAGAATTTCACTCTCCGTCTGTTGATAAGGATTTCCACATACCGGGTAATTAATGGAGAATTTGGAAGCCGCCTCGCGCTCGGCTCCGTTGGTTTTTACCGGAGATTTACAGAGGAGTAGCCTACACACACACCGGCGGCTTGATATTAACCCGACCGTGACCGACCTATTATCTACCGGTCTGACGTTATTCGTATCACCGGTGGTCTGAGAAAAAAAAACAAAAACAAAGGCTCAAGGTATGATCATTGTTCATCTCGTGCGTTCGGTGCTTGTATACAGTGTGTGTGTTTATGTGTGTGTCAGAGCGCGAGGGAGAGAGAGAGAGATAAGATGGTTAGATGGTCTGTGTATGTGTGTGTGTGTGTGTGTGTGTCGGTGTGTGTAGGCTTGCATCTTCTAGCAGCACAGCCATGATATCAAAGAAATCAATAACATATTGCTTAATAATTTTAACAATGATCATTTCTCATTTTATTATGAAAATCATTTTTCTTGTTGTTGAGCTGATTATTTATTGTTGTCCTTGTCCTTGAGTTACTGCAGAAATACTGTGCTGTCAACATCTCTTTACAATAAAACTTAATTACTAGAAAAGCACATTTATTATTTTTTTCTGATGATTTTATAGGCACAGCTTTCTAATGCTATCTGGGGTGTTTTTTTTATCATTTCCCTTCAATTGTAAGTCAGGCACCAGTAAAACATCATGATCGCATTGGGGAAAGTGGGAAAAAGCACAGAATGACAGTACAGACCAAAGGAAATGGAGCTTGGTGGGCTGGAACAAACGAGCCTGTGGAGGAACTGTGTGTGTGTATGCAGCCTGTGTGTTTGAAGAGGATTTTACTTTTCCCGCTCCTTCTGGAGCTGTCCTTCCTATTTCTTCCCCGTTTTCTCTCACATCTTGGTCACATTTCCTCTTCCAGTTGCCTGTTCTGGACTTGATGTGTGTTTGAGTTAGCTAGTGGTCAACAGTTGTTTTGGCAGGAAACAGAAATCCTTTGTGTGGAAATGACAGGATTATCTCTCACAATGCTATGCCCAGTATTAATCTATATCAGTCTGCTAGTTCTGAGTGTGTGTGTGTGTGTGTGTTTGTGTGTGTCTTTATGTGTACACTGTAGCACCGTGTCCATCAATCCATGTTGAAATATTATTATTTATTATTTGCATCAGTACTTAGGTGTCGTGGGTCTGACTGATATACAATTGTAGTGGCTTTCCAGGAGAGTATTTACTCAGTATTAGTATTAAGTATTAGTACTTAGTATATATCAAAAAAAGAAAAGTTACTTTACCTCAGCCCTGAGTACTGTCTGGAGGTTTGCCTTTGCTAATAAGATAGGGCAGCCTGTATGTTGGATGAGAGATGAAAGTCGGGACGTAATACATCCAGTAGGTATTCGCTGCTATGTGTTAATCCCATTGCTTTGAGCTCATTGTAACAACTTAGATGAGTGTATCAACATTTTTATCAAGTCATGTCTTCTGTCATTTGGACATTGTGCCTGGACACAGTGAGGACACAGCATCCAGAGGGACTTTAGTTAGAAGATCAATGCAACAACTGTACGGAGAAGGGTTAAACAAACAGGATTTTAAATAATACATAGCTTCTTTCATCCTCAGTCAATTATCTTTCTTATATATCCCATTTTGTTTTCCTTCTGCCTAGTATTTATTTAGTATTTATTCACACCATCAAAAACAAGAGCAGAAAGCAAATTCAGGGAAGACAGAGAGCAGGTGTCGAAGGGGACTGACACCTAGATGGGTTTCTAAAGTCTCAACAATTGTGATGTATATAAAATATAATGCAATGATATGTACAATATTCAATGGATTAAAAAAAACAAGACATCCATCAGTCTTTCCATCTTTCAGTTCATCCATCCATCCATCCATTCATCCATTCATCCATCCATCCATCCATCCATTCATCCATTCATCCATCCATCCATCCATCCATCCATCCATCCATCCATCCATCCATTCATCCATTCATCCATCCATCCATTTATCCACGTCCATCTGTCAGTTGTTGCATCTCGACCTAGCTTAGCTACATTAGCTAGCGAGAAAAGCTTCGTACAGGCTTTAAGGGGCTGAAGTCCATGGCTTTAAAGTGGACTTTTTCTTACTACAACCTTAGACTTGTTTGTGTTAAAACACTCTATCCAAGTTGTTTCTTTGTCATCTTATGTCTCCTTCCAGCTTCTGTCAGGCTCTTTTTCCTAGACAGTGGCAGTGCAGATGGGTGTAATCCCATGTTAATCTGCCTAACCCTGTAGTTCGTAGTCTGGCTTTAACACTGCTCTGATTAAAGGCCCCCCCACCATGTCAGTCATTAGTTTAATTGGATCATTCACGCAGCATCACTAGTGCTAATACAAAACACATGGACTTGGCAATATGACAGTTATTATTTGACTAATTTTGTAATTCCCTCTACAAATTTAATTTTATCCTAAAACTTTACATCACCTGGCAAAACAAATTCTTAAATAAATTGCTTTTCCAAACTTGTCCAGCTGATTGACTCCAATCTTTAGCCCAGTGCGGTAAAATCTGTGGTAGAATATTTATCACAAAATGGTGTGACAACCATTATAAAATAATCCACAGTGTTAGCGCAGTTCTGACTTCCTGTGGAAGAAACTGTGCGGGAAATGAGTGATTTAATGCTTCGCCATCATTTTCCATGTACTGCGAGTGAGAACAGAGTGTGGACCTGACTGCTGTCCTAAATGATCTTTAAGCTTCCATATTGCAGGGGGTAATGTTCCTATCATCCAGTCGCATGTGCTTATGAATTTTTAAGTTAGCCTTCAGCAGTTTGTAGTCCTTAGCAGTCTACTTGCCATAAGCAGTGTAGTGCAGCCTATAAAATGGATTCAAGGATGGATTTTTTTGCACTTACAATAATGTAACAACTTGTCTCCACTCATGTATCTTCACCTATTTTTCCTCTGTTCCTCTGTGTGTGTGTGTGTGTATATATATGTGTGTTTATGGACTGTAAAGGGGCAGCAGAGGCAGTAAAGACCAAGTAAATTGCACAAATAAAATACTTTTTTCTCCTTCAGGCAATTGTAGGAGAAACACTGACAAGAAGGTCCCTGGGCTTGGCAGCATTGTGTGAATATTTTTATTGTAGTTGTTCCCTAGTAAGCTGACACTGTTTGCTAACTCATTATGTGATTATTGGCTAATGTTTGCACTCAGAGCTGGTTTGCTTGCATTGCATGCATGGCTGTCACAACAGCAGATTTTCATGCCACTAAATAATTTACAGTAAAGATTATCTCAACAGTTTTTGAAAATATGGATAAAAAAGGTTTCAGGCAAATCATTTTGTAACTTATTTATTGTGTGTTTTGTCTTGTTTTTTGGCAAATAATTGCATGTAAGTGTAAGTCTGAGGAGGTAGAGAGAGAGTCTGCAACTATGACTGCACAAAGACATACAAAAAGTTAAACCACACCAAATGAATTTTGCTGTCTTATGGCAGGATGGAACCCACATTAGGTGGATGAACACCACCTACTTTGCAGAGACAGGAACGGAGAGGAACGGGAAGCATCTAAGTGGGGCTACATTTTTACATAATATCAACATATGTGTATATTTAGCACAATATTATTGTTTCAGTTTTAAAGAGGCACAGTTATCTTCAATACAGGTTATCACTGACACCCCGGCGCACTTGCTAGTCAACAAGCTACCTGGTACACTTTGTTATTTCATTTTAAGTCCCCATGGTGTTTTTATTTTAATAGAATTGGGCCTGATGGTATATTCACAGTACATTTCTGGACAGTGAATTGAAGCGCTAGTAACTTAACATGTCTTGTGCTGTGTGAGAGGCAGCATGACCTTGCAAAGGCGGTGGAGATGTTAGATGTGCTATAGTCATTTTTTAAAAATTTGTGTATGAGCCTATAGGAATGTCAGATTTTCTATAAATGGATATAAAGATTTTTTTTTCCCATTTTCCTGTAAGAGAGTGAGGTCAACATGATTTCACCCGACTGCATCGCTCACAGAAGCTTAATACTGAGACAGGATAATATTATAAATTTGTATGGAATCTCTCTGATCCCCTTTCTGCCTCTCGTAAAACCATAAAGTCTCTGTTTGGTTATTATGTTTGCCTTTTGTTTGAATGCATAAAGATGATAAGAGGTGGAGGGAGAAAGAGAAAGAGAAAGAGAAGGACAGAAACCCATGTGAGATAGCAGAAAGGTAATAAAGAGCACACAGTGTTGTGCCAAGTCAGCAACTGTTTGTTGACATTCATTGCACTGGGTAATGATTTCACATTACTAAGCAGTATATTGATATACTGTAATGTGGATTCTCCCCAACCTCCTCTTACATTGATTTGCATTATAATTACTCCGTTAGCTCTGTGTTAGTGTGCGTTTGTCAATATAAAGAGGATGAGAGAAGGAGGGAGAGAAAGAGGACAGAGAGAGAGAGAGAGCTGGAAAAACAAGTTTCAGAAAGTAAAGATGGTTGTAACAGTGAGTGTTCAGCTAAGAAAAAACAAAAAATCCATTCAAATTAAAATTGCAAATGTAAAGAGGTCATTATTCATTTACATAGTTGCCAAAGTTTCTAGTCAGGGCTTTTCTTTCACCATCTTTCTCTTCTTTTATCATACTAACTGCCTTATATAGCTGAGTATTCCAGAGACGGTCCAAAAACACCACCCATGCTGCCCATGGCCAAAAACAATTGGATTTTATTCATAATATTATACATAATAAGTACTTGAAAGCCATAATGATGTTTTATGATGTTATTGTTAAAATTTGTCATTGTTCGACTGTACGACTGAGGACAGAGGAGCAACCTCAGTGTTGCATCAAATTTTGTTTGTTCGTCCTTTCGTTTGAGAGACCTCTAGCAGCAAAATTTAAATTGTGTGCATTTAACCGGTGAAGCATCTCTAGCCTTTACAGCGCGTGCTGCTCACAAACACACATACCGAGTGAATGTGTTGTAAATCAACCCATGTGATGCTAATCAGCCAGTTAGTTTCATGTATATCGATAGGCGCTGCAACTGAGCAATTAGTGAAACACACAGAGGAGAGAAGAGATTACAGTTAATGGAACAATCTCACAAATAAAAAGGTTAAACCTGTCTTTTTCATTTGGATTACAATCGATTCCAGTTAAAGGGCATCTCATGTGGCTTTGACCTGATTGATCATTTAGCCAGTTCCTACTGGGACCTTCTGCAGTATGCTCCACTGTATCTTGTAACATCATTTAGCTTGAAAAAAGAATTATGATTTGTGGTCCACATGGATACCCTGCCACTCTGCACTGTATGTTTCAACAAATGGATGAGTCTCTCTACAAAATAATGCTTAACACAGTGTTATCAAGTCAGTTTGATTACTATAGCGCCATGTGATACTTTTTGTGTAGAGTAGGTCTAGTCTTTATTTTCTTAATTTACAGAGACCCAATATTCCTCCATGAGTAAGCACTTGGCGTCCTTTTAAAGGCTGAAACAGAACCTTGCTCTGTGGTGTGCAGCCATCTGCTATGACTGTCAGGGTTCACAGACGCAGAGAGAGAGGGAAAGAAATAAAGTTGCGCAGCATTATAGCCATCAATTAAATTACAATTACAATAAAAATCTAACTCGCAATAGAGATAGTATATGATAGTGTTGTAAAATTATGCAACAGCACATGTAAATAATAATAAATCTATCTCAAGAAAAATAACATAACAAAGCAGGGAGCATCAAGCAGGATATCAATAGTTGGAGCATCAATGAATCATGGGAATCTGCAAGAAGAGAAAGCCCAAAAACTCTGTAAAGATGGCAAGTAACACGAAGCATGAACATGTAGCGATGGAGAGGGAGAGGAGCTTAATGGGACGTTGTGCATTGGTCTAACGGCCACGTCGGTCTACATGAGGTGTTACTGTGATCTCGGTAGGTTGGTGTGCGGTTTTGGAGTGTCAGCACATTTGCAAATGCAAATCAAAGTCTTTGTGCTTCCTCATCGCAGGGTTGTTCAGCTCTGCTTGGTCTGATCAGCCTATCAGCTAATGACCTTTGAAAACGACATAGGCTTTAATAGAGCAAATGCAGGCTAATGCTACAAGCTAATGAGTATGCTATACTTAGTTGATGACACCTCCTGGTCAGCTTGCTTATTATGTTTCAGTGCAAAGCCATTGCTGTTGCTTTAAAACAATGTTATGGCCACATGAGAGAGACAGCAAGAGCTCCAAAATCTGCAGCTCCAAAAACAAAAACCAATATGTGCAGGCGATGTGCATATTGTGGAAGGTGGCCACAAATAAATAACCGTAAAAGAAACCCATAAGGTTCAAAGTGCTCGAAATACCATAATGCAGAAAGCAATAAAGAAAAAGTTACCCCCCCCCAGTTTAAAAAACCTGAACTGTTCCTGTGAGGAAAGATGTGGAAGCAAAGATGAACAATAAAAATGTGCAGGATTTAACAAAAGCTTAAAACTGTAAAACAAAGTAAAATAGAAGAAAAAAGTGAATTAGATTAAGCAAAGTCACACTGTGGAATAAAAACTACAAGCAGTGCAAGAAATGTTTAATTTTGTAAAAATCTCTTACACTGACGCCTATCAACACAGCATGTCTGACTGTTTTATTATACTGCTGCTGCTTTAATAATGATAATAGATAAGCAAGGATTTTATTGTCTACATCAAACACTGACTAAAGTAGGAGGTCAGCGAGGACAGAGCCAGTTTACTGAAACAGTAGCATGATTTTTTTAGGTGAGTCCCCCCTGACATAGTCAGATTTTTTTACGTCTACACAGAGGGGAATTTCTCTCAGTGAAGTCTTCTATTTTAAGCAGCTTCCTCTTGCAGCCACTGGGGCTCTCCAGTGTTAACTTGCCTCGATAATCTTTAAATGACTTCAAAGAGAGGGAAAATGGTTTTACAGTATGAAGAAAGGGTAAAAGGTGAGTGTATCAGTTGGCCCTTTGTTTGTTTATCTGCAGGAACTTTTTTTTGACACACACACTCCCTTCCTGTATGTGGGCAAGCTAAGTCCTGAGTGATTTTAGGAAGTCAGATTGGCTTCTCTGGGGAAGAGAGATAAGAGTCTGGTAGAGTTTGTGTGGGTTCAGCTGAAGGCAAGGCCATCTGCACACTGCTGAAAACAAACACATATACAGACAGACACACGACCTGGCCCAGTCAAACCCACCAGCGCTGTATTGTGTGTGTGCCTTGGGTTTGGTGTGTGTATGTTTGTGTCTGTCTGTATCTGTTGAAAGTGGGTAGATGATACTAGCTATGTCAGTTACTTTACGTAAAATCTAAGAGGAAAATCCCTGCAAGGTGTTTGAAAGGCTATTGGTCATTGCATACGCTACTGACTTCCAAGGTGAACAACGTCTCCCAGCATGCTTTGGATCATCTAGGAATCCTCAAGAGTAGTCTTGTTGAAAAAGGTCATCTGCTCTGCTGCAAAAAACACACACAGCTGATAGATTTATTTCTGGGAACTGGCAGAACATGAAGTTGAATTTGAAAAGAATTTGAATAGAATTTGCATGTTGTTCAACAACATTTTGAATCGTGCAAAACAGAGTCTCTAGTCACACCAGCAGCTCTGTGAGGCTGTACTGAAGTACAGTGGTGTTTAAACTCAATGCAAAGATCAGTAAGCTGAAATGTTCACAATGGTAATGTCAACATGCTAATGCCTGCAGCAGATATAATGTTTACTGTGTGCGTAATCTTAGTTTAATTGGTTAGCATTCCGACATTCACTCATTAGAAATCAACAGAAAGAACAACTGACACTGAATGGGGTGTTTTTGGTAAATGCATTGAAATACGGGACAAATGTAGTTAATAAAAATCAGTAATACCACAGCAGAAAGCCAAAGGGGCTGCCCCAAATCCGAGGGTGACAGATGCTAACTGAGGGCTTGGCAGCCGACCGTTGGCTTTGTGTTTCAGGACCTTAAGGCACCAGACTTCTTGGTTAGGCTTCAGAAAATAAACAGGTTTGGCTTGAAAATAGTGCATTTATTACATCCATGTTAAGTTAGAGCCTGGGAAAGCTGACAACGTGATGTAAGTTCAAATGAGTCGACATTTAGTTTCAAGGGTGACATGAACAATAAGTCATGTGTTTGTTTGACCCATCTATCCATCCAATCTGACACCATCAATATACCTTAAAATACCATAAAATGAGTTGTAAGGAGCTGTTTCTGCAAAAGACCCAAATGGCTTAGAGGGAGGAGGATGGTCTGTGAAAGTCAAGGGATCAGAATGGTTCATCTCCTGGCCTAAATGTCTACACAGCTTGTGCCAGTCTTTCTAATGGATGTTGAGGGACTTAAATTGTAAGTGATTCGTTTG
>JAQNCA010000011.1:12856615-12873250 GCA_029783725.1 Acanthurus tractus
CTCTGAGGGACACATGACCACCGCCCAGCTGCTTCTGGATCATGGTAACTATTGATGATAACAAAGTCGTACCACTCACACAGTTTAATCAATCAGGTCTCAAAGTCTAATCCTGAAGATAACCTCTTATCCCTTCAACCCTGGTGTGCATTGAGATGAATCTCTGTACCCCTCTCTTTTTTTTGCAGGAGCCTCCCTCGACCAGACTGATAGGGAAGGCTTGACGGCGCTGAGCTGGGCGTGTCTGAAAGGCAAGCTCCAGTTGGTCAGAGAGCTGGTGGACAGAGGTGGAGCCACAACTCATGCTGACCGTAGTGGACGAACGCCTCTGGATCTGGCTGCCTTCTGCGGTGACCCAGAAGTGGTATGTTAAGCAGAAACAGTTGTCTGCACTAAAGGCCGATGTTTTCAGTAGTGTGTATGCATAGCTTTAACAAAGAAGGCTTGTAACAAAACTCCTCTCATTTAAAATATATCTGAAATCAAAAAGCCCTTTATGTCAGTTAATCGTATTAAATGCTGCCCCTGTTTGTGTCCTTTTCCTCCGTTAGGTGCAGTACTTGGTGGATCACGGTGCATCGGTGGAGCATGTGGATTGCAGTGGGATGCGTCCTCTGGACAGAGCAGTCGGCTGCAGAAACACTTCTGCAGTTATTGCTCTGCTTAAAAAGGGAGCCAAAATAGGTAGAGACATGATCAGTAATGCTATTCCAATGATTCATTTGGTTTTGATTGGAGACACAGACAGGAAATGAGAGGAAGACAGGGTAATGACGCAAAAAAGATCCCCAGCCTGAATTAAAGAGCCACTAGTCCACCTGAGGGCCACATGAATCATCACTGTAGAACATCTACATGATGACAATCATTGTTGTTTTTTTTCCCCCTACTTTATTGAAGGCATCTTCATATTAACTATATAGACAGGAGATTGCTATCAATCCCCTACAGTTTGAATAATAAATGGAACTGAAGAATTTGTAAAAAAAAATGGAATACATCTAAGAAGGCTTTTGTTGATTTGTCTGTAACCAAGGAATTTGTCTTTTCTTTGATGCTGCAACAGTTATAGGTTGCAATATAGTGTTTTCAAAGTAACCACTAGGTGGCACAATTCTACCATAAAAATTAACTGATGGGTTTTCAATGAAAGGAAACACACTGAAAAATAGGATTGTCCTGTACATCGATGTTCTTGAAAAAGGTATTAAATATGTATCAGATGGCTTCCTTATAACATGGTGTGTGTGTGTGTGTGTAGGACCAGCCACCTGGGCCATGGCGACCTCTAAACCAGACATCTTAATGGTTCTGCTGAGTAAATTGATGCAAGAGGGAGACAGACTGTATAAGGTAGCAAACACAAGCAAACTTAATTTCACAAACCAGATGCATAAACATAGTAACCGTGCTGTAAGTATTTTGTGTGTATGTTTATGTGTGTGTGTGTGTGTGTGTGTGTGTGTTTGTAGCAAGGTAAAGCGAAGGAAGCCGCTAATTCCTATCAGTCAGCTCTCCAGAAGTTCCCAGGGGACGAGCTGAAGATGTTCAAACAACTGAGAGTGTGTTTGCTGCTCAACCTGTCACGCTGCCACCGCAAGATGAATGTGAGTCTCTCTCTTTCTCCTGCACACACAGACACACAGGCGTACACTGGAAAAAAAGCATACAAACCACAACATAAGCTGTAATCCATGGTCTTAAATTGACTCATGATGTAACTTTAACCTATGAATTTCTTCAGTTTCGTGCTCAGGACTGATGTTTTTTTCTTTTCATTTTGAAAATGAATCTCATCTCTCACTATCATAATTTTTTTTTCTGTTTGCTTTCAGGATTTTGGCCTTGCTGAAGAGTTTGCTTCCAAGGCACTAGAGCTGAAAGCTAAATCCTATGAGGCCTTTTATGCCCGAGCACGTGCAAAACGCAGCCGCAGGTAACCATGGCAACATGAGGACAGGCAGTAAAATGGAAGAAACTTTACTCAAATTATGATTTGCACCCTTAAAAAGTGCTAATCTTATAGGCTTGTCTTGTTTTTGTATGTGTCCAGCTGAAAGCCATTAAGTCTGCTGTCTTTAGAATTGTCTGTGTCTGCACACAGTCGTTGTTATGTAAAAAGACTGACCTTGTTACTGTTTCATAACTTGAAGATTACTTGCAGTGCCAAAGGTGTAAAAATATCATCTGAGTAAAGAGTCTTTATTATCTTTTGGGACTTTTGGGAGATGAATTCTTGTTCATCATCAATCATGATTTCACATCACTTAACACAAAAAGTATCAACAAAAAATATCCAGAAATTTTGCTGAAGTAACAGCATGTTTGCAGGTGATGAAAAAATGTAAACAAATATAGGAAGAGGTGCACAAATTCAGCCTCCCTACCTTTTTTTAATCATTTTTTGATTCACAAGCAAAGGAAACGGCCATTAGCCAGGAGGAAGGGGCTGCCATGGGGGAGCCACTCAGTCACACAGTGATTACAACTCTCAACTGATCTAATGGTGCCATTTGACCCATAGAATAGCAGAGGGTCACTGTCACCAGATACACCAGTCACACACATTTTGTAGGTGACAAACCAAACGCCTTGTAGTTTAGCATGACAAGGGCTAATCACTGACCAGTGTTTGCCATGGGGAGGCGCTACAGCTTCTTAAAAGCCTCCAGAGAGAAACCCCACACCGAATTTTGCACTGAGAAAAAAGCAGCACTGACCTTCGTCATCTCCCATCATCTGACAGGTTGTCTAGTGTGGTTTATTTTAATCGAACCGTTTATCACACACTGAACTTTGGTTAGTGGCTAGCTGGCAGATTTAAAGCTAGGGTTCTTTTAAGTCAATGATTAGATAACAAAAACCTGGTAAACAAGCTCACTGAAGGAGTGCATTGGGAACACTGATTGGACACCCAGACTGCATCAATTACTGCAGCACTTGCCTTTATAATAACTCTATATAATCCCATATCCCAACTCTCTGTCACCATTCAGACAGTTCCATGCAGCCCTGGAGGACCTGATGGAGGCCAGCCGCCTGTGTCCATCCAACCGAGAGATCCAGCGCCTGCTGTCCCGGGTCAGGGAAGAGTGTCGGCAGGGCGCACAACAAGACTCCCCTCCTCCCTCATCACATCGTGTTTATCAACAGAATGCAATCGTATCCATTAGTGAGGCCAGGTGCAGAGATTCAGGTTGTATGCAGGTGCAGGACAGGGAGGGGCTTACAGAGGAGGAAGAAGAAGAGGAGAAGGAGTGTTACAGAGAAGGAGATGTGCCTCCAAACTCCTCCTCCTTCCATCCTTCGACTGTAGTTCAAAGTCTTGACACCCACTGCCACCCTGGGGTGCCATCATCCTCTTCCCTCTCGCCAACTCACCTGTATCGTCACCTTCCCAGCCCCACCCACTCCCCGTCCTCATCTTCTCCCTGTCACCCTGCACCTCCTCCTCAGTCCTTTCGTCATTTTAGCCCTCCTCCCTCCCCAATGCAGCATCAGCAGAGAATTAGCCCAATGTCCGAAAGTTTGCCTGCGTTGTCTGGAAACGGAGGTCTGCACCATCATCCTCAGTCCATCACAGGCCTCCACCACTCAGACCAGAGCCAGGGAGTGCAACAGCACCACCATCTGTCCAATCAGAGATCTTTTCAGAAGCAGAGCCCTCATCAAGGCCAGTGGCTCCAACCAGCCAAGGTCCAGGTTATTAGATCCACTCAGCCCTGTGCCTCAGCCCACTCCAGCTCGATATTGGGAAGTTCTGCCTACTCCCAGTTTGGCCAATTACCCCAAGAACTGGCGGAACTGGGGGAAGGTATTTGTCCGAACCCCTTAGACATCAGGCCTAGCCTGCAGGTCCAGGCTGGTCTGAACTCTGGAGCTTCATATCCACTTGATGACGTAGATGTCGACTTTATTTCCCAGACAAGACATGTACCTGCCTACGGGAGGGATGGAGGAGGGGAGAGGGCAGGGATAAATAGATTTGGCCAGAACCGACAGTTATCCCGCAACCAGTCCAAAGCAGCTCACTACCCTATGGAAGTCACTGAGACTACGATCGGGCATCCTGATAGCCTTACGTCATTGCACCAATACCACCACCAAGGGGGACTTCGACGTCCTGTCAGTGCCCATCCAAGCTCCTTCACAGCTCCTTCCACCAGACCTCTTGTCCACTCTCAAAGTATCAGCGTCCGTTTCTCGAGCAGCAGTGGCAGTCTTGCTGGTGGGCATCCCATTGGATACGGCCAAGGCTTCAGAACCTCTGCCTCTGCCCAGCACATGGATTTACCATCAGATCTGACCTCTGTTGGAGAGGTTACTGATTACCATGACGACCTTTTTCTCATTTCCTCTCCCCAGTCAGAAATATGCACAATTGGAGGCGGGACTTATCCTGGAGAAGCAAGCCGATCGTCTAGAAACACTCCTTTTATGGGCGTTATCGACAGGGCCGCGAGGGTTCACCAGCAGTATCAACAACAAGTTCCATCCAGTTCTGCGTCTTGTCTCAGCCCTTCACGCTCCTGGGCCGTGTCTTCAGTGGACACAGTTGTTACCTCGCCCAGCAAAAGCCCCGCCATTCAAGGAGGCTTCAGTCAGCTCCAGCCATCTTCTATCGCCTACCACAACCGCAGCAACAACAACGCTCACAACGGACATATGCTCTATGACAACCAGCTCGACTACTGTGTCGTGGTCCCAGGCAGCGGTCCTCAGAGTGAAGGCTCGGTTCAGGTTGCAAATCAGAATCCCTCATTCCTGGATGTGAAGCTGGCTAGAACACTGCCTGCAATCCATAACAGCACAGACAGGCTGAGTGAGAGACAGACAGGCCCTACCTCTCCTGTCAAACCAAAAAGACCCTTCATAGAGTCCAATGTATAGAGCAATGCTTCAATGTCAAGACAGAGGAAGGAGGAGGTGTTAATAAAGACGGGGGTTGAAACAAAATTAATGCACTTATGTTTTCCAGGATTGACTGGGACCATGGAATGGTTTAGATCTACCTGTGCTTGAAACAGACTAGTTTATGTGGCGAGAAGTTTGTTGATATTTAGTGTGTACAAAGAGACACAATTATCGTTCAAATGGGACAAATTTTTCGCCCCTGTTTGAATGTATTCATGGTGCATGTGTACAAGAGAGAAAGAGATGTCAAAAGAAAAGTTCCTGCTCTTGTTTTCACTGCAGCACATCTGGCCAGTTGCTGTGTGAATTCAGCTTGCTTGCCAGATTGGACAAGGACTTTATTTGGAGCCAACTGACTCCTCGCTTGCTCAGAAAAGTTAGAGGAGAGCAGATATCAAACATTAGTTTGATATGGAACATTTTGCCTGTTGCGGGCCAGTTCTGTTAATTATCCAGCTGGACAAAAACAAAGAAGCAAGAACAATTGCAATGAGGCATGGATGAGATGGCTTAACACGAGACAGGTCCTGCATTCACAAAGCACAATAAGGACAAGACAGATTTGGGGGAAATCAGAGGGACACAAAGAACAGAGACTAGGTAGCATTGAAATATTCTTCCTCTCCTCCAAATTAATCTCTGGCTTACACTGCATCTCAAAACTGCGGTCTTATTGAATGGTAAAATTACACTGACTGAAGGCCACTGAGTTTTCTGTCAAATTCACATACACCACTATAGACAATACCATTCAGTCAGTCAAGAGAGACCTTAAAGATCCACCTTTGTCTGCTGCTTACATCTCTGATAAAGGTTTACTCTTCAAGTTTGAAATGATGATACAATAACTGTAACCCTGAATAGTCTCTGCAGATTTCAGGCCATACACTTGTGCCAGTCAGATGACGGTCAGTGACCAAGTCCCAAGCCATAGTTTAAGAAACTAGGATAATGCTGTCATTGAATTAGCACTGACTTGCTGTATATATAAAAACAAAAACAAGTGCTATTTATCTTTTTTAAGTTATGTCTGTATTAAACTATTATTTTTGTTTCTCTTAAAACTATATATTCCTTTCGGGTTTGCTTTTTTTAAATTAATTTTGAGGGTTTTTCCACAAAGAATGTAGAGATGGAAACCTTTTTAAAGATACAAAGTTGAAGTCAATCCGTGCTCAGATTTTTGTTTCTCGCTTTTTTATGATGGCATTGATCTGCAGTTAATATCTTGTACAAATGGCTTTCTAGGGTTTTTGGTGTCTTCTTTTTCCTTCAGATGTACTTCTGTGTTTTTTTTCTATGATGAGCTTTTGTATGATGTAGTTATTGAGGTCCTGATTCATGCAAATCACAAGGATCCCACCTGATATACCAGGGCCCTTGACTCCTTCTACTGGTAGTACCCCCACCCCCCCCCACCCCCACCCCCCAAAAAACAAACAAATAAACAAACAAACAAACAGGCAAAAAACAAAAACAGCAATTACCCAGTCATAGTTTAGCAAACGTAACACAGAAAAGCATGACCTGTCAAACTCTGGATTTTAGGATTTGGATAATGTGTTTTTTTTCCAAGCCTTTCCAAAACCAAGAACAAAGTAACTGTAAGGAATGGATTGAGGAGCTTTCATCTGCTCAAACCGAGCTGTGATTATCAGCATCCTTGGCTAACAAAAGAATTGAGCCTTACTTTTCAGACCAAGGGGTACTTTTTTAGCTGTCTGCATTACTTTGTAGGTTTGCAGGTTATGTCAAAATATTAATCACTAGCATATCCATTGCGTAATAGTTAGCCACTGTGTGGTGCTGTTTGATATTACTTCTTTCCTTTCAGGTTAAAAAGTAACAGGACAAACTAATTTTACACTGCAATACAAGAACAATGCTGTTTGTTTATGTATATGTCTTCTCCTGCAGCCATCACCTACTGGGGATGCAAGATGTTTGCCTCTTTTTCTTTTTTGTTGTGTATATAGCCATCAAGTGCAAATTTAAGATCCCTTGTACAAGACTCCTCGTGAAAAAGTTTAGTTGGAGACATGAAAAAGTCTGACGGATAGGATGTCATAAGTGAGGCAGCTACGGCTAAAGAAAAGTTAGCTTGCGCAAGTTTTCATTTCAAAAAACAAACAGTTAAAATACAGAAATAGGAACCTGCTTTTGTTGACCTCCATCTAAATTCAAGAGCCATTTGTTTGCTTGAGTACTTTAAATGCAAATTCTGTCCAAGTTTGCATTGCAAAATAAATATTTTCTGTGAGAAAACTGATGGCTTCACTTGTAGCAACATTAAGGGGCGGCTAGTGTCCAGAGGGTTAGCGGCTAAAAGTCATTCAAGAAAGTGGGACTAACCTTTAATTTTTTAAAATGTATGTAATGCAAATGAATGCCTGTTTTTTTGTACATTTCTTTTTATGTTTCTAATGAATCAGCGGCTCGTTTGCTGATGCCGATGGAACCTCTGACCTCTCTGTCGCGGTACAGTCTCTGTGACCACTGCCCTTACTTCTTACTGCTCAGGAGTTCCCAGCTGTGAGAAGACGTGGTTGAACATAACCACTATGGTTCACAAGCCATTTTCACGCTTAGACTGCTGGGAATGGTGTGTAATTCTGACCATTTAGAATGATAAAGTACATTATTAGCAGGTTGACTGGATGTTAAAGAGTAGCTTAAAAAAAAGATTAAGTGTGAAAACAGCCTGTCATTGTGCATCAGTATAACTTCAAATCCTTAACGAGCTTCGACAGATTGGCCGTCTATCAGTCAAACATCGTGTTGTTCTTTATGTGTAGGATGTATCCTGACCAGTTTAGGGGTCCTAAGCCCAGGTTTTGAAACACCACAAGAAATTGAACATTACCTCCAGCCTTTTCAACCTGTTGGAACAGATATTAAGTGTGTGTGTGTGTGCGTGTGTGTGTGTGTGATCCTTGTTAGTGGGTTTCCTGTGGGCTTTTTTCACTGTGTGTATTAAAGGTTAATATTTGAAACCCAGGATGGTTATAACAATAAGAAGAATGTTATTATCAAACATTTAAAACAACAGGAATGTGTCAGCTCATGTGACATTACTGACTGCTGAATTAAAATTACATAGAGGAATAAAGCTGAATGAAAGACAGAAGTGTTAGTCTCTCTCTCTCTTTCTGAACTTTCTGTGTTAGTTTCTAAAGGCAGTGGTTCTCAAACTTTTTCACATCATAAAAAGCCAACAAATTAGATCACTGGCCGCCATTTGAATTTTTCCTAGGGTCCCCCATCTGATAAGAATTTAATTTTTAGATGTTTTATTACAGAAAGTGTATGCAATCCGTGACTAACATACTCAGACGTTCTGTCTCCATGTTACTTCTGGATAGAGTAACAGTGAAAATAACTAATGCCCCTTAGCACCCCTCTCAAAACTCCTGGCTTTGCAAATCTCTGACACACAGGCACATTAACACACTGTCAGCTAGCTTAGCTTAGCTTACAGCCACAGTGGCAACACTGGTTGCTTAGGGCCAAAAATGGTCAGATGGTGAGATTCACAGTGCTGCAAAGAAAAAGAATCAGGAAAAAATAGAAGAAACTATAGAAAAAGTGAGACAGGGGACCCTCTCCCAAAAACAGGATTGTAATAGATGGTGCATGTACAGACCAGGCCAACAGATTCACAGAACATACAAATTAAAATGACAACATTTCTAAATGTATGTGAAGAATGTGGATTCAGGAGGACATTGACCTCCTCACCACTCTGGAGACCTGAAAGGGGTATGGTCCCATGTCAGAAAAATGATCGTGAGAAAAAGTAGTGAATAGAAAAGGCTAGTCAGAAAAGAAACCAAAATAGACAGTCATAGTTATTATGATATGCAAAAAACTAACATTATATTTGAATAAAAAAATACAATTACACTCTGTAGATTGCAAAACATAAGTGATAAGTTTGAGTCCAACCTAAATCAACATTTGTCAGGGTAGATAATTCTTTAAAAATATCTACTACAATATATGAATGATGATATCTGGCTGTCTAGAAGCTAAATGCTTTGATACTAAGCAACTGGTTCCCATTTCTGAGGGCAACACGGTACATTCAAACATGCAGTTTATTGTATTATGATTATTAAAAAAAAAGTTATCCACATCTTAAGAAGAAATTTACGTTGTGAAAAAACACAAACTGCTGTTTTGCACTGTTTTGTTTATTTCAGTCCCAATGAGGTTAAGACTTCCCTCTGGAAGATGACACTGTCAAAGACAACATTGATAAAGGCATTGAACAAGCCACTAGCGCTGAGTCCTGTAGTCAAAGCCAAAAAAATAAAACCAATAACTGTAAATATGAGGGATGTTGTTGAACACACAAAAAGACATGACATGAATTTAATTTAGATAACACATTACATAACCAAACACTGAAAAACACTGAACAAATATTGTTTCTCATGACAATCCATTCAAATACAGACAGCTTACTTACTTACTGAATAATGAAATACATTTTGCTGTGCATTAATGCTTCATGGACAAACTGTAGTGAGCGAGCCACATCTGGGACACGTACAGACACAAGGACAACAGAAAAAAGGACAGACTTAATAAGAGTGCAATTAATAGTGGTGTGACCTACAAAAGTAGTTTGGTGTAAATGTCTTAGCTTTCACAGAAGCTAACCCTTAAATGAGCCCCCTTTTTACGATTTAAGTGTACAACATAATTCATTTATATGATTAGAGAGTATAGGTAGGCTTTATGAAGACTGACTGGTCATGATGATCACTTGGCACATTTCCAGATGCAGCTTTATATGTTGGTGTGCAAAGGGATGAATTCATCAGACATTAAAGTTTATAATAGATACACTAGAGATATACAATGTTTAGAATTCCTAATTCATTTTGTTAAAATTATGCTCAGTAAATAATCTTAAGAGAAAATGAAGTTATTAATCAAAATGGTTCCAAATGAAATAAATAGTAAATGACAGCTGCCAAACAACTAAATACAAGCAAAAAAGACATGTTTGTGCTAAAGATGCTCAAAATAAAAAAAGTCATTTTAAACCTAACAGCACAAAATATGCAAGTTGATTAGATATAGTATGTATACAGCGCATTGAAAAACAGTTGTAGACCTTCTAAATTTGGCACACCTTATATATTATGTGCTTCTTTATCTAAACATTGAGGGATTAAAACAACATTCTTCACCTTTAAATTATTGGTATAAATGAATGATTATGATGACAAGAAATTAACTGCTGATGTGATAAATCCAAAATGATTCATCTAAACCAGAGAAGACAAAACACTCTGTTGATTTGGATGGAAAAATAACAACATTCGAATGAATAAAAGGTTTGTAGGGTTCAAAATTAGGGGAATCTATGTATTTTGCTAATCCAGGTTTTTGAACTCAACAGAATTTAAGATATGGCCTCTGGTCACATTCGTTTGACAACCTGTCAGTAACGGATAAACAAAGCAAAAATAGAGCTTCAGGGCAGCTTTGGATGCTAGGTTTACCATTAGCAGCTTAGTTTGTTTAGGTTGGGTGTTTGTTTAGGTTGGGTGTTAGATTCCAGGTTAGGGCTCTAGTTATAGGATCGTTCAGAACTTAAGTGTGAGGCCATAGATACTGTAGAAGCCCATCTGAAAGTGTGCTTTCTTTTTGACCTGCAGATACTCTTGAGCTGCAGTTACACCTCTGTATTATGGGGTTTTACCGTCTTCGCATAGCCAGTGTAAGTACAGTGTAGCTGATGCTTATCTCCTAAGAAATTTAGATAACACATCAGGGCTGCAGCAGCTTCAAAAACACTATATGGAGACACATTCACTGTGATTGGCTGGCTTTCATTTCTTGAGTTCTTTCTTAAGGCAATATGAAATTAGGATTATGTGATATTATTTTGCTTTCACTTGAGCATTTGCTTGGTTTCTCCTCTTAATTATCTAAATTCAGAAAAAAAGTATTCATAAAGATAATGAAAAATTTAAAGTGAAAATCTAATCAGTAAATGAGCCATGTTGGTATGATAACAGGAGAGAGGCACATCATTAAAGCTTCCTGTATATGATTTCATGGACTGCACTGAACCAAACCAAACTGTAAACTTTAAAAACTCTGTGGTGAATTCACTAAGAGTCGAGTGTAGTGTGCTGATTGCACCGTAAATTTTGCATCACTTGCAACCTCAATCAATCTCACGGTAGATAGTGGCTCTTGCACTAATGATACAGAAATTACAGTGCAAACACAGCCATAAAGTTTTGCAGCTGAGTGTAAATATTTGCTTTTTTCGCAACTACATTCGCAATTATCAGACTGCCAAATTACTGCAAGGCTTCCTAATACTCATCTTGTCTTAGCTGCTGGTGAGGCAGTCTAGCAGTTTGGACGGATTGAGGCTGTGATTTGATGCAGAGTTTGGCTGTGTCACCCCTTACAAATACACTTCACCCATCACCAACTCACAGAGGTTGCTACAGTTTCCTCTAAATGTTTGTGAATTGGACTTGTTTTAGCTCTGAGGCTCATTTGCACACAACAGGGCAAATATTGCACCTAATTTTCCCACATCAACTAAATCATTTACGTGCAAAATTGCAAAAAAAGCAACTCAATCTTTTTGTGAATTCGTCTCTTAGTCTTCTCTTAATCTCATTTATGGCAATTTATGTTGAAACAGATGACTTTGTAACTAAGGATTTACAGGGACTGGAACAGCTAGTCTGTTGGCAGGACACTGTTGGTGTCCTGATGAGAGGTGTCAGATGCCTTACTGAGGTCAGGGCGTGGTCGGTGACCCCCCCTCAGTCAGGGTCTTAAAGTGCACAGACAGAGCCTCCTCCTCGGGGTTTGGTGGACGTCTGTACTCCTCCCTGGTGATCAAGTAGCCCAGCAGCACCCCAAAACACACAAGTAGGATTCCAAGGATGTTGGCCAGCACCCCCTCTGGGGTGAACAGCGAGTAGGTTGACCTAAGCCCAGAGAGATAGAGAGAGAGACATCAGAATCCTGAATCAGATACAAATAGATATAAAACATATGCAGAGATTAAATAGAAATATATAACATGACAGAGATGGAGATAGGATATAGAATATGTGCATATACAGCACAAGACACCAACGAGATAAATTATTTGAAGGTATAACAAACAGATTCGTAGACAGTAATACTGCACTAGGATCAGCATCTATGTTGCCATCACTATCTTTTATTTTGCAGTGTTGTTTATTTATTTACTTATTTATACATTTTTGTAAGCAATTATTTGCAGATTTTGAGAACAGTCTCCTTTTTGACAGTGCTAGATAGTTAGACTTAAAGTAAAAAAAATCCTGTGTATTTTTATGATATCAAGTTGCAGATTTCATGCTATTTTTGGTTGTATATTCTCTGCAAATGGCCATTCAGTGTATCTGTATTCAGCGTTATTCTTCCTAAATTGTAGGCTTCATTGTTAGTGTTGTTGTCAAACATTTATCATCGCAGCTAGTTCATGTTTAATACCAACTGATGAAACACAGGGTGGCTTTAATGTTTAGCAGAAAAAAAAACATATATTTGTCACAGATGAAAACACTGAGGAAGCAACTAGGTTTTTTTTAATGAGGACAAAGCAGAAAGACACAGACAGACAGTCCGGCACACGTACATGATGCTGAAGAGGAGTTTCTCCGTGATGCCGAGCAGGCTGGTTCCAATGGCCATAACCAGCAGAACCAGACCACTGAACACATGAACGGGGAGGTACATGGCTCGTAACCATGCCGACGCAACAGGAAACAGGAAAAACAGCAAACCCATCACCCACTAGTAGAAATGGGATAAAAAGGGGAACGAAAAAATTAAGTATTCTGGTTAAAATCACTGGAGCTTTATAGCTTGTGTGTGTGTACCTGTATGCAGAATAAGACTAAGGTAGCCATGCCGCACCAGCTGTGTAGAGAGTACATGTTAGGAGTCTTTCCTGCTCTGTGGAAGTCAAATACAGCTACAAAACCTAAAAACACACAGAGAAAATCATCCTCGTCACAAACACACCAACACACACATATACTGGTATTGTGTTCCCAACACTTTTACACATGTACTCTTCTCTCTCACCTATTATGCTTAAAATGAGGGCGAGCAGGTGAATGATGCCATGAAGCACCTTAACATTCCTCTTTGCCTCATTTCGAAATACTCTGTACACCAGGATGGCTGAAGAGAGAGGAAGAGAGAGAATAAACAAATATTGAAATTTACCTCTTTTAAGAAAAAAACAATGAAAGCACTGCGTTTATTAAAGATACAATTTCTCAATTATGGTCCTTCGCCAACATCAGATTCACACAATTAGCACCAATCAAATAGGGAACCCAATTTCTCATCTTAATAATTGATACAAGTATCCTTAAAATGAGACAACTAATACATGATAGAAAATTTAGAATAAAAAATAGGGAAAAAAAGGAATGCTTTAGGAAATTTTATATGGGCGAATCAGAGAAAGTGATTTTAAGCAAAAACAAAAAGTTGTGTAAGTTCAAAACAAATTGATATTGGCCCAAGTTTTTAAAACCCTAATAGTAATAACTGCGTAACCCTGAAGAAAAATGTATCTTTACATAAAGAAAAAGATGAGAATCAATTCCTACAATAAGAGTAAAAGAAAAAACACTGATATCATACAAATAGTAGGTCAATATTTCAAAGACAACGTCATCAAATAAATAATGTTCAACAATATATGGCTATATATATATATATATATATAGGACAGTTACAATAATCTTAAAAAACCATCATTTCAAGACAAGTAAATACCACAGCATAGCTATATATGAGGCAAAGCAAACATAAACAAATAAATGCTTTATTTAAATATCAAAAAAGCAAAAACAATTAAAAAGATTAAAACCCCACAGAGGATCTAATAATTTATATTGGGGACATATTTAAAGACCAAAATAGCAAAATAACTGTAAACGGGTAACATCCCATCTTCATCAAATTGATGGGATGTGGGTCGGGATGCGCACACAGTCTCTCACATTCAAAAACGTGCATGTTTCAGCTCACATAACGGTGTCACACTAAACCATTTATGCAGCAAACAGGCAGGATGAAGTAAAAGCTAAGCCTCCAGCTGTGAACCATTTAATTCAAGGCAAAATTTGAGCTTAGTGCAACTTGAATCTTTTTTTTTAAGTCACATATGCCAGCAGTTCTGTATCATTCCCACTATTGAGCTTGACACTTTCTTTATTGTGATGTGCTATTTGCCATTTTACAGAGCGAGCATGAAGACCTCAGCACACCTGATTTCAAAGAGCAAAGATGGCCAAAGATACTTACTGACTGTGGATACAGACTGTAGAAAAAAAGACTAGCTATCATCATTAGGAATGACATTACCTGAGGCAACAAAAGCAAAGTGTATCACAATAAATCGGCTGTGAGGTGTGTGTGTGTGTTTTCATCTCTAACTAACCGCCCTTGTCAGCCCCTTTGTGTCATCTAATGTCCAGCTGACCTTTGCTTTTATTGCTCTAATGAAATCTAGCTCTGTAACAGACAGCTGTGAACCAGTTGAACTAATCTGGTTACTCCCATTAGCCAAAGCACCCAGGGGCTGCAGGCGGCAAACATAAAGGAGGAAACACAGCAATGTCTCTCTTTATCTTTATTTGTGGGACAGACAGACATCAACAGGTTCTGCATTGTGGATTCATCATTGAAACTTGGACAGCAGCAGTTGCCCCAAAACACCCTGCTTTATTTTTGCTTGTAACTCTTCCCAAAAATACTGTTCTAACCAAACTGTTGAAGGTACCTAATCTGTAGCCAAAACATCCCTTTACATGATACAGTCGGCTAGAAACAAGCTAGTGCTACATCTTGTTTGGTTTCACGTTATTTCCTTGTGTTGGGTCGTTTTATCCCATTTTGCTTTTCAGGAATGAAAATTTCATTTTAGAACTATTGCAGAGAGATAAAAGCTTTCCAGACTAACAAGCTTGCAAACTGTCACCATTCAGTCAGCAGTCTCTGTTGACCAGTGCTCAGTTTTCCTCAGTTAGCTTGGTTGCTAAATAGATGTATATTTAGCATCAACTGCTGTCTCATAACTCTGTAAAATATTCCTGTATGGTTTATTATTCAACATGTAAGGGGTTCCACCAAATGGGATGATACAACTCGGTATGATACTTTGGTCTTTCTGGCTCTGTTCCTTTCGAGGTTAGCAATGTCAAGGCAGCTTGGTAGCGGTGGAAAATCAAGGGTCATGAGCAAACTCCCTAATCTATCAATTCCACTGGAATAAATTGATTTCACCACAGAATTCTGGGGCCTTAAATGCTGGTACCAGACTGTGAAAGTGTATGTTCTGTCTTTGCTTTGTTCACACATCCTCACATCTATGCCAACTAACTATTGTAATAAACAGGTGTGCTAGTCATCTACAATTTTCTGAGCCCAACCCAGGGAAAGGATCAAAGCGGATTTAATCTTAAACAAGGCAGAGAGGCCTGTTTTTGCTCTGTTGCGGGAAAAGGACTGATCAGTTTGCTGACTGGCTCTTTGCTTGCTGGTTTCATTCCCTGTGGGAATGCTCTATCAAAGCTTCACTGGAAATGTCCAAAAACACACATACACACACCCACAAACTGACTTATTCAATAATTCAAACCATGTCCCTTTTATCTGTATCAATTAGACCTGCTGGGTGGGGTTTGAGGGGATTGATGGGTGTCTGGTTAGCGTTAGCTTGATGCGACAGGTCAGCAGCACAGTGCTTAAGGCTATGATGTGCATGCGCACATTTATTGCTACATGCTGACTAGAATACAGCATTCATGTTCTGCTTACTTCCTCTAGCAGTTTTACTCAATTTACAGAATGTTATCTGAAACAACTACCAATGTATGTTGGGCAAATGTATGTAGGGTAAATCCAAAGGTATCAGAATTGTCAGCCATGCTTTAGATAGGATGGCGTACTTCAAGCAAGAACTTTATCTATTTTAATGTTTTTAGCCATGCAATGGCTTGTCTGACTTTCTACTTAACAGTCAATTACTTTGGTCAGGACCAAAATAGCTCAAAAACTGTTTGATAGATTGTTGTATCATTTGGAAGAGACACCTAACAAGAGTGAGAAAACCATGAGGTTCCAATTTGTATTTTGGTTTAAACAATAATACATAATTTTTGTTGTTAATTATTCTGTATACAGCATGTCAGTTTTGTGTCCAATGTCTACTTAAAGGAGTAAATTTCCATAAAATAATTCAGAAAATGTTATTTTGGTAACACAGTTTCCTAGTTTTGGACTGATCAGTGATTGACTTGTATGAACTCACCGTCCCCCTGCAGGAAAACAAGTCCCAGCACCATGCACAGAGGGTGAATGTTGAATTCATGCGCAGAGCCATCCCAGGCAAATCCTCCACGGTAGTGACCCATCCACACACCGGTCAGCACCACCGAGGTCAGACCCAGCAGCTGTGATGCTCCCACCAGCCATGCAAACATTGGGCGTCCATGACGCGGAGCAGAATCCTCCATGATCTGAGAAAAACAGGAAGACTGAGTACAACTCATGCCTCTGGCTGTTCATAATTTGTTGAAATAAGTTACCATGAGTTTTACTGGAAAGATGAAATAAAGAAAGACAAACACAGCATGTCACATGGCAAAGTTGTCGTGATGATATCCACAGACAAACTCAAGT
>JAQNCA010000011.1:12874789-12889018 GCA_029783725.1 Acanthurus tractus
TGTGTGTGTGTGTGTGTGTTTTTTGTTCATTTTCTGAACAAGTCCAACCCATACAACAGCACGACTGTTAGGAAATAGCAAAATGCACTTATCGACCCTACTATTATTGTTTTCATATCGTCATTACTGTTATTATCATTATTATTAGTAGTGGCAGTAGTATTAGTATTAGTTTTAGTATTAGTATTAGTATTAGTATTAGTATCAGCATTGACAGTATTGTTGAATGAGTAGAGGTACTAGTAGCAGTGTTATTAATATTTTTAGTTATCTTTTACATTTTTATTTTCTTTAAAATCCCTTCTTTCCAAACAGACTGACATACAGTAAACAAATGCATATTACTTTAACCCTTATCATAGATCAATCTAATTATGAACACTGAATATGACGCGTCACAAACGTCACAGTAGCATCAGAAAGGGCTGGGGAGGGATGGGCTGCCTGGATTGATGACTAACAGCTCCAGTGTAAAGGTTTGTTGCCTTGACAACACTGGAGGGGGTTGATCCAGGAGATGTTGGAGAGGACAAGGAGGAGGAGGGGGAGGATGGGAGAGGCTGAGGAGTTAAATCAAAACAATCGGCAACTGGATAAATGTACCAAACATCTACTTTTACAGCCTCAATGCTACTGCTACTGTCATTTCAACCATTACTGCCATACCTGCCTTTCTTAGAATATTGATAACCTACTGCTACCTACTGTTACTGTAATGGTAGTGAGCCTGCAACCACCCATTATTAAATGCCTTTGTTTCTAATTATTTTCACTCAACTGAGAAGTACAATGGACACAGCTGTAGAGTTTTTGGTAACAAACCTTAAAAATCTTTTACTTCAGTTAGGTAGTTCATTATAAAGTATAAAATTCTCTGTTCGAAAATGCAATATAATCAGGGTCAACAAAGGCAACAGAGGCTTGTGCAACGGTTGCTGTGGTGCCTAGCTAATTAATCGGGACATAATGATGAAGAGGGAGGTGGAAACAGAATAACTGGACATACAAAATTTGAGTTACATAGTTGCGTATTAAGACTTTTAAGGTCGTGGCTTTCTTTACCCGAGGTAAATCTTCAGATCCCATGTACACAAGTGAAACCACATCCATGATGTCAGACGGACAATGATAAGGCAGTGTCACATGTAAGTGGCTGTCACCTGTCTCATAATATTTAGAGGAGAGCCATTGTCATGCACATTTATACCCTTACACATCTGTATATTCTAAAAGAGGCAAATAAGGGAAATAAAAAAAGAAAGTAATACTCTCCTGACATATTCTCGACCCAGTAGGCGTGTAGGTAGCCAGGCAGTCGGGATGTGCCTACAGAATAAGTGTGTCCTGCACAGTATAAAGGACAGCAAATACTGATTGGGGCATGCTTAATGTTTACATTACAGTATTGTGGGGGTGATTAGGCCAAATTTACACATCTAATGCAAAATCAATGAGATGTGCTAGGTTACAGATTTGCTGGTCTTAAAATTTAGATTTATCATAAGCCCAGGCTAGTGTCAAGGATGGACCAGGATATGACCTGTAAAAGTGTTGCGTAGAAGGTGTTGTGAGTTTGTGTTGCATGGTGATTGTGTGCAGTGGTTTTAGTCATCTATAGTCTTTTGGGCAGGCTGTTATCTTTGTTAAAGAGAGTACGCTGTGAGCTGTACCGCTAGCTTGTGGTGAGCAGGCCAACATTATGTTTGTATGTATTTTACTTAGGCAGTCCATAATAATGCTAGCTGGGATGGTGTTCTTTAGCAGCTTGTATTTTTGCCATTGGGCTTTAAAGGGTTAAGGATAGCCTACCCTGTGCTTGGGGCATAGTGTGCCAGCATTTGGCTGATGATGCAGTCGGATTTAGCTTTGCTGTGATTGGCCCTGTTTACTGAAATATTGTAAAACATCCTGGTATTTGTACTCTGTATTATTTCACAAGTTGAGTTCCAATTATTGGTTTAGCTGAAAATAGTACAGTTTGAGCCAGTTTTTTTGTTTTTTTGGAACTTTGATAGCTCATATGAGGGTTAGCTTAGCTGGACAAGCCTAAAATTATGATTAAGTGTTTGCAGGTAGATGCCCCTGGCCCTGAGAATGCTAAGAGGCCAAAACTCATGCAGAGTGTATTGGTTGGCATTAATGGGAAACGGAGAGAGCTTGAGAGACAGAAGAATAAAACGGGAGGGAGCTTACTCTCACAGAGAAAGACCATTCGAGACATGAAAGGGATAAACAAAACAAGCATGAGCGCCAGTTGAGAGAGAATGAGATATTAAACTCAATTTGGAGCATCAGGTACAGTGAGACATCTTTGATGTAAATAAAGGCTCTCCTTTGATGCCAAGGTTGGATTTCCAAAGGGCTGAGTTGTTTTTGAGATTTTTGAGAAGCCTTCTGTGCAGCAAGACTTGCCTAAAGAGCACCGGATGGCCCTTTATTAACAGGGAAAGATAAGGAAGCTAATGTTGCTCTAGACTTAGAGTCCGACTGATGATTATAATGCAGTTCAACAGGGAGTTCTAAGAACATAAGAGATAGTTCCAAATGTGTACAGATGGTTTGGTTTAATGGTTTAGTTTCTGATGAGACGGTTGTAGTTGAGGAAGATGATTCCCTACCAATCCAGTTCTTTTGTCCTGTCTGCAGTGTCAGCTGAGGAAGGGGCTGCATATCCTACTATTAACGCAAGTGCTGCAGCTACTTCCTCCTGCCCAAATGAGTTTTGGCAAAAGACCCCTTTTTGCCCACCCCTCACTGCATTTCTTGCAGAGATTTAGACACCAGTCCCTAGTGGTGCGCATCTCCACCCTTCAGTAGAAACTGCTGTCAAGGCTTGAGGCTTTGGTGAAGGATCCTTACAGGCCTCTGAGTGCTCCTCTTTTAAGGTGTTGTCAATCAAAACAGTTTTGAGGGATGAGTTAGCTAGGAGCTCTGGTCCACCCCAGCTGCATGCAGCTTTATAGTGACCACAGTGGGGCCACTCTCAGGCCCTCATTTGTTCCTGAGAACATGAGGATATTAAGAGTGATACAGCAGGATGCTTTTTGTCCTCCACCCCACACAGAGAACAGAGAGGCAAAATTGGATTTCCAGTGCCCAGCAGCTGAATTTACACTGCATGTGGAACATTTGGTCCTCATCAGACACCCTGAAACAGCTGCTTGTATACTTTGATAGAGCTTTGTGTGGCTGGTAGGTCCCTGTCAACACGCACCTCACCTACTGGATCTGTAAGTGTATCTTTCAAGTTTATAGGCAGCTTATAGCAAGAGACCCTCCCACTATGATTTGCATACACACACATGCACAATGTGGCAGTGCTGACGGCCCTGTTTGGTGAGAAGAATAATTCTTAGCGGTGGTGTGGACTGCATATAATAATTAATGTGTAAAAATATTAAATGCAAATCTAAAAACCAGTTGAGGAAATGCTTTTAAAGGTAACAATATTAATAACATCCATACAGAAATAGATGTACAAATATTAGTATTAACTTTTGTCCTACTGTAGGTTTTTGCCTCCAAAGAACAATCCTCTCCAGAATGTTTGGACTGTACTCCTCCAAAGCTCCTTAAATCTGTTTATGCCAGATATGCATCATATTTTATTTGTTAATATTGTTTTGCACATGTTGAATCCAAAATGGCACTCACATACCTCTAAACCAAAGCGTCCAAAAGAATTAAATTGTATAAAAGAGCTTTTATTCCTTAAATGTAGTAAGCAAATATAAGGATGGATAAAGTAACAAAAAGTAGCAGTACCTCACTACTGAGTCTCAATTCAATCCCAAAGTGCATTTACAAGATAAGGACACTTTTGCAGGGGCAGTTTAGGTACTAAAGTAATGCAGAAACTACTGTCTGTTAACAGCCATGCATCCTCCCTTGCTGTCCTCTTGAGGGCGCTGTAGTCCTAGATAATTCGGTTTATAATCAAAGTACTGCATTTATTGCAGCAGTGGGATAAATGGTTTTCACCCCAGGATGAGGGGACCTTGTGGGGGACCTCAGAGTTTCAGAGGGTAATATAGGAAGAGGAAGGATTATCAAGAAGCTTCCTCTTACCACCAGATGTTCACGGAGAGTAAGTAAAATTGCTTTTTCAGTTTTTACTAATGGTCTGAAGCTATGCTGTTGGACTGTGATCTGTTTGTGTTTATGTGTGTGCGTGTGCCTTTGTGCGTGTGTCTGTTTGTCTTATGTGTATGTGTATTTGTCAAGGCATCATGTCCTTCTTTAACTCTGAAGGTAAAAAGGGAACAGTTGTTAAGGCTGTCTTCATTATTAATTTCTAAAACTGGTGGCTACAGCTGCGTGTGTGTATATGTGTGAATGCGCTCATCTGTTTGGGTAGTGTGGTTTGTGTGTGCGTGTGTATTTGCTCTTTTTTTCTGTCTGACATTTCTGATTTCTCCTCTGACTCACAGGAGGCTGACTCATCACTGCTCCTTTTGCTGTTTTGTGTATGTGTGCACGCTACATATTGACATTTTGTTTGATCATCTTTTTTTAACAGTCTCTCTCTCTCTCTATCTATCTATCTATCTATCTATCTATCTATCTATCTATCTATCTATCTAGCTATCTAGCTGTCTCTTTCTTTATCTTTGATGGTCTTTTAACTTTTCATGACAACATCAATGGGCCCATTTTTCTCACCTTCCTTTCATGTATACTAATGAAGTCTTTGGCCCTTCTTCAGTATGACTGGACACATTTCTACCTGTGTGGGTTTGAACCTTCTATTAGTCTGAGATTTCATATCCACCCACTGATGCAGCATGAGGTCACAATTAAAGAAACACTGATTTCTGGACTAAAGAGAAATGGCATGTAATTTTCATTTTCTTCATTTTCATTTTTTCCCATCTGAGGTAACACCAAGCAGCACCTTTAAAATGTGCTCATTCACACTTTATAATTTGTTTTTTATTTAGTACATAACAGTGTAAGTGTAGGTGTAAAATAGCAAGTCTTACCAGATTACTGGGTTGCAATTCTACTCAATAAGTTCATTATGTGCGAGTGGTTTGAATTCTGCTGATCACATGCAAAATGATCTATAATGCTTCTTTATGAATGCAAATTTATTTCATTTTTTTAAACTGTTTAATTGTTGAGTAGTCACAATTCCTTTCACATTGTTATGACAGCATCACAACAAATAACTGGGATGATCTTTCAGGCACCGCATGTGGTTACACTGTTCACATTCAGTAACATCTCCACTTTGCAAGTTCTTTTAAGAAGAGATATGCATGGGTCTGTCCAGCAGGTGGCAGTATAGTGCATAGATGGATGTCCACTGTGTAAGATTTCTCAATATTTTTAAGAACAGGGCTTACAGTTGCTTTTGTCCAGTGTCAGTGTTACCATAAGCAATTGACTTTTAAACAGGTTCATGTGTATATAGCAGCCAAAAAAAAAGACAATCTAAGAAAAATTCTGTTCAAGTGTAATGCATTTTTTAACAATCTGCAATGACAAGTTCATTTGTTATTTGGGGCAAGGGAAACAAGCTACAAAAGAAACACTGGCGTACTATCACCTGCAATGCTAAATGTGTTAAAAGGGAGTGTTACACAGGGTAACATTAGCATGTTTCTGTCTATCTGGTAAGTCAAATATTCACTCACTTTTAGCTTAGCTTAATGTAAGACATAAGTTCCACACCATGCAGATTATGATATATTATTTCTGCTTTATCTAAACCCACTATCTGGCTTTTCTGAGATTAAGAAGCAGTTGAAGGAGGACATAGGAAAGGAGGAGGGGATGAGAAGGCATCTGGAGTGCATTGGAATATGAGCAATGACCTTTGACCTTCACCTATATCAACCAATCAATAGTCCTCTGTGTTATAGACCTCCACCAATCAGTGAAGTCCTTTAAAAATACCCAAGAGGCACCTGTGGAGTAGTCTGAGGACAGCGTCTCCATGGCAACAACATCATTACCAGAATAGCTCTTTCTCTCTCTATTTCTGTCTCTCACTCTCTCCGTCCTTTCATTCCACCCCCACTCTCTTTCGCTTTCTATCTTGTGTTTTCCCTGTTAATGCAGAATATTTTTCTCTCTTTCCTTGTTTCTTTGCCCTTCTTTTTCCTTCATATCTTCATTCCCCCTTTCTTTCATTCTCCAATATCCCATCTTTCCTTCATCCATCTCTCCCCCAGCATCCCTCCTTCTTTCCTTCATCTTTTCTCCAGCCTCCCTGTTTTTGTCACATTCTCTCACCTTCTTTTCTCCCTCATTTTTCCAAATCTCCTTCACTTGTATTCCCACCACCTCCTTTAAATCTGTCTGTTTTGCAGTCACATTGTGCTAAGAGAGGGGATATTTATAGCTTCAATGATGATTCCTCCTTTTCTGTCCTCTCTTCTCCTCTACTCTCATTGTATTGTAAACAACACCTTTTTCCATCAAATATTGTGACTTTTAACTCTGTCCGTTTTTTTTCTTTTACCTACATGCATCATAATTACAGCTTATTTTTGAATCTGTTTCAAAAACCTCACATTCCCACTTCCACATGGAGCTGAAGTCCAACCACCACCCTGTCATGCTTGGCTCTACAGTGTATTTTTGCAGTGTATTTGGTACTGCAAAGACTAGTGCTCATTTTGCACCTTTGACTGTCTCACTAAGTTATTGTTAACACAGTTGCTCATGATGATTCAGTGGGCTAAGATTCATGCCCATCTGAGTGTTGGAAATGCTATAAATTCCTCTGCCAAGGTGGTTATAATTTTGGTTTTGTTTGTTTGTTTGTGAGCTTTTTTGTTTATCAGGATTATGGGAAAACTCTCAGCCTGATTTTCCTGAAACTTGATGGACAGATTTTGCATGAGCCAGTGAAGAACACGGTTAATTTTGAAGTGTATCAGCATCTCAGTTTGGAGACACACATTTTTTTTTTTTCAAGCTTTAATTTACTATGCAAGATAAGCCATTTGACCTTGGAAGAATAAATGCCATAGACTCTAAAACCCAGTAGACTGCTAACGATGCCAATAGCAACAAAACATAAGGCAGGCCAGATTGCTAAACTTCTGGAATAGAGCAGCTTTATGGCAGGTGCAGACCACACTGGGTCACACTGACAGCTTATGACTTGATGAGTGTAGTTTTGGGAACTTAGGAAGATAGTAAGACCAACATGCTTCTTATGTTTTTATTATAAATTACACTTATAAGAACACAAATATTAATAATAATATTTTTTACAGAATATTTTTAGTATTTTCAATTATTTTATTTTATTTTATTTTATTTTCCATTTCTCACCAATTTGCTGAAGAACCCTGATTACCCTGAATGGGGTTGCAGTCTTTTGTTTGAAAACCATGGCCATGGAGAATGTAAATGTCTAGAAAATTACATAGCTGTTGGATCCAGTCTAGCCCAAAATAATAACTGAGACTTGTCAGATGACTGATGTTAGCATGGATAAAAAGAATTATTGGGATTTTAAATTATTAAAAAATTTGCCACCCAATAGCCTCTTTTTATTATTATACATTACATTCCATAAGCTATTACAAATTTTCTGAAATGTTGTTCAATATTTTTGATTAAATCCATCAGGAAATGCATATTCTCACACCATCAGTAAGTGTAAACTAAAACTGACAATCAAACAAAAATGTGCTAGACTACTTAGCTATTTATGGAAAGTAATGACTTAATATGATTTTCAAGGCTGGGTTATGTTAAATGCTAAGATATGATCTGACTGTGGAATAGAATAAGAAAAGAATTGCAGCAGAAAAACACTATAAACCAAATATTTTTGAAGTTTTGAGCTTTCCCAAACCATAATATATCTGATAAAAAAGAAAAAGCTAGAATTACCCACTTAAATTTAGCCAGAAGTTTACTTTGTGGTACTTTGATTAAACAAATTTATTTTGGAATATGAAAGATAAGAGCAAAGAAATAAAAATAAAATAATGAAGATCTTATCATTTTATGTGGATACAAGAACCATCCTCAGGACAGTGGTTGAGTTTATCGGTTGATATTTTGCTTTCAGGGTTCATATTTCTGTGTTACCAAACAAAGCAACATTTGATCAGGCCACTAAAAAACAAATCTCAAACAGTAAAACAGGCTTTTTGGGCTGTGGGCCTGGAGAATATATGTTCATCCGGATAGTTAGAAGAGTCTGAAAATACCCTCAGACCAGTGTTAAGTGTTGTTTAAATGTCACACAGTATTTATGTTGTTTTTTGTTTATTGTTGATGATTAAGTCTGTGACTCAAGTCTTATGGTAAAACGTGAGACGCACAAACAGTGCTTCTGGTAACCCTACCAAAAAAGCTGAAGATTTTCAAAACAGATAAACTGGAAAATCCGAAGAAAACTACACAAAACAAAAGAAAAAATAGTGATTGTTGACGTCGTTTGAAATTACTGTCCTTGACTGGCCAGTTTATCAACCTCTAATTTTAGCTTTGCTGGTTTTACTCATCTGATTGGGAACAGTCTGGGAAGTTTTTCCAGCCCTGGCTTGAGTTAGTCTCTCTGTAAATAACCATTTGGACTAACTCAGCAGATCCATTGGGAGACCTGACTGAGGCGCCATATGGGAATGAAACGTGAAAGTAAGGTGAGGCAATACAAACTTTACCGTGTATCTGTCTGCCTGCTTGTCTATCTCTGCCATGTCTGTCTGCCTCCATTGGTTTCTATTGAGTCTATTTTTAGCCCCAGCAGACTGGTCACGTGGCAGGAGGAGGACGTCAATAATGTTGTTGTTGGTGGTGGGAGAGAGAGGGAGAAAGAGAGAGAGGGAGAGAGAGAGAGAGAGAGAGGTGGGGGGTCGAGGCAGACTGTAAATATGGAGGAGGTGAAACGATAGGAGGTGAGACGCGCTCTGCTTTTTAAAAAAAAAAAAATTACGTCTTTTCATGTGAAATTGAGGCGCAGAGGAGCTGTGCGAGGGGGACATACCGAGCCTCGGCAGAGACTAAAGCCGGGAGGAAGCGACCTCTGCGCAAATACGAGTTCCAAGAGGACCCGCCGACATCCACGGTACCTTGGGGTTTATGAGGGGAGCGTGTGCGTGCGTGTGTGCGTGTGTGCGTGACGGTACAAGAAGGATATACCCACCGACAGGCAGTTCAAGGTTTTTTTTTTCAAGAATGGTTGCAGAACGAGGGGTGAAATGATGTGCTCGCTAAGCCATTGCTTGTACTCATACTACACAGTTAACGTCGTGGCTAACTTGCAAGAGTTACCATACTACTACAGCTAGCTAAAGGACACCCTGACACCTGACAGACACAACAGCTAACAAGCTACCCAACAGGTACCACCTATATGCTATTATCTGCTTTCCACGCAGTAGTTACCTGTACTAGTTGTTAAACAGGAGTTAACTTCATAGCTAGCAGCCAGCGAGAGCACAACTAACAGCTGACGGCTGAAAGTTAAACAGCCAGCAGATTGAGCACGAGCGTAAAGCTAACAGAGGACAGTAACGTTATTTAACTCTGCACGGAGGCTTGGTGGATGGCTACAAGTCAGCAGCGACTCGCCAGTGGCTACCAGTGTACATCTAGCCAATTCACCCGGTAACCAGTAAAAGAACAAATACTACCAGTGGCAGCTGAGTACCAGAAAGCATCCTCTGAAAGCTTGAAGGTGGCCATACAGCCAGTATAGTAATATGTTGTATACTCTTACCTTGTCCAGTGTACACCGACATTAATGCTTGAGAACTAGGGATGCATGATATTTATGTGTGCTTCTAGATTAAGTATCCATAATGTCAAATTTGTATTATTATTATTATATGTGATGTCACTGGTTAGAGAGGGCTGAAAATATTGAGGCAAATTGCCTTTTTTTTTTACTTAACTAGCACAACATCTACACATTTGGTTACAGAAGGTGACAATATACACCTTTAGGGTTGATTTGTGATCCAGCAATTAACATAGAAATGGGAAAAGGTAAGAAGATGATCAAATGTGGTATACTTTTGTGACACCTTTGACATCAAACTATTGCACCTGGGTAGAGCCATGCAGCATCGACTAGATAGACTGCAAAGGTGCATGTTATGTCAGTTTCAGAGGAGGTTGTAACTGGAAATGGAAATACATGTTCTGCAAGGTTCCTAGAAGAGGGAAGAAGTAGTCCTGGCAGTCAGATTTGGTGAGGTCAGAGCTTGGTAAAGTAAACCATCTGTTTTGTTAACAACATCTGGGGGTTTTTACCCTCTGGTGTTCATAAACTACAGGTTACAATTTTTTTTTAAGTTTAAGAAGTTGTCTCTGTCTTATCAGCTGTATTGTCAATAAAGACAGTGGCTTCTTCCAAATAGCCAAGTTAATGCTTAGTATAAAATGTGGTAACCTTTTACTCTATGAAATTATTCTACATGTCATCTACCAGCCTGACAATATCTTGCACAGCATCGTACACTTTGTTGTCAAACTGCATGTCGAGGTCCATGCTGTGTCTGGCACATGATTATTACCTGGGTTTCTGGTTGCTGTTGAGGAATGAGGTAATATGACTGTCTAAAAGCGCAGACCACAACAAACACCAAAACTGACTCTGAAGCTGATCAGGTTGTTAGACAGCAACAGGTGATGGATGTTAGTTTTTTCTATGAATTTTTTGTGCACTGGCTATGATTCAGCATGATACAAATGGACCCAAGAGGTTTGATGTTTTTCTGTCAAGACTCCTGAGCTTACCATTAGGTAAAAGAAACTGTTAAAATAAGCAGACACATTCAATCCAGTTCTCGGAGATACACAGTATGTCTATTTGTTACTATCTCTTCAATATGTTTTGTATAATTTTTGTGTAATTGTAAAAAAAGACATGTAAGGTATTTTCATTTTCTGTATTAAGTGTAGTTTTGATGGGGTTGAAAAAGTCTGATTTAAGACATGACCAGGCATCTCTGTTGGATGATTTGTGGTTTGCAGTCAAAGTTCCCTGTGGCTTGGTTTCTTTAACCATTCCTCCCATACAGTATTTTAAATTTGTCTGCTAATAAAAATGCTAAAAACATATATTTTTTAAATCAAACAAGACCAGTCAAGGCTACTGTAAACTTTGAGGCGCCAAGGGATCTAAACCATATTTTTTTTAACAAAGAAAGTACTGAAAGCTGAGCATTGGCAAACTTAAAAAAAATGAAACTGAAGGTCATTGCACTGACATATTTTGGTTTAGGCTAAACCATGCTCCAGACTGTGACGATTTAGTCTAATTTCACAACCATTTTTGTTGGCCTCGCATCCAAATTTTGGAGTTAAAACTGCTTGACTTGGCCAAAGTGTAGCATGTAGTATGCAAACAAAAGCAGGATCTGCAGTGTGAATACCCAGAACACAGAGTTACTGATGTACTATCAGTCTGCATTGGACCTGTTCTTATGAGTCAGCTTTCCTTCTGTCTGTTAGTCGAGGGTCTGGTCTGCAGTGTAGTTCATCTCCTTAGCTAGTAAATCAGAGATGGAGGGTAGAAGTGTGTTTAGAAAGCTTTATTTTCTACACTGGCACACTTTCTCTTTCCTCTTATTATTCACATGAATGCTCCCTCTCTTCTTTCTTTTTCTATCTTACCCTCCGTATCCACAGATTGTTTAAACATTATTAATTTAGTACTCAATCATCCATGTTTTAGAGGAAGTTAGAGTTGCTGAATTAGTATTATAATCAAGAGCTATCACCAAATTGCACATCCTATTGTATAACCTAAATATAAGAGTCACTGAACACCAGCATTATAGCAGTTACAATATAAACTCTCTCCAGGGATCTGTTTCACCCTGATGTCTGTTGCTTGGATGTAGGGGGTTCAATCTTAAAAATATCTGTTAGAGAAGATTTTTTAGTCAATAAACAGAAAATCAGTCTGCAGCAGTTTTTTTTAATGGAAATATCCTTTAAGTTATTTATATACTGTAAAGTAACACTAGAACAAAGAGAGGTGACTCATGAATAAAAGTGCAGGATATCACTTGTCCCGGACAAGCGGACAAGCATTAATGTCAAGCCTTATCATGGTTACACTCGCTTAAAAATATGGACTCAGTGTGCAGCAAGTCTGCAAAATATGTCAGAAAGAAGGCAAAGTTACTCAGTGCGCTAACTGGATTTATTTAAAAGCTGATTCAGAGTAACAACAAAAATATGGGGTCAACAACGAATGGCAATTCTTGTGCCCTGAGCAGGCGTGTTAGGTGGGGTCCTCCCCCTCCCCCAGTAACATGTTTATAAAGATGTTTAAGTAGCATTGTTGGTAGCAATATTGTTTTTGGTGATGTGTGTGTGCAAAGCTGATATTGTCTTGTTGATTGTCTTTGCTGCATTTAAGAAATCTTGTATATAATCTGTTGAGTGTTCAACACTGTAACATCGCTGCAGGTGGGGGGACCCCCTGATGGCCACAGGGTATTTTGCACCCTGCACACACTCTTAAATTATTATTTATTTTATCACAGTTGAAGCCATTAGGTCATGACCAGCTGTTTTTCAGATAATCTGGTAGATTAAACTTGAAAACGACTCAATAGGTCCAAAACTGTGAAAGTGTAAAGAATTGTATTGCTTTTGTTCCTTTGAGCAGCCTCAGGAAAAAAAAGGTGGGGGCATCTTAAACAACAGTATCCAGTTCTCTTAATACATCCGTTGCCCCTGCTTGGTGAAGGGCCTGACCCCCCACATCATTCCAGCTGGCGATAGTGTGGTTGGAAGGATGGTGGTAGGGGATTTGCAGCTCTATCATGCATAGGGGTCAGATCTTACAGGTCAAATGTCACTCCATTAGTTACATAAGAGCTTTAAAGGGCCACGCCACTGCCGTTTGCCTCCAATGTCCTGATTTTATATGAGGCCTACTCTATTTTCTCTATTCTGTTCAAACAGATTTAGGTTGACAATAAACCCCCACAGCTGCTGTGACCAAGATACACAAGTGATTCCTAGTTCATTTGGGATGCTGATTTTTGTCTCGCCTTCTTGGGAAGGGACCGGCTCAGGACCAGTATAGACAAGAAGAAATATCACAGCCACTAATAACACTAGGGTGGAGTGCGTGGTGGGGGGTCTTACTTTTGTACTTAAGAATATTTGAAAGAAAAAATATTAGACAAGAATACATAACTTAATTTTCTAGTTGGTAATTGAAGACAAAATGTTATACACTATATAGTTTAGTTTGTTTTATTAATTTATTAATTTTCATTAAGCCTTCATTACACACACATAGGTCCTGATGTTAGCTTGCACAGCTTGCTTGCGGTTGCTATGCAGCATACCAGCTAATGCCTGTTCCTAACTACAGGATTTTTAAATATAAGTTAATTTAAAAAGTGTGGGAGACCACAGCCATGCTTTAAATTTATTGGGCATTTGAATAAAGCGCTCTGTGGGGTTGGATGTGCTTTTGGTGCAAACCCCAAGTGGCCAATTAGGAAACTGCGTTTTTTCACTTTATTTTCAACCCTGGAAGTTGCTGCTTGATACACACCACTTCCACCGCTTTCTCACCTGAATGAGCCAGTTTACACTGTTCTGTGAGCGTTCCATATGTGGCCTGACAGTTTTGGATGTTTTTGATTGAAATATGAAATTAGATAACATTAACAAATTGACTTATCATTGTATCTACACATGTCTAATGCCACTCCTGAAATGACTATCGCGATGTGTGCGTGTGCGTGTGTGTTGTAAATATTTATATTTGCCTCCTTTCCCCTTGCCCGTGCCTGCTGGACCAGAGGGAGAGAGAGAGAGAGAGAGAGAGAGAGAGAGAGAGAGAGAGGGGCTGATGTTGCTCACAGTTGTGATTAATAAGTGTGTGTGTTTGTGTGTTGGTGAGGAAACTAGAAAACATAGATTACAAACAAATACTGTTTGAGATGGACCACCACTCGGACTTCACATCCTTCTGTCTCACTTGTGCTCGATTGCTGTTTGTTTAGGGAAGAGGCGCTCAGGTGAACCGTTACCACGGCAGCCAGCTCCCTCGTTGCCAGGCAGCACTTCCTGCTCCTCTCCAGAATGGGAGGGGCCAGGTATTTTAGGAAATTATGGTGTGAAGAGGAGGAAGAGGTGGTAGAGAGAGAGAGAGGGAGGGAGGGTGAGTAAGAGAAAGAGAGAGAAATTCATATTTCTTGATGCTTTGGCAACATTGAGAGGCCTGACTCAAGTGGTAGCTTGTTCTTTTTTCAAATCAGTTCTTTCTTTCTTTCT
>JAQNCA010000011.1:12889118-12902018 GCA_029783725.1 Acanthurus tractus
TACACTAGTGGCAAAAATGACGTTTGCGCGGGGTGTAAGATAGGAATGACATCTGCGTCACTGGCGCACTGCCTTTGCGTCGGGTGTACGATAGGGCCCTCAGAGTTTTGTATCTCAGAGTAGATCAACTCAAGAGTTCAGGGTTAGACTCAGAGTTTGTTGAACCTGCTTCGTGAAACGGACCCCTGGTCTAGATTATCTCCTGCCAGGACCCACTGATTGTTGTTTACAATGGCATATTTTGGTGCCCTCTGCTGTAAAATAAATAGAAATAAATCATCTGCTTGTGTGGTGCTGTTAAAGTGTAAAGTAGCTCTGTTCATAATTTTTTCTGCAGGCCTTTAATTATTTTTAATCTTTTATTTCATTCTGTTTAATAAATTGTAGCCATTTTTTTTTTCATTTAGCGCCATAAAATAGCCTTTGTATTATTGTTTAAAAAAAACCATTCAGTTGATGGGTGATGACAATTTATACAGGAATTTTTGCAACCTTCACTGAATGACATCTATCACTTACTTTTTCAAAATCCAAATGTTTTTTACACAGGCATTAATTTTACTAACTGTACGGCACTAATGAAAAAGCACATCACTTTTTAAAGATGGCCTCTAAGGGTTGGCCTGTTTCTCCCATAATCTCCCTCTTCCTTCCTCCCATATAATCTGTGGAGAAAAGGACAAGAAGAAGGGGTTGACTTAATCCAGAGTATCAAACAGATTTCTTTTACATATAAAATTGATGGCATAAACTTTTTAAATTGTAAACTTTTTTTTAATTGAGTGAACCACAAAGTTTAACTTTTCTCTGCTATTGGGGTGATGACATTTATCTTTGTGACAGATTTCTTAAAATCTTCATTAATGGACTCAAAATGTCATTTTAATGGCAAAAGAGATACAACATGTTTTCTTTTGTAATTTGGTCAGCTGATCCTTCAAAATGCTTTATGAATTCCATTTTCTATTTACACACATTACTATTTCCTGTTTTATCTGCTTTCACATGCTTCACCTCATCAACATCCCCCTGGTGTTTACCCTGAGTGTAAAGTCAACTGCTGAGTCCCACTCACCTGCAAAAGGGTTTCCTCTCTGCAAACAAACCCTTCACTGTGTCTGAAACCAGAGAGGTCAGCATTCCTCTGCCCAGGCTTCAAATAAAGACCCAAATTCTTGCAGAAATAATCCAGATTCCCGCTGGGAGTGCAAACCTATCCGCTATTCCCTGGTAGCTGCCTCCCTCAAGGTGGACAATCAGTGTCTTTGTGAAGCCAAGTTAATGCCAGCAGGCTGAGCAGAGAGCAAGTCCACCCAGCAGCCCCTCAGTCTTTCTGCTGCATCTGTGTAGATGGTCTGTCTCACTGTGGAAGCACCAGATTATTTTGGACGGATATCATCATCATCAATGCTGGATTATCAGAGTCAGATATGTCTTTTCATGGTGGATTACAGATGTTCAGTATCTTCTCTTTCAAATTGGATTTATTGCACTGGATAAAACAACATGGGCCATTTGGTATTGCCTGATAATAACAAGGAGGTTCCACTGTCTGAGAGGTAGGCCGCAGTTATTCCTCTTTCCTTCCCCAGATGTTAATTAGAGCATGCTGCTCAGTTAGAAGCCAAGATATTTGAGCTAATTATGCTAGGTTCCTACATTTTCAGACCACACTTTGGAGGAAGTTTAAAAACATGAATTGAGACTTACATTTTCTGACTGATCACTCTTGGGAAACAATGAAGTTTAAGAGGTTTTAAATGGTCAAGAAAAGTAACTGAGATTAGAGGCAAAATGATTCAGATTTCTGAGCTCTTACGTTAACAAGGGCCAAAGCCAGACCAAGACCTCATTTGCTCCTAAACCAGAGTATAAAATCTGCTACAGTTCAACAGACAATTCTTGTCTTTTCCCTGAGAGGCTCAAATGCATGTTTTTTTTCCTTCCCACACACTCAAACTCTCTGTCTCAGTCAGGATTGGCCCCTCTAAGAGGTAATGACTGAACAAGAGACAAGAAAAAAACATTTGATTCCTTTTTTTTAATCTTGTTTCCTCAATCAGTCACCATACAAAGGTAAAAAGCCAAGTCCTGGGGGGAGGAGGAGGGCAGTCAGCCAGTCAGTCAGGGAATTAGGCAGAATTCAATGTTAGACCACTTAACATGCTTTATTTCAGCATTCAAAATAATTAAAAACATCTCAATTTATTATACATATACAAAATAGGTACAGATCCTTGTGGTGTTTTTCCCCCATGAGTGTGTCTGTCTGCTGTCTCTCACAAATTCTTTGCTGATGGCTCTCTTTCTGTGCATTTTTTTAAAATCTCTGTTTAATTGCAATTTGATTTAGAAAATTTACACTTCGCACAAGAAAACAAGAAACAAACTACAACAGATGAATGAATGAGTGAATAAGGAGAAGAATTTGGATGAGAGAAAGATGGTGGGGAAGTTGAAAAAACATAAAACCAAAACAAAGTGTGATGGAGAGAGGAGATGGGGCTCCACTTTCAGCTGAGCTCAGAAACAGAGCTCGAGTTTAACTACCAAGGCTGAAAATAGAAGAAGTCTGTCTCGTTCTGGACTCCAAGAAAAAAAGCTGTGGTTTTATTTTAGCACCAAGAGGACCCTGCCACGCCAGAGTGACCTTAACACTAAAGAACAGTAAAGCGATACTCTAACGCCAGGAGACCTCAAACAAAGAATAGCACCTTTTTAAGTTTTAGTTGTTCCTGCTTCTGTTAAAGTGTTGGTTAACTTCGACTACCCCACTGACTGCCACAACTGCTGCAGGCTTCACTACAAAAACACTGGGCCCCTTTTTTTACAGCTGGGATTCCTTGCTTTTCTGAGGTAGCCATAGGATTTTTTTTTTGTCTTTCAAAAAAGAGGTTTAAACCCATGTTGCTCTGCTGGTGGTTTTAATGTGACTTTTCTTCAAAAAAAAGGGGTAAAATTGAAAGGAACAAACAAGAAAATACCACAACAACAAACAAACCAGAACTGCTACAACATCAGCTCACAAGGCGGAAGGAGTTGTCAGTGTTGTCTGAAGCAGGAGGAGGATGAAGGGGTTGGTGGGGGAGGGGGGGCAGAACAACAGAGACAAACATGACTGTCAGTTTCACCGTTTATTCATCAACACCTGAAACGTGGTACAAAGCAATTGAGTTCTGTCTGTTGGGACTGTCCTTTCATTCCACTCACCGCAGGGGTGTATAAAAATACAAAAGTCACCTGTGTGCTTTCTGTTGGTTTCTGTAAACTCCAGAGAGGCCTGGTTTGGATGGATGAAGAGGGGAAGTAAATTACACTTTACAGAAGCATATATTATTTTCTTGTTGCCAGTGAAACAAAATGTCTTCTCTACAGGATCCTTGGTGTTGGTGATGGTAAAAAAAACAACAACAAAAAAAATGAGAGTCAGAAACAACAAAAGTAGTGGTCCCAAACGTGACAATGCAGACTCCGCCACATCGCCACCATCTTGTTGAAGTGCAGGTTTTAGGCAAAGTGGACCATCGGAACAACAGCCGAATGGAAACTCGTAGAATCACGAGCAAGGGGTTGGATTTTTTCAGAAAAATGGCATTAGAGTTACGTTTTGGTGGGGTTTTTTTAGAGAGAGATGACTGCTAGAAAAAATAAAACACACACACGCACACACAACAACAATTTCAAGTCCAGATTTCTCTTTTTACAAGAAACAGACGGGTCCAACTTCAATGCCGAACTCTTGGTCTGGGGCACCAACATCCATAGGAGCGATATCAATGATGGGAAGGCGAGATGTTTTCGATGTCTTGTAGTCAATGACTGTCTTGCCCCATGTACCGGTGTGTGACTGGAGGGAAGGAAAGGAAAGAAGAGTGAGGATCAACATTGATAAACGCAGCTGCAGTGGTTATCACTGAAATTTCTCCCATTTTGTGATAACTCTTTTGAAATCAAAGTATACAAACTGCATGAGGAGCTGCAGTAGCTACCAAGCATGTCAAATCTACTTGTATTTGCTATCTTTAAAAAAAACACGAGTTCAAACCACCAGGAGGTGTATAAGCATGCTGAATTGGGACATCTGATCCTCGCCTCATGCCAACTCTACAAATTTAGCATTTCAAGCTTATTCCTCTGATAGTGTGATCAGTGTGATAGTATAGACAAAATTTTCCTCACCGTGCATCCATCTTCCAGGACGCTGTAGGTGAAACGGCTGTTGCCCTCGGCTCTGATCTCGATCTCGTTGGAGCCCTGGAGGAGCAGGGCCTTCTTGAGGTTGCCGGCGGAGGCGTCCATGTAGGCAACGCTGTTCTTGCAGTGGTAGGTGATGTTCTGGGATGCCTCGGTGGACATGAGACGCAGGAAGGTCAGCTGGATGTTGACATCCTCTGGATTAGAGCCCTCGCTGCCATACTCGAACTGTGATGGGGAGAGGAGGAATAAGACATGGAATAGTGAGATGGAGTTGGACAATATTTAAAAAGGGCAAAAGTAGAATTTAAAGAGTATGGAGAGGAACTAAAGTGGAATTTGCCTTAAGTAGGTAAGAACTAAGATGCTGAAACTGAAGGAGAGGTAAGTCTATTTAGGAGAAGGACATAAGCAGAGAGAGGTTCAAGAAAAGCAAAGGAAACCAAGAAGAGGTGGGAGCAAAGAGCAAAGAAGTGCTCAGTTAGTGGGCTTAGCATGTTTACCTGGAAGCCATCGGTCATAGCCTCTCCGAACCAGACGTGCTTCTTCTCCTTGATGTTCTTGCTAAGGTACCAGTTCTTCTGGGCAACCTCAGGCTGAGTGGGAGTGACGCAAGTCTCTCCAGTCTCCATGTTGCAGTAGACCTTGATGGCATCCTGAGTGCAGCCCTGGTCAGGGTCAATCCAGTACTCGCCTAAAAAAACAAGTTGGAAAATGAAAAGTTAAAAAACATCAGGTTATTTGTCCTATAAGCAGTTTCTCCAAATATAAATCTGCCAACTGTCTTAATGCAGTGCAACATGCTACAATCTACAACACTCTAACTTCTCCAATGGCCTTTACTCACCGCTCTTCCAGTCAGGGTGGCACATCTTGAGGTCACGGCATGTTCTGGCGGGGTTCTTGCGAGTTCCATCAGGGCTGCGGATCTGCTCGATCTGCTGGCTCAGGCTCTTCAGGGTGCTGTCCACCTCCAGGTCGCGGTCACGGAGAACATTAGCATCATCGGCACGGTACATACGGAAGGGATCGGGAGCCTTCTCCTGTGGCTGAGCGATGAAACCAAGATCGAATCCACCACCAGAGGCACCAGGTGCTCCAGGAGGTCCAGGAGGTCCAGGAGGACCCTAAGAGACAAGCGGGGATGAGGAGAAAGAGAAGAGGTTATTTCATTGCCGGAAGTGGCCTTGTGGTGTTTCAAGGAAGTCACAAACTTTGTATGATAAATAAAAAGGAAAACAGAGGACGGATGAAATAATGGATAATAACACAGTTAGTTATACTTACAGCAGGTCCCATCTCTCCAGAACGTCCACGAGGTCCAGGTGGTCCAGTGGGTCCAGGCAGGCCAGTCATACCATCCTTACCAGCAGCACCAGCAGATCCGGCAGGGCCCTACAAACAACATAAAAGGGAACATGAGTCTCTGAAGAGAAACGTCCCTAGAAAAACACTATGAACACTATGATGGAACTACAAAGAAAACAACAAATATTCAATGGACACTAAAAGCTGCTCCAAGTAACTTAGAGACTATGTGGTATGTTAACTCACTCTAGGTCCAGCAGGTCCAGAAGTACCAGCAGGTCCCTGCTCTCCAGAAGATCCCTATAAGTTAACAAATATAAACAAGGGTGAGAAATGAAATGTGTACGATGCCTATATTGTTTGTGCATGTGCAGATGTAAGTGTAAAATGACATACGGCAGGTCCAGGAGGTCCCTGCATGCCAGTGAATCCTCTGTGTCCCTTCATGCCTCTCTCTCCAGCCTCTCCGCTCTCTCCCTTGTCTCCACGAGCTCCAGTGACTCCCTGTTAAACAGAAGATAGGGTTGAAGAGTGCTGTTTTACCTTGCTCTACTCCCTGCAAATGTCTATTGTAGTGTTGTATTATTGATGCTGATGTTACTTACAGCAGGGCCGCGAGGTCCAGCAGGGCCAGCAGGGCCAGCAATGCCAGCAGGTCCCTGAAATATACAACATTAGCTTCATTTAGTGGCTGATCCCTCACTAACAGTAGCAGTAGTCTTGTATCTACAGCTAACATTTACCGCCATTTATTGTATTTACAAATATACAAATAAATATAAAATGACTAAACTAACAACTGATTTTGTTACTCACAGTCTCTCCACGGTCACCGCTCTTTCCAGCGGGTCCGACGGGTCCGGGGGCACCAGGGGGTCCAGGGGCTCCAGGGGCTCCAGCAGGGCCGCTCTCTCCACGGTCTCCCTAAAAGGTAGACATAAAATACTTTATTTTCCTTTAACAGCTTTAATGTCTATATTTTATCATTGTGGCCTGTCCATCCTAATATCCTAGTCTTCACTAGGTGCTGGGATAAAATTGGCTTGGAAAAATACTGTGATACACAAGATCTCATTAAACGGGTCACTGCCTGGATTAACATCGCACAACAATATTTGCAGATGGTAAAACTTTGTTCACCGGCCCTCGTATTTGGAATTATGAGCAGGTTTATTTATTATTATGAAGGTTTTTAAGGAAGCTACCTGAAGCAGATGCTCAATCAAGTATTACTGTATCCAGCAGAGGTCACTGTTTTTTTTGCCACACGGCTTAAGCTCCAGACAAAGTTCACAGTGTCAAGAGAAGGTCTATTTGGAGTAAGCAAAGATATGATTAAAACACACCTTGGCTCCAGCAGCTCCATCGCGACCAGCTGCTCCCTCATTACCAGCGGCTCCCTAAAACACAAAGCAGATTAAATAATTAGGGAACACCAAGAAGACTGACTTATAATCACATCAGTATAGAAAAGGCAGGTAGCCTTAGTGTGTAGGTACAAATATTTCGTCACACCTCACGTCCAGGCTCGCCAGGGGCTCCAGCCAGTCCAGGGGGTCCCATAGGTCCAGGAGGTCCACGCTCACCACCAGGACCACTTGGTCCGTGCTTTCCTACCTCTCCCTGTTGGTGACAGTCTTAGTCAGTGCAATCATAATAACCATGATTATTTTTTTTAATTGATTAAAGCTCATTAGAGAATATAAGTTTATTTAAGGATGTTGGAGGCCACACAGCATTTGCATACCAAACCAGAATTGAACTGTGTTTCCCAGTAATTCTTAATATGCTTCTGTTTTGGTGACACATCCTTTGAAGGTGGTTCTTAGTCGCTCAATATTTTAGATTTTGTTTGACTTTTAACATTATATTGGCTTGTTAAAGACAGTGGGTCTTTTTGTACCAGCAGATCTACTACACATGTGTAGTTTTTGTCAAGTCTGTAGAATAATAATAGAAATAATAGGAATTTACAGAAGGACCAGGCAGGCCAGGGAAACCTCTCTCTCCTCTCTGTCCGGGCAGACCAACAATACCACGCTGTCCAGCAATACCCTGAGGACCAGGCAGACCAGCACTACCCTACAGGGTAAAAAGACAAAGGAAAGGTCATTAGAGATCAAAATACAGGCAACCCATGCATAAACAAGGTATTCATGTAAAACTGTGGAGACTTTATATATGCAGGGCTACTACTTGAAGATGATACTTTTGTTTATATGTAATGAGTAATTTGTCAACAACCAATCATTTGGTTTTGTATTAGATTTTAGATGGAAGAGAATCTTTCCTTCAGTGTTCTAGTTTGTTCTGAGTTTTCGATGTTGAAGACAACTTACGGAAGGACCCTCGCCACCGGGGCTACCCTTCTCTCCTTGAGGTCCTGGGGGTCCAGCAGCACCTATCTCACCAGTGCGACCAGCAGGTCCAGTCTCACCACGGTTACCTTTGGGTCCCTCCTTGCCACCTGGTCCAGGAGGTCCAGGGGGTCCAGAGTTGCCCTATTGGGTGATTACAACACTAATTAAACCCATCCTGGATGTTGAGCCCTGTCGCATTAACAACAAGTGCTGATAACATTAGAGAAAGACTTACAGAGGGGCCGGGAGGTCCAACTCTGCCAGCAGCACCAGGGAAGCCAGTAGCACCCTAGGGAGAAAGACAGAGGTCTGTTAGTGTGTGGCTGGAGAACTGGCCGAAGCATGTCAGTGCATTAAATAATAAAACAAAGATGGATCATTAACAAGGGTATTTTTCTAATACAAGTAAAATATCTGAATGAAAAGATCTTTCTTAATGTATTGTTTGTAAGCTACTCGCAAGTGTTTTCCACTCTTTGCTCAGCTCTTACGAGCACTGCCTTTTAGGCCAGATGCACCGTGAACTCTGACATTTTAAGCTGCTTCTTATGATACCTCTGATCTTGGAATTGAAGCTGATCTCAGTCAGACTGGCAATAATGTAAATGTAACACGGGAAAAAAAAAGAGTAGAGAAAGAATGGTGACTTACAGGAGGTCCAGCAGGACCGCGAGCTCCCTTAGCACCAGTGTTTCCAACGGGACCCTGAAAGGAAGCACAGTTGTATCAGTAAACATGTATAATCAATAGTGAGCAACAAAGCCATAGAGACTTCTGATGTTTGCTCTAAATATAAGCTTTTACAGACATTTTCATATTCTCATGAAGTGTGAATGTATAAGTTTATCAACCTGAGGTCCAGGGGAACCAGTGGGTCCAGCAGGGCCTGGGGCACCAGCATCTCCCTTAGCACCATTTTCTCCAGACTCTCCCTTAGCACCAGGCTGTCCATCAGCACCCTGTGATGAAATGAAAACGCATGGAGAGATATGCAAATGATTTTTCCGCTAATTCCTTCTTGACGCCTTCTTGACACTGAGCTAAAAGGGGAAAGTCAGTAAGAAATGCCAGTAATTGATAAAGAAATAACTTACAGGAGGTCCAGCAAATCCAGCAGGTCCAGGTGGTCCGGCCTCTCCACGCTCTCCCTAAGGAAGAGGAGGAGTAAGAAGAGTCAAACAAGGATTTTATAATTCAATTTCAATTCAGCTAAAAACTTCAAGTTTTATATTCTGCTCCTGACAGACAAACAGACAGGTACTTACAGGGGCTCCACGGGCTCCAGCACCTCCAACAGGTCCAGCAGGACCAGGCTCTCCCTTATCGCCAGTGGCTCCAGCAGGTCCAGGAAGTCCGATTGGTCCAGTCAAACCACGGACACCATCCTTACCGGGAGCTCCATCAACACCCTTGACTCCTTGGTCACCCTAAGTTATTGAAGGAGGAGAGAAATCAGTTGTGCCACTCATATGTGTTTATCAGTGTCTAGCTGCACAACATCCCCTATGCTGGAAATATTGGGAGAACTGGGAAAACTGCTGCAATGACTTACTCTGTCTCCTCTCAGTCCTGGAAGGCCAGCAGCACCGCGCTCACCAGGCATTCCCTGCAGTCCAGGAGGACCCTGGGCTCCGGGGGCACCAGGGGCACCAGCATCTCCCTACGGAACAGGTTGGAAGGAAAGAGAACAACAGCAAGAATGGGAAGAAAAACAATTAGGAGAAAAGGACATTTCAGTCAAACAGAAGAAAATGCTGCCTGTCCTTGACCTGTGTGCCATGTGGCTGCACAGCAGATCAATAAGAACTTCACATGAAATCTTTTTTTTTTTCACCTTTCATATCACCCAGGGCTTACCTTAGCACCATCGTTTCCAGCAGCACCAGGGGAACCACGAGCACCAGCAGGTCCAACTGGGCCAGGTGCACCACGCTCACCAGGGAATCCTCTGTCACCCTAAATAGAAGAGGTGGCAGGGAGTTGATTGAGCTGAAGTTGAATTTAAGCATGCAAGAGTAAAGAAATCACGGAGACCTTTCTGACTGTGGATCAGTTAAGCTAGGTCAGTGATATTTGACAGGAAGAGAGGCACTAACATGAGGATTTAGCATAACAACAAGAGTCTCAAAGTACTACACGTTTTTTTGTGTTATAGCTACAAACAAAATATTCAAAACAGACTTTCTCATTAATGTATCTAGTGAGAAAGTCTCTCATTTTATTAAATTGGCCATATTGGACGTTCACACTTGCTTTTGTTTTTACACATTTTAAAATTACACATTCCAACTTCCCAGCTAACCAACATGCCATTAGAATTAGTTGTGTTATTAGCTATTTTTAGCCTAGTTGTAGTGTTTGCTTCAAGACCATGTTGGCTTAACAAGCTAAACAGCTCATGCTAACTGAGCTGACTCTTTTCAAGCTCAAACTTGGAGTCTTGGTCCAAAAACAAGGGTGCAAGTCAAGCTAGTTCAGTTTTTTACAGGACCCTGCATTTGAAACCTAAACAGTTTTCTAGACAATTGACTTTAGCTGCAAACATTACTGAAGTTATTTAAAGCAACAGTAACATGTAGCTTTTTTAATTGTTTGTAGTATAATAAGTAAAGATTTTCTGATTGAAAATAGGAGGCTCAGTGATCCTCTATTAATGGATGACTCTGGGAGCAGACTGGTGGCTGACTATTAATATGATGATGATAATGATGTCAATGATGTTGGTGACAGTGAGTGACTTACTCTAGATCCAGCTACTCCTGGTGCACCAGCCTCACCGGGCACGCCCTAGACAGACAGAGAAGCAATTAATGCATTCATTTACCAAATTTCAATTTGAACAGGTGTCAAGGTCAGGCATATTTCAGTCAGTACCTGCTCTCCAGGCTTGCCAGTCTCACCAATAGCACCCTGGGGTCCTGGAAGACCCTGGAATCCAGGACCTCCAGCAGCTCCCTGCTCTCCTCTCTCACCAGCAGGACCCTAAGGAGGGGAAACAAGGACTGTTAGAGCTTATGGAAAAAAGGCATTACATGAGTATGACTTGTTGGCAGCTGCATGTGCAGGGTCAAGTATTTTGTCTTGAGGGATAATCAGACTTAGAAAGGCTACTGCTGCTGGGCCTTGTGTTCATATGGGCATGTGTGCAGTTGCATGTGTGTTTTACTTACAGCGGGTCCAGAGGGACCTGGAGCACCAACATCACCGTCTTTGCCAGGGGCACCCTAAGTTGACAGATTGCAGACATTTTAGTCTGACTGTGTAGCTTTTTGCCTTATAGAAGAACATCAGAGTAGTAGATTGAAAGACAAGCAAAGCTTAGATAACTTACAGCAGGGCCAGTGGGTCCCATCACTCCTCTCTCACCAGGCTTTCCACCCTCACCCTACAACAAGAGTAAAAAAGAACTTTTACCAAAGTTGTGGAGACACGTTTTTGTTGACCTATTTTGTGAGCTCACAGAAAAAAATATTCAAAAATGTGATCAAATAAATTGTGTAGCAGTTGAGACACATTACTTACAGCAGCTCCCTTGGGTCCAGGGAATCCCATAACTCCAGGCTGGCCTCTAGCTCCAACAGCGCCAGGGGGTCCGGGGCGGCCATCTTGTCCGGGGGCTCCCTGGTAAGGAGGAATAATTAAGGATTAACTTAAATAAACGCAAAATGTAGGTGTTTCAATGAGAATAAGATCAAATTTATAAACTTACAGCAGCTCCTGTCTTGCCATCAGGTCCAGGGCTGCCAGGGCTGCCAGTCATACCCTAGAGGTAAAGGTCAGAGGTCAGAGGTCAGTGGAGGGAATACAAGATGTAGCTGACAACAAAGGAACAGTTAGATGGGAATCTCACCTTAGCTCCTGGCAAACCAGGCTCACCAGTGCGACCAGGCTCACCGGTGTTACCTTTAGGTCCAACAGCACCAGGGGGTCCACGCTCACCATTGGCACCCTATGTTGGAGAGAAAAGAGAGAAAAAGAGGACGAAAGTTTAGCTAAAATTATACAAATCTGAAGTACCTCAATACTTCTTAAATTGGAAAAATTCGGAAGGATTATTGAACATGAATGTGTGTATGTGTGTGTGTCTACAACTCACTTTGGGTCCAGCAGGGCCATCACTACCAGGGAAACCACGACCACCAGGGGCACCCTGTAGACAGAATCAAGCACATCTTGATTAGCTTCGTCACTTATTACTATGGTTCTTACATGTCCTGTGGCTTACAATGGAGTCATACTTATGTTTGGGGTATTCTGTAACAGGAAATTCAAATTCCTCTCTGCTTTACGTAAATGTTACTATAATGTTTGCAACTTTCAGGTTTTCTTAAGGATGGTTATGAAATAATCAAAATACTTGTAGACTGACATTAATAGCTTGAGACATGATGCATTGTGAGCCAGAATCAGGCTCATGAGACTCAATATGTGTTATACTCTTTTGGTAATAGTGCTTCCAAATATTTAGAAATTATGCCCTGTTCCTGCATAGTCAGACATTTTTTGACCAGCAGGGGGCACTAGAGAGTTTGTTTTCAAGATCTCATTGAGCCCATAGGACATCAGCATATTACATGACCTGTATGTGTGACCTAGCCCATGTATACTGTACGCTTCGGCCTTTTCCGACATTAGTGTTTGTTTTCATAGCAACAAAGAATACTGAATTATATTTTCACTGACCAGTTAAAAAGTTTATTTTAAATTTACTATAATAACCATGTTAAGTCTCTTTGTCCGCACAAAAGTCAGAATGTAAAATTTGCTCGGTTAAAAATGGCAAAGCTGCCACTTACATTATGAGGAGATAATAAGCAGATATTTAAAGATAATATATATATATGCTACACAATTTATTTATATATATATATATTAATAAAATTGAGAGACCTAAAGCTTTTTCATCTGTTAGGTGACAACACACCACTGCACATCTGTACCCCTTTTTTTTCTGTATCTTACAGAATTTTAAAGTTAAACATTGTGAAAACTAGGAGAGATACATACTCTCTCTCCAGGAGCTCCACGGCCTCCGACA
>JAQNCA010000011.1:12902118-12916000 GCA_029783725.1 Acanthurus tractus
CAGAATTTTAAAGTTAAACATTGTGAAAACTAGGAGAGATACATACTCTCTCTCCAGGAGCTCCACGGCCTCCGACAGCACCAGGCTCTCCTCTTGCTCCTCTCTTGCCTTCCTCACCAGAAGGTCCTGGGGGTCCTTGAACTCCTGGGACACCCTAGAGATGACACACATGCACACAGATTTTATAATAGACTGAATGTGTGCTTATACATACGTGTATGCAGAGTTTTGCTCCATTTTGACTGTGGTCAACTTGAACTTACAGCCTCTCCCTTGGCACCAGCCTCTCCCTTGGCTCCTGGGGCACCAACATCACCCTGAGGGAAACAGGAAAATAATAAAACAAATGAGCGAAAAACAATGAAAGTACAACTATAGTTATTTATTTAAAACTAATAGATATACGTAGGGCAAATAGAGAATAACTGGTACAGATGCTACAGTCAATAAAAAAATCAGAGGAACAACAACAAAAGAAATTAAAAACCAGACAAGAAAACTGACATGAAAATAAGAACAAACAAAGCACTGATAAACATAACACAGTTTTTGTTTATACATATATACTTTTGTTTCAGCAGTTTTGCTTAAATATCTATTATTATGAATTATGTGCCTTTCAGGAAACAAATTTTGGAAAACATTGTATTTGTTAGTTCTAAGAAAACTTTACTCACAGTGTTACCCTTGGGTCCGGGGGCACCAGCAGCACCCTGAGCTCCTGGGGGTCCACGGGGTCCGGGGAATCCGGGAGCTCCAGCAACTCCAGCAGCACCCTTTAGGGGGCAGCAAACAGCAACAATACAATCACATCATGCTGTACTGTTCATCTCTGTGGCTATGATAATTATAAAACACTATCCTTGGCTGCTTTGGTAGCTCTTTTAAACCAGAGAGGGATTAAAATCCCTTAGCCCTAATGTAACTGAAAAGTAAATGTATAGAGTTATACTCACAGGGGCTCCCTTAGCTCCAGCGGCTCCATCATTTCCGGGGTTTCCCTTGGAGGAGAAACAAAGGAGAGAGATTGAGATTTTCATTAGTAATCCTGAAGCCAAAAGATTCGTTTCAATGATGTAATTAGCTCATCATACAGGAGCAGCTAAAGAAGAAGTTTTTGTCACTGAGAATTATTTTGTCTAACTAACAAAAAAATGGCTATGTCAAATACATTTTCTCTATGGTTGTGATCCAACCTAGTTTTTTTTACAGTCTGTTAGAGAGTGTTATTGTTGGTACTTACAGAAGGTCCAGCTGCACCAGCAGGTCCAGGGTTACCAGGCTCACCACGGGCTCCAGCTGGGCCTTCGGGTCCACGTGCACCCTGAGCTCCAGCATCACCCTGGTGGAGGAACAACAAAAAACAGATTTCAGTCGGATAATCATGTCCAAATCACAGCATCATTAGAGACTTGTGAAGGAAAAAAATAACAGCATTGCAATAAAAGCAAAAGGAATAGGAAATGTAAAAATAGGAAACATGAATTTATGTTGATGCACACAGCGTGCCCCAAATTAAAAAAAACAACTAGAAAAAGCCTCTTTGAAGGCATCTTAAAGAACACTTGTCAGCTATTACTGTAACCAGTCTCAATATAAAGTGGCCAACAATTAACCAAAGCTCATTAAGTGCCCATCAACAGCACATAGAAATATTTTCATTGACCATCCATAGTTTGGGTATGTCTGCCATTTTGTTGCACTATTATATGCCCTAAACTAAATTAGACGCATATATAATGTGGAAATACATGGCAAACAATTCCTGTGCAGCTGGGATGAACTTCTATGACCTCAACCCCATCTGACCCCTTTTCGGGCCAAAGATCAAATCAAAGGTCAATCTACCTATACATACACTTAACTATGGGAAATGCACTGAGAAGCAGTGCAAAGTAGAGTTAGTAACTTGCCAGTGGCTGCTATAACCTTATACTAGCAGGTGAGAGAAAAGAGATGAGAAAAAGAGAAATTAAGAAAAACTTGTTGTTGTGATGTTCTTTTGGATGGTGAAAGCAATGGTAGACCGAGGGAGATACTTAAGTTGAAGGAAATTAAAAATGGAGGTTGTTGGCATGTATAATGTTAGTGGTAATAGTACCTTGGCTCCAGGGCCACCAGGGAATCCAGGGGGTCCAGCAGGGCCAGTGGGACCCTGAGAAGGAACAAAAAGAGATTTTTCAGACAAAATGTAACAGACCCATCTGACCAGTGCCAGTGCATCTTGCGGAACCCAAAATCATTTATTTCCAGTTCAGATATTGTTTTTTTTAGGAAATAAATGTAACCTTTATTTAAGCTTTAGAGAATGTAAGACTTACGGGAGGTCCAGCAGCACCAGCAGCACCATCGTTACCACGAGCTCCCTGCAGCACATTAACAGAAATGATTAGTTGATCTGTTCACTGAATGTAAACTGAATGATTACAGTGCTTGTATATGTGTGTGTGTGTGTGTGGGTATGGACTCACAGCAGCTCCATTAGCACCAGTGCGGCCTCTCTCACCAGGCAGACCACGAGGTCCCTGAAAAGGGGAAAAAAAAGGCAATCAGCTATGAACAATTAAATTAAATGGTGGGAAATCCACCATGGCAGCTGCATCGCTGAGATGGTCTTGTTTGGATCTTGTTTTACTCACCATAGCACCAGGGGTTCCATTCTCACCGGGGGCTCCACTCTCTCCCTAAGCACACAGTAACATACAGGCAGGTGAGATGATTAGAATGTAAAAAACTTTCATGTTGTTTGTCAAAATACATACATACAAACAATATAACTTGATTAGCCAACATGTCTGACACTACTAATAATTGTAAAATGAACTTTTACCTAATTAATACCAATTAGCTACTATTTTTCTGATACTGCGGATACCAAGACTTTCTTTAAGGGTGAGTGTGCTGGTTTAAAGAATAAATATCTGTTTATTAGTCAACACAAAGCACTAGTTATCTTGGCTTGAGCTTGGAGACTAAAAACTGTCAGTACATAAGAAAGATTCAATTACAAACTAAAAAATGTGCTATTGGTTGATTTATGAGAAATGAAGGAGCCAGTTTTGGACAATTTTAGAGACTAAAATTTCAAATACCTCTTCCACAGTTTTAAATGAGTCAGTCTTTAAAAACACTGTGCTCCAAATGAATTACAGTTCAGTTTTGCACACTGAAGTACCAAGTTAATATTATTACTTAGTTAGTACTCTAAACTCTAGCACCGCTACTCCCATCAACATTGCTAATAGCACTACTGTTACAAACACTACTTCTAATACTACTGCCACTATAAGTGCCGCTACTCTTTCAAGTATTAATGAGCAAAAGTGACTTTTTCTACACTGATAACTAAGAGGAAAAGTCACCTTGGGACCAGCAGGGCCACTGTCTCCCTTAGCACCATCCAGACCACTGAATCCCTACAGAGAAAGAGAGACATAGAGATGAAGTACACAGTGAGGGAATGCCGTATTGTTGATTTGTTGAAGGTTAAATGGAAGCTTTGACTTACTCTGTGTCCCTTGATGCCGGGCAGACCAGGGGTTCCTGGGAATCCACGAGCTCCCTGAAGGACAAAAAGAAACAGGAAACACAATTTGTTAACATCACTCTGTTTTTATTACTTACATTATATCACTAAACTCTACACTGCAAAGGGAACTTACCTGGGGGCCAGATGGTCCACGCTCACCAGAGCGACCGGGTTTGCCAGACTCACCCTGAGAGCAAAAAAGAGAGAGAAGGGAATGAGTACACATATTCTTTAATCTCCACTGAGATAAAGATGGTGAATATTTGCAGATCCAGTTGACTCACATCCTCTCCGTTCTTTCCAGGGGGGCCGGCAGGGCCACGGGGACCCATGGGACCCTGTTTTGACAGACACACACAAGGTAAGAATGGTGGCAGTCTATAAAACTGCAATATAGGTGTCTATTTGTTTCTTTGTTCCTAATACTTACAGAAGCACCAGCCTCACCAGGCTCACCAGGAGGGCCAGTGAATCCCTGAGGTCCCTGTAAGGGGGACACACATATAGTTAATATCATTACTGCTACACTTACAACAATAATAAACAAACATGGTGACAACATCCTTTATTGGAGGTAAATTCAACCTGTTGTCAAGTAATATAAATTATTCTTAGACGTGTATGAGCCACTGTAAACACCTGTGTCTGTGAGCCAGTAGGGTATCTTTGTTATGTGGCTGCTGCCAGCACACCTTGATCAAAATAGTAGAATGATTGTAAATTTAATCTTCATTTATGCTCCTTCAGTGGCATGTAATGCTATTACTTGCATACATTTCAAGTGAGTCCTGGCATCTTCATCTACAATAACAGATATATGACACACTGCGCTGATCTCTCTGTCCTGACCTGATCCGCCCTAAAGATATTTTATAATTTTTACTGACACTGTGCTAAATCTCAAACCCACAAGCAAACCTACCTGTTTAGATTTTTGAATTATTCTATCTGGTGCTGACAATTCATACTGTATTGTATTTTGCTGAGAACCATTTTGGATAAAGGTAGAGCTAGTTAAGATTTGTGTTCAGCTCAGCCTCTGACTGAACTCAGAAAAAAAGCATCCTTTTGTAGATCTGTTTTTTTCTCTAGTCTCTGTATGTTTCTGAGGCAGATTTATAAGACCACATGATATGTGCAAGTCCTTTGCTTGGGATTAAATATATTCAACCCATTAATGTCTATTGGCTTTGAAAAACATTTCTTTCTTTCACTGCATTTTGGTTCAATTTCTCACAGAACCTATAAAATATATGATAGAGTTTGGCCCCAAGTGTGCTGTTCATTAAGGAGAGTGTAATTATGTCTGAGGTGCACATGATATCATCCCACTCTCTTCTTTTATCCTTTTAGTTTCAGCTCTGAAACATCTTTAGTTAGGGGAGGAAGTGATGTACTTACGCTGGCACCAGGAGCTCCAGGGGGTCCACGGGGTCCCATTGGGCCCTGTCAGTCAAACAGAGGCAGGGTCAGATACTGCATTACAATGACTGAAAGTGCAACAGCAGTTTCTCTGTGTGTGTCTGTGTTTGTCCTACCATGGGTCCAGGCACAGGCATGGCAGGAGACTTGTCGTCGTAGCCACCAGACATCTGAGGGGAGAAGTTCTGAAAGAAAAAATAGCAAACAGAGACATAAAAATTACAATCCATTTTTGATGTAATGATGTAATATGTAGTTTCAAGATGTCAGATAAGTCTAAGCTTCCCTTGACTCTGCTATATAGCTTTGCTCCTGAGTAATGTATGCTAGTCAAAGGTGAAACAAAATAATTTCACATATTTTCACAACTAGCTCAAGACCCATTTCTTGTCTGCCAATAAAGTGTATGCACTTAGAAGCTTGCAAATAATATACAACAATATATTATAATACATATCATTGACAAGAATACCAGCCAAAACATACTTAATTATGTCTTATCAAATTCTAAAAAAAACTATACATAAGCAATCTTAAGCAAAACATCACAGACCCTTTGTCATAGAAACTTGTGATTTCCTCTGCAACTGTTAGTTTATGACAACTGTAAGAATCCAACTCTGTCTCTTGTTTGCTACTTTGCTCCACCACATCCCATTATGTTATGGAGAAAAACAGTTTCGTTCCCTTTACTTCCCTGTCAGCCAGAATGGCTATTAATTTTATCACTTGTATGTATAAATGATTGTTGAGCTTTTTGGACACTGCTGGCTTTGTCTGACCACAGAAGCCACTCATGTGTATAAAACACTGCAGCAGATGAAATTTAGCTTAAGATGAAGTAGGCCAACAGTAACTTTAGAGTCTCCTTTAGCTTAGCCAAGTCAAGGAGAATGTAATTCTGTTCTACATATGTTTTGTTCAGTTGATATTTTGGTCAATTTTACAACAAAGTGCTGATTACAAATGTCTATAGAAATTCCTCAGCAACCTTTGCTAATTAAGGATGGAAGCCAATAGCACCCTAAATCGTAGCATCCTCAAAGATTCTAAAACTGTAGTAACAAGCATCTGAGTCCCAGGTATATTCTGTACAAGAGTGGTATGTTATGTTAGCTTAGTGTGGTGAATTAGTGTGTATGTCAAAAATGAAATCTAATGAAGAATACATAATTAGGAGCAAATAATTGGCAGGTATCCTAGATTACAATGTGGAAATCTGCTTTTCTGTACAAAATGGTAAAGAAAGTGATGGTAAACTAAATCAATTAGACTGAGTAATTGTATTGTCACAGCGTTAAGGTGACATGTTACTCAGTAGGGCCTACATAGACGTGGTAAATTAGACTAGGGTGATATGTCATGTTAGCCTAGCTTAGTGAATTAACATGTGAGTCAATATTAAATTTAAGACAAGAATGAAAATTAACCTGGAAACAATAATAATAATTTTGGTGATAAATCAGGATATTTTTTATAGATTTTTGTCATGGTGAATCTATTAATACAAACTAATGAGCTAATGGATCAGACAAGTGTCAGGAACCCTGACAAACTGAGCATTTACCTTAATGAGCATCTGACCTTCTGACACAAGACTAAAAGCCAAACTCCAAGACAGAGTCAAAAATTTTTTATCAAAAATGTGATTCTATGGGAGACCAGCTAGATAAAAAAACAATTTTCATCTCCTTTCTGTTCAGTTTCCTCTCTAAGACTGCATTCACACCTAGAATGACCTGACTGATTTATACTCGCCCCATGTAGTTCACAGAAAACAAACATTTGCACACATCTGTAAATATCTTGTTAGATATTAGTTAGAGTGCTTCAGTTCGAGTGCTCCTCTAACTGGAGCAAAGAGGTGCTTCACTTAGAGAAGCAAGATGTTTGTTTTTTGATGTTTGATGTTTGTTTGTGGCTTTTCTTTTGTGTTTTCTTAAATTATTTGACCACCACAGAAGAAGGAGATATTGGACGGCTGATATGATGCCATAGCTCTAGCTAATTATTGAGCTACCTGCATAAGTCATATAACCTTTGTTTACAGACCTAACCATTTTAGAATTGGTCAGTTAAGAACTAAACAGGTCAAATGCATAAATACAAGAGAAAAACAAAACAACTTACTCCACCAAGGCCGGGAGGTCCAGGAGGGCCAGGAGGTCCAGGCTGGCCAGGCTGGCCAGGGATACCATCGTTACCAGGGGGGCCAGCGGGTCCCTGCGAGAAAAAAAGCAAAATGGGTCAGACTCAAGAGTCAGAATCACTTAAATGCAAACCTTTAATGCAAACACTGATACACAAAGACGAGAAAACACAAAGTCCACCTCGGTCCTATAGGTGCCTATACACCTGTCACACTATCAGAGCAGATCACTGTTTAACTTTTTTATGTGTGTCTCTACAGGCTCACTGGCTCCCCACAGTGATAAAGGCAGCATTACACCTGGAGGACATGAGGTTTATTCGCCTATAAGACTGACCATGTGACCAACCAGGAGTTGACTGGCAGTGGTCATATGACATCAGGGTACAGTAACTGGGTAAGAGCTGTTTTGTAGGAAACTACTCATTTTGTAAGGGATTACACATTCATCACAAACTTAAATTGTGGCTTTAAGTTCTACTTTATGAATAACATCATGTAGACATTACAATAATCCTTCCTGGAACGTATAATTATACATCACTATGAGTCCAAAGTCTTTATAAGATCTGATTTGCTGGCTAGCCAGCAACATCTTAGCAACTGGCTAAAACCAACATGGATTGAGAAAGGAACAGAACATTTTTCCTCTCTACCTTTTCGTTAACCAAGCATATTTTCCACATCCTGTGCTGCTCCAAACAGCTTCAGCCTCATTCTGTGTTGATCAACTTAACAGTTTTCAGTCACAGATCATTACACTGCTCTCAGTAAACAATGAACCCTGTTCAAACAACTTTCTTGTTTTTACCTTCTTTTGCTGTCCCCTATTTATTTATGGAAACAAGAGATAGTGACTCAATTCAAAAGTGAAAATAAAGAAATGCAAATAGTGCCCACCAGAGCAGTTTTAAAAAGCTATATCGTAAACATCCTTTTGTTTTTCCTTTTTCTGTGAATTTTATCTTATTTCATCTGATGGCTCTATTCCCTCCTTCCAAACAACAAAAAAAAAGTTATAGATGCTATTGCCTGTAGAATAAACAAGGCCAAACCCATATTGCTGTTGTTGGAATAGCTGCTTCAGCTCTGTCATAAACACACAACAGCCATTTTTTTGGAGTACCAGATTTGAATTCATCATCTGGCCCCAGCTGACCAAAAATTAAAAGACTGATAAGTGAATCACAGGAAGAACAGAGAGACTTACTTGGTCTCCCTTGGGTCCAGGCAGTCCCTTGGGTCCCTGCAAGTAAAGAAATAAAATGTCTCAATATATAAATAAAACTAAATTATTGATTTATAAATTAGAAAATAATTAACATAATTGCTGCTGTATCTGATCAATAAAGTGATAACAAAGTGGTCAAATATCCTGATCATCCATGAATCATGGTTCAGTAATCCATATCAAAATCAGTAGTTACATAAAAATCAATAAGTTCCTTTGTTTATTTGGATCACAATGTTTTTGGATGATGATGAATAAATAGAGAGTTAATGATTAGCATAGATAACACTGACAATTAAAATAATCTAGAACAATAATATCAATGATCAATGAAAAAATCAACTCACTTCAACTTGACCCTCTTGGAAGCCTGCAGGCAGGGACACAAAAACAAAGACTTATGATTATAAAAGTAAACACACAAATGATTTTTTAAAAAAAACAAAAACTTTCCTCATGTGTGTGGAGTTAGAGATATTGAGCATTGAGTCCTAAATAGGAATCCTAAAATCATGAATTTAGCAGAATAGGCAAATTTTTTTCCAGTAGAAGTGCATCTGATGGGTGTAAATGTGTGTGTGTGTGTGTGTGTCTGCGCATTTGTGGGGGAAAATGGAGGCAGTGTAAAGTAATGTTGGAGCAAGTGAATGTGAAAGAAGTGAGAACAGGAAGAGATTAAATGTTTACTTTTTTAAGAGAAAACAAGAGGAACAGGAAAGAATAAAAATAGGGAATACCATCAAAAATTGAATGTAAGTGACGTTTTTGACAACAAATATTACAAAAAATACAAAAATGAAATTAAATACATTAGATGATGAGGAACTATAGAAGTAATACCGTCATCAGGGCAGATGGGGCAGCACTCATCGTGGGGGATGACGGGGTTGGGGCAGTCCGTTGTGTCCTCGCAGATGACCTCATCGCACATCACTGTGCCGCTGTCACACACACAGATCTGGCATGGCTCTGGCTTCCACACATCCCGGTCCGCAAACACCTGGCCGTCCAGGGTGCAGCTTCCGCTTGAGCCTGAGGGGGGCGACAAACACAGAGACAGGTGAGGGACTTCATTCACATGTGTGATACAAAAACTTCATGTTGAAAACAGCTTAAAAAACAAAAGTCATATATTTCAATATTTGAAACTGTTAGCACTTTGTAAATCAGCAGTACTGAATGAAACATAGATGTCTGACTGTCACTTCAGTATTGTTTTAACAAACTTGACCTACTTGATTTACTAAAATACTCAAATACATGCTGAGTCAACCAAAAATTTGAATTATAGTATTGTCAACAAAAATGAATGTCACACATTTTATACCAGACAAAAACCATCTAGGCTTGTATTTGTCATTTAATATTTTAAAGCATTTAAGTTTTGTTATGAAGGGCTTCACACTGAAACTAAAAAAAAGAGCATATATTGATACAAAAAGTACAAAAGCTAACAGAGAAAATGGCAAAGTTGGTAACAAAGCTCAAGAAGTGACTGCTGGGAAAAGAAAAGTGACAGCCTCAGACTGGAAAGAGGACCAGCTGAGGTGAGAGGGAGGGAACCAAAGTTGCACATCTGAATGCAGGTCACATCATCATCATTACGCACAGAGACACTGCAGCACTGAGTGACTGGATTTTCCTTTAACAACAATAAGCACTGATCATTAATCTGCTCAAACTCAAAGTCACATTTTCCAACCTGAGCTGCATCTCAGCAAAACTTAACCCAAAGCTGAGGCTCCTTTTAGGGCTTATAAATCTCCCAGCATGCCAAAGTGCTGAGCTCAGAGGGAAAAGCAGCAGTGCTGCAGACTGTCTGCTTGGCAGCAGCTGGTGGAAACACTGTCCGCATGTGTTTGTAATTAAAGGAAACAAAAAAAAAAGAGTGGAAAGAATAAGTAGAAGAGGAGGAGGAGGAGGGGAAAAAGGAGGCGGTGTAGGGGACGTGGCGGCCAGATGTGTCTGCAGGTCTGAGATGAGCCTCTAGGTGGCGCTGTTAGACTGTTCAGAGGGTCGAACCACATCTGCTTCAGATACACAGACAGGCAGGCAGACAGACAGTTGAGTTCTTTCCAGACTAGAGAAACATCTGGAAAAATTGAATTTCAGCTTCTTGGTCCTTGTTTCCAGAGCTGAGCTGATTTTCTTTTTCTTCTTGCAGGAAGAAATTGTTTCTGTCTGAACCACAGCAAAGGCCTTTGTTCGTCTAAGTCTGCGCTCTATGGCCTCTTTTTATAAACATCTGAGCTTTTGTAAATTCCGTTACATAGAATAAAGAAAGGGCTTGCTAATGTTTTAGAGATTAAACATCTCCAGCAGACAAGACTCAACCAGCTCGCCTCCCTCTGTCTGTCTCACTCTCTGTTTCTGTCCTATTTGACCTTCGTACTCACCTGGCCAACTCAACATTTGGCTTCAGGCAGTAAATTACTTTGCCACACCAATCAGGCCTGTGGAAATCTTTCCATATCTGCCTTATGTCTGCTGCAAGAAGGAAAATTCTTACTGCTGATTGCATGCATAGAGCAGTTTTTTATCCTCCAGTCTCACATCCGAATCTGCTCAACGGACAAGCCTTTCAAAGGGTAAGATAAAAGCTGTATAGCTAAGGATGTCGTATTGACAAAATGCAATGGGGAGAATAAGGCGTCTCTATCAGGACAAAAGCTGATGTATAACAAAATACTCCAGCTCTTTTGGATTCAAATGTGATAAAACATGCGTTTCTTCGAGTCTATGGTAGAAACTATGGCCTGGAGGAAAGCATGGAAAACCTGCAGCAACTCGCTCTGCATGCATGGGGGAGGTGGTAGGTAGAGAGAGATAGACAAACACAAGAAGAGGGAGAGAGAGAGGCCTTCTTGAGATGCCCAATGCATTACGCACACTCTGTACTGCTTAGAATACAAGCTGCACAAGCTTTTATATCTGTCTGTCTACCTGTCTGTCTATCTATGTGGAGACAAAAGAGCAGCACGCATCAAAGGTACTATTTCTAGTTTGAATTTTTTTTTTCTTTTCTTCTCTTCTCTGTCTAAGATCTCAGCAGCAATCCACCCAGGTAGAGAAATCCACTTTCAAAAACCCGTAAAAAAAAAAAAAAGAAAAAAGAAAAAAAATTGGGTTGAGAAGCTCCAGTAAACAGTGATGAAACTTACGGTCGTCCTCGCCCTGCGCTCTGACCAGGAGCACCGCTGCGCTGAGCAGCAGCGCGAGCCGCATATCCACAAAGCTGAACATGTCTAGATGCCACTAGACATGTAGACTCTTTGAGGCAAGAGAGGAAAAAAGTTGGGGGTGTTTTCTTTTCTGCTACACTCCACTCATACACGGGTGTTAGGGGCAGGGTCCGCTCGTCAGTTCACAGTCCTCCTGACCCCAGCAGAAAACTCCCTACTGCCTACACTCACTTTTCACCAGGGTTTTTATATGGGAGCCTGAAGAACTGGGAGGTGCTGGGGACTGGACCGATTGGGGACGCACCCTCATTACCCAGCTGCTGCCGCTCACGTTTAGGGAAGACAAGAATGGACCCCTCCTTCAAAGGCAGGAAAAAACAGACGAAAAGAGAGAAAAGAAGAGGAAAAACCAGCAGGTCCCTCCTTCCATAACTTCACAGCGCAAGGGTTGGATTTTGGAAAGGGGGGGTGAGCAGGAGGAAACCCGATCCTGAAGAGCATCAGAGGGTCGGAGGAGGATCTCCTTCTCCAGCAGCCACGAGTTTTATCCAGATTTTATTTCTGGTTCTTTTCTACTTCCTGACTCACTTAGATTTCAGTTGAGTTGGAGACTTTTAGAGGTATTCTGGACTCAGTTTTAGTTATTTTAAAGCAGTTCTAGCTTAGGTATAACGCACAAGTAAATTCTCAAAACATCAAAGTCATAGTCCAGTTTTGTATGTTCATCCAGCTTCTTTACTTTTAAACTTTAAAAGAAGTTTTTGTTTGCTTTAGTTTGACAAGGTTGATTTAGTTTTCCACAGTGTTTTTACTGTTGTAGCTGTCAGTCCATGTTCAAATTAAACTGAACACGACTGCAGGCTTGAAAGTCTTTGTTTTCACTTGTAGGTTTAGCTTGGCTTGGAATTTTGTTTCTGTTCCTAATTCTCCATCCTCAAAGATGACCAAGGCTCAGGAAAGTCATAATGTTTGCATTGTTCACTTGACTTGAAATGATTTTGGAATATGTGTGTGATTGTACTGTAAAAACCTCTTGATCTCAAAAGTAAAACTAATGATAGCTTTGTTAAAAATGTGTTTGTTTCTTTGTTATTTCTTCTCCCTCAGATAGGAATATGGGCACCATGTAGACAAAAGATACTGATTAATTAATAGATATATACATCATAGATATATACATGCTGTGTACATATGTCATAGTGAAACACATTCAAATCTAGGCGACCCACTTCTTGTCCATTCCGAGGAGGATATGTAAATAAAACATTAACATATCACGACCTTTAAAAATTATATCAAAAACTTTGGTCAGAGTTGTATCTTTGGTCACCTGGTTAAAAACAAGTCCAATATTCACACTTTTTCTTAACTAGCTCCTGAGGGACACATGTAGCTCCTCTTAGCACCTGCTTAGTACCAAACAGCTAGTAGCTGTTTGATACTAAGCAGTTAGTGTACAGTGTGTTATCTTGGTCATTTAATGTGAAAACAGCTTCAGCCAAAAATAATGCGAGATAAACTCTGAAAATGAACAGTAATTTTATGGTTGGACAACCAAACAGTTAATACTCACCATAATGCTGCATAAGCAAAGAAAAGCTGATAAGCAAACTAGCAAAGCATTTCATATTTGGTAAATGATTATTGTAAAAATGCTGCTCATAGCTGCTTTAAGAATGATTAAATGTTTTTTGATTCCAGAATATTAGATTACTGTATGTTTGTGCCGTGTTTGTTGTTATAATCAGTTTTACATGCTTTTAGCTCAATGTTAGCTTTAGCTGCATCATGGGAATTGTAAGATTTAGCGTTTTCGGATTATGGGCTTTACTTGGAGTTAAACTCAAGAATATTTAGTCATCCAACTTTACCACTAAATTGCACTAAATTGCCAAAATGTCCTTTTGCATTTGGTCCATCTGTCACAACCCTTGATCACTGAATGACCCCTAGAAACAATTGAAAAAACAGTGTGTTGGGGATCTTTTTCCTTTGAATATCATGGTGCCTCATAAACAGCAAATGTCTTGAAAAATGGCCCTGTTGTGCTCTAAGGTCCACTTTGTAAGATTTAGGAGGATCTATTTGTAGAATATAGCAGCTATTGAACATAATATTAACAAGTTTTAATATTGTATAATCACCCCTGAAATAAGGGTTTCTTTGAGATTTTTTTTCCACAGAGTCCATCATTTTTTTTAATATATATAATATAGTGATGGACAGTGGCATGTAATCTAGATTGTCACTGTGAGACACCACTAACTCCCATACACTTGACCTGTTCTGTGGGGCTGAATTACTTGTTTCAGTCCTTAGAATCAGAAAAAAACATGTAAGCTAGTCATACCACCTGATCATGTGACCTG
>JAQNCA010000011.1:12917584-12933479 GCA_029783725.1 Acanthurus tractus
GTCTCACTCATTGACTGTATAAAACACTGGACAAATCCTCTGTGACGTCACCCATTGGTTTCTGCATGAGCGAAAGTCAAGCATCAGAAATCTCGTCCTGGGCGCCGCCATTAGCCTTTGCGTGTTTGCCAAAAACCCACCTAAACGACGAACAACCAAATATGGGAAAAGAGGCGGGGCCGAAGGACAGTGCACCCACTGAGCTAACAGCCCCCCGCTATTAGTCAACAGGCTGTCAATCAACAGAAAATTGCTGATTTTTAAGCTTAAATATAAAATAAACAAATGAGTTAGAAAAAAATCAACCCCTGTTTGTTTCTGCTCTTAAGTTGGCCATTTTAACATGGGTGCCAATGGGAATTTGCTCCCTTTTGGAGCCAGCCTCAAGCGGTCAATCGCGGAATTGCAAATTTTTGTACTTCCTGGTTGGCTTCAATGCAGAAGTGGGGAGTTTGCCCCTTGGTCCCACTACACTCAGAAATGTGTTTTCTTATGTTTATATTCCCTTAAATGTCATTTTGACTACCTTGACTATATACACTTGTATCTGTCCAATCTGTGTTTGGCACTCAAGAGGAGTTTTCACATTCCTATGACAGGGTAAATGTCACTTAATCCAAAACCTTAAATTCAAATGTAACCTAGTTAAGTTAGACTTAGCACGTCATAAATTTAAAAGCCAAACAAGCAAAGAAACCTGAATCTTTCAGTATCAGGGTCAGTACAGAGAGAGACAGTTTGCATTAGCGCTGCCACAAACTCCATGTCTGCCACTTCCAGTTATAAACTAACAAGCTACAACATAAAGAAAAGATGCTAACTACACATTTTACTCTGATACCACTGCAAGTTGCCGATTTTGGTGAATAGCAGACTCCCAAGTCTGAACCTGAGTCCCATACATGTTTGAGATTCACTCAGAGTTTCTAACATTGAGTAAATGGTTGAATTTCTCCAGCGTTAGCTAGCCAGCTAGCCGTCCTGATGAGCATGGCTCAACCTGATGCAAATGGACGGAGCAGGAGGGCTTAGATTCATCAAGCCAAGATTTTTACATGAGGAAATATGAGTAGATGTGCTTCCAACTACTTTTTGTGGCTTTTTCTTTTTTTTTCTTTTTACATTTTTTTTGTGGAAAAATATTACACACAAAAATATTTATCATATCAAAGTATTTTTACACATATTAAATGTGTCTAAAGGAGGACTTTAATTAAACAAACAAATAAGCACTTTTCCCAGCAAATGCAACCATTTATTATAAAAAGTTGAAAGCAGTGCAACAACCAACAACCAGTGTAACATGGAACTGTGATATCAGCATTATGAGCACCCACACATTCTGACTGAATATTAAATCTGTGTGGTTCAGTCAGTTGGTTGATTGGCTGGTTAAGAATTTCAATAGATTTATCTCCTTAAAAAAATCCATGTGCTTAACCCTGCAAAACATGCAGTTCAGTAGGGACACAGTCCACACGTATGCTAGTGATCTAATTAAAGCACATTGCAGTTGCCATTTAGCAATAAAGTCTCAGTGTTCAGTGGAGCAAAAAGTCCAACTCTGTAATTTCCAACTTTTGCTTGGCAGAGCTCAGTTTGAGAAAAACTGTAGGAGTGATTGGGATTCCTACAAAAGGGAAGGATAGATTAAAATGATATTAATCATCATGAAAGGTCAGACTGGAGGTAGCGAGATACTCAGGTCACAAAAAGCCCAAGTTAGATTTAGTAATTTTCAAATAAGAGCCAGTAAAAGCAACTTACAGGTGGCGTCTTAATTAACTGGAAGAAAATGATGGAAAGTGGATCTTTTTTTGTGAATAAGGATTTGATTTATCTGACCCAGAGAGAACTTTGCATGCAGTTAGAATTGTCACTGTGGCGGAGTGGTCTGTGCTGAAGAGTAATCAAAGATCTTTGAATGTAGACAGGTTTAAGCTGTACATTGGTTGCTGTTATATTAATTATCTTATGAACACCGTTTATTATTATTAATTAATATTAATTACTCTTAGTGGGCTTACACATGTTAAGTACATGCACGCATTTGATCATGCTGATCATCAGGTAGCATGGGGTTTTTTTAAGCTCCTCAGCCCACTAGCTTCGGAAAAAAGCTGCATTTTAAAAACTGTTTTGATTTAATAATCAATAGAAACAACAAGTCAATTGGTCGAGAATTGTATTTTTTTTTTTTATTTGGTGTTGTTTACTGTATTCTCTACTGCCTACTCATCTGTTATGGCCAATCGGCATAAAGAGTTTAGTTTGATGTAGTTTTATGGCACAGTGAAGTAGCATAGGATCTTGGGATTTTTGTTTCTTTTATATGTATTAAGCCACCATTGCAGATAGAAAATATATATGACTGATGCAGAAAGAAATATTTACAGATGAAGTCATGTAATAAAGTTTTATTCACTTTACTCTTACCACAACTTAAGTCACATTTGCCGACTTCACTCTCTGACTGTCACTCTGACCAGTGTAACTCTGGAGGTTAGTAACAGGTGACAAAATGAAATGCAACATTCACTTGAATGTATTTATTGGTTTATTTAAGTTTGAACATTGTTAAAACATTTAGGATACTGTCAGTACATGATTAAAAAAAAAATACAAACAAAAAAAAAGTCAATTTATGACATTTTAATATCAAAGTGTTAGATATTGTAATCCTAAATGTATACTATATGCAAATTTTATGTGATTTTATTTTAGCATTGTGCAGTCAGTTGTTAAAGATATAATGAATGATTAAAAATGTGCAACAAAAACACCATGTCATAGTTTTCTGCAGTGTAGTGATTAGTTTACTATAAGGAGTCATCCACAGGTTAAACACTAGCTCAGCATGAGAGGAGGGAAATGTTGGCTGGACGTCTTTGAGAAGAAGAAAAGTCAGATTGTTTTTAATGGAAAATCTTTGAGGTGGATCTTGAGGAGGCAGGAGCACTTATTTTTTTTAAATAATTGTCTTCACAGTTCCTGACACATACTTTTTCATACACACATGCAGAGAATAATTTAACCCAATAAACAAATACATTTCATAATAAGGTATAAAAGACAATGGAAAAGGTCATTTTAATTTTTCTCCCCAAATTTGTGGTTTACATTTTACAGTACAGCAATAAGTGATCATTAAAGTGTTGAATGTGAAATGAGTAAACAGTTCTGGCGGTTAGTTATTACTACATAGTTGTAAGTAAATATTAAAAGTAAACCTAGTTTTTCATTAGCCTATATTGGTTTCTACACAAGTATACATATATCACCAACATTTATTCTTGACTTTCTAAATGATGCAATGAAAAAGTGACATAAAGTGTGTGTGTGTGTGTATGTGAGTGTCTGTTGTAGCTGAACTCTGACTCTTACAAACAGCTGATCTGTGAGCACTTCAACACTCTAGTTCAATGGACAAGGTACATGTACTCACACACTGATATGCACACACATACTGACACAGAGGTGAGAAAAAGGCAGAGACAACTGTTAACAAGCTGTGAAGGTTGTTTCACCTCTACCTCTCAACACATTTGTCACCAAAATGTTAAAATACACACATGCAAACAGACACACACATAGAACTGTTGAGTCTGCTGGTGCAGTGTCCGTTCAAAACATTCAGAATGGGCATATTGCTTGGCCTGCAGTGTTGCTGCCGGTGCTTTCTCAATTAGCTGCAACTCCAGTTGGTTGCTTCCATCCACAGGTCAACAGCTGGCTTTTGATCAAATGTCTCTGTGATCACTGGCAGGCAAATGTGCATCAAGGTTGAAAACTGTGAATGTGAAAGATCTGTACTTGTATTTTATTATTTTGAGATGTACTCAAAGGCAGAAAAAGAGACAGTTTATCAACCTTCCTCATGTTGGAATACAAGTCTCCCATTGACCACCTCGGTCTTTTCACACCATAACCAACTTTATTGTCCAGTTATTTGAGACTGAATTATGGAGGCGCTTCACATGTCCATTCATTATGCAGGTTGGTCAGCACAACTCATGATTTCTTTTGCATTTTGATATTTTGTCGCATTTGTACCTGCAAAACAGTTTTGTGCAGCCCATGCTATAGCATTATTGTTGATTAATTTCAAGAATTTAATGCTGAAGCATGCCAGCTACCCAAAGTTATAGCTAGATCTCAGGCATCACAAAGGATAGGCTGACATTATTCAATGGAAGTAGATAACTAAGGTTACCTTAATATCAAGTTAATGAAGGTAAAGAGTAATCAAAATTAATATTAAAATTAAAATTAGATGCCTTGGTAGCAATAATCAACTCTGTTCAGAAGTAGGTTTTACCCTATTCCTTTTTCTACATGGCTCTGGGTATAACATGTTTACTGACTGTTGTTTGAGCTTGTGCAAGCATGCATCTAAAAACTGTGGGTCAAGAACTCCCGCTTCTAAACAAGGCAGGTGCTCTTTGTGGCTCTGTCATTTCAACTTGTGCATGCAGGGCAAGTATGAATCTCAACAATAGCTCATCCATCTCATTTGTATAAAGTGAGAAGGGGTCTTGAAGAAGGAAGGCTACGATACCCACATCATGCTTTACCCTGTGGACAGCACTTGACTGGGCCAGTTTCATCCATTTCCTATCCCCCGCCAATCAAGTGCTGTCCACAAACCATGCCATTGTATGGGTATGATGGCCTTCCTTCGTCAAGACCCCTTCTCACTTTATACAAATCTCCTATTTTACCACCTCAGATGCTACACCAATGCTTAATGCCCTCTGTCAAACATGGTGGAGCTAGCATTAGGGTCTGGGGGGCCATCAGATTACCAAGAAAAATTGACAGTGAGAATGCCAAAGGTCTGCCAGACTGCAATTGCTGCAAAATGTGGTTATTTTGATGAAGGCAATGTTGGGAGCACAAAGTGATAATTTCAATTAAAAACATTATTTCTTACTTTGACAGTGTCAACATGTCCTGTTTATAGCTGTATTCGCTATATTTCCTGTGCAGTATAATCTTGCCTGAGTTTCCACTGAATACACGAAAATTCAAAGTGATCCCAAACTTTTGACTGGTAGTGTACATATGTATATATATATTTGATATATTTAAATACATACAAAGAGAAAGATGGACAGGAACACACATATATTGCTTTCGATTAAATTACAACTCAATACACAGTATTAACTATGGGAAGTTGGAATTGAGTGCTCTTGCAATAATTGTGTATTTGTCACGACACACTGATTGCAGTTTCTTGTAATTTTTTGGTGCATCTCCTTCCTTTCTCAATGTAATTGCTTTGATCACGGATGTAGTGAGGATGAAAATTATAGATGTTGTTTACTTTGTTTGAGTAGCCGGTCCTCAACTGCAGTTTTTTTGAATCCAGAACCCAAGAAAAAAGATCATTAAACATATCTGAGTTTTACTTTTTACTATGTGATGTTAGCAGCCATTTTTCTCTGTATGATTTACAGTGTGAGGGTACTGGTGCAACATCATTGCCACATTAGAATCAGAGCCACAGACCACCATGGTCTTCCACTACAAAGGGAAAACGCCTCATGCTGGCTTGGGCGTAAATTTAAGATTTAACAAAACAAACTGACAGCTTGTCACTCACTTATTGCTGAGGGATACGCAACATTTGATTGACGTGTTTGATCTTCGATTCCCATCCTCACAAATGCCCAAACTGTTGCTTATGTGACTGTGTGCAGATTACAGTCATTTGTCGGGGGATGCTCTGAATATTTTCTCATGCCAACACAGCGGTCTCCCCATTCCAAACAGAATGACATGTCCCTGCCTTCTGCAGAGCTGCGAGTTAAAAGCGTTTCCTCTAAGCCTCATATTAGTCAAGCAACCGTTGCTGTCATCTTTGCTACTTATGGTTTTATTGGTAATTTTACATCACCGTTGATAAACTGATAAGTGGTTGTGGCTGTGTACCCAAGAGCAACACTGGTGGAGGAGGTTTATGTTTTGTTCCTCACAAGACAGTTTCACTTATTGGTCTCAATGGCTTCTTGAGGAAATAATTTTATGTACCTTTTTAGTAACCAAGCAAGGTTCACTTTAGAGCCATTTTCTTATTTGAACTCCACACAATGTCCAAAGAATAATGTACAGACATTATCCAGAGCTGCCATTTCACATGCAGCACATAACAGGACTGTGTACATGTTGTGGAAGGTCTCCTGTTGTGACGAGTTCTGACCTCCTGGAAAAACTTTAGTAAAAGTGAGGCATGGCAGAGCAAAAGGACCCATCTGATGACGATTTTTTTTTGCTTTGTGATCAATTCTTGGCCTATCAGCAATATCATCAAACAAATGAAAAGCAATGTAAATTTACTCTTTGAAAAATTATCAATGAGCCATCTCCATGGCTGAAAATTCAGTCATTTGCTTGATTTTAAAGTTTTCTTAAATGTGTTTTCAGAGGATCAGGTGGCCAAAGGAATTACTTGTTTCAAGAGGAATCACTGTTGACTCAGATTAAGGATAACAGTATACAGAGATTTAATCCACTGTTTTGTTTTGTTTTTCACTTGTGCATTGTAAGTCATATTTTTACACCTTTTTTGTCATAATCATGTGGTCTCTGATCTGAGATCTATTCTGATCAAATGGACAATGGTTGCACAACTACACTGATAAGAGCTGCTTCATTTCACATTGATATGGATTCCTTAAATGCTTCTTTGCCTGATAAAAATACACCAATTTTCAATCTAATATAAATTTAAAACTTGTCTCAAGCTCCAAAGTTTACATTTCCAATAAATGAAATGAGTGTAAAATGTAATTGTTTTTGTAATTTGACTCACATGACACTCATAGAATCATACATTTGTATTCTTGCAAAGTTCTTTTTTATATTATTATAATAGCCATCAAAATCTTTACACGTACCAGCAACCACAACCCTTCCAGAGAGGAGGGAGGGTTTGTGGCAAATTGTCTGGGTTCCTGTGGGCAAAAGTTCAGTAAAAGCAGAGATAAGAGGTAAAACAAAGTGTCTGACCTCTGTGGAAACAAATCCTGAATGTGAACCATTAATCATAATAAAAAAACTTATTATGTAACTCCAGACACACTCACTCTCATCCACCAGAAAAGTAGGCCAAGCTGGAGAATTCCAGAAATGTTGAGCTTTTAGTAAATGAAGGGGTTTTGTTGAAGAGCAGTGACTAATAACAGTAATATTTTCTCTTGTCCTAATTATACTGATCGGGACTTTAGTTTAAGAGGCTTCACCTCCACCTGAGATCCTCTGCAGGTTTATGCAAGAGGTGGCAAGTGGTGAGTTTGACAGTGCTGATAGAAATCCATCTGGAGGAAGCATCACCTCTCCATGGAAACTTCTGAGAGACAAACCTCACCTCTTCCAGCTGGCACAGTCAGATATCCCAGGTAGCAGTGTGAAGCCTCGGTTTGTGCATTATACGACAGGATTTTGATTTTTAGGGCCAGAGGTAATTCAGATATTTCAAATTGCAACAAACCAACACTAAACTCTGCTCTGGCCATTTGGACCACCTATGGGCAATTGTACTGGTCTGGGCCCCTAAATGGCCCACTGGCCTGGCCAGTTCGATTGCTCACAGGGCAGGTAACTTAAAGAGCTTTTTTTTTTAAGTTTGTGGACCGTACACTGTTACAAATAGAGACCAACTAGGCAGCCAGATGGGCAGGCGACAAAAACTATTGCAGGCTACTTTTCACTCACTCACAGTCACAAAGCAGTGAAGATGGATGGAGGAAAGAGGAAAGGTGGAGCCGAGAGGGAGAGAGAGAAAAATAGAGAGGCTCTTGCAAAAGATTCAGTTAAATGTGGCAAAACTGATGTCTTTTTTTTTCAGCAAGCAAGCAGGTTAGCCAGTGATTTAAAAAAAAAAAAGCCAGCTAATATTACTGATGCTATGTTATTGTCACTTGTCAAAAGCCTAGTTTATAGTGAATAAAAGGAAATACACTTATTGGATAAGGTTCCTTAAATAGAGTGAAATGAGCCATTGGTCTCAGTTTGGAGCAGCCAGGCAAACAGACTTTTTGTGTTTTTTAGGTCCTTTTTTCCTTTCATCGTATCAATAAGTATAATGCACAAAGAATCATGAAACAGTAAAGAGCATTTAGCCAGCAACAAAAGCTTCCAAATGTATATTATCCTCTTAGAAAACAATATCTAATATAAGGGTGGACATAATGATTAAGACGGCCACAAGCAAACTATGTCTTAATGATGTACAGAACCTTTGGTTTTACTAAAGTTTCATTCAACAGTACATTATTCTAAACAGCTGTTGGCCTGTATGAGTTTCCCAGTCTGCCCCTGCTGATAAGTTTTGTAGAATCAGTACAAGAAAAAAGGTAACATTTGGCTAGAACTTTTTATCCTCAAAAATCATAGTGCCAACACTGCAGAGTTGTCATGCAAGTTGTCCTCTAAAGAGCTTTTTAGTGTCTTTCAGCTGTTTCTTTTTGCTTTTTATTGCCTGAAACTTGCGTTTAAGAGATTAAAACCCAAGCATTACTTGTGGAGTTGGTAGAGACCAAAAACAGAGATAAAAGAAATCAATACTGAGTTTTTATGAAAACAAACCCAAGTCCAATGGGATGATCACATTGTTTTGGATGTATGAAGGTATAACAGGTAACATTTTGCTAAGATGTTTAACCATATCAACTCAATAAGATGCTAATATGTCACCGTATTCTGAGCGACTTGAATGAATGCATGAAAGCAGATTTAATTTGTTATCTTTTTGAAAGACTGCTTTGTAGAAGTTGACTAAATTACAACTCGTCATTTTAAATTCCCTCAAATTTACATTTTCAGTGAGCATTTTTTCTTTTGGTGAAAGATTACTGTACTCCTCTCCAGTTCATCTGCATTTCATAATGTGGAGCATGTTGTTATTTGCATAGCTGTCCTGCGTGTGTGTTTATATCTGCCTAATAAGCATCTTTGTAACTTATTTTTGAAAGAGGACACACAAACAAACTTAACTGCAGGGCAGCTGTCAGTCCAGGTGTGAGCGCTGTTTGGTTGCTGCTTGTCTTCAGGCAGGTGCTGGGTGGGTTGAGGAGAGATGGAATAAATCTTTATCTTACAGTTTCCCCTCTCTGTCCCTCGACCCCAGGGGGCAAAAGTCTTTCTCACTTTAGTTCCTGACTTTGCTGTTAAAAAAGAACGTGTTTTGATGAGGAGGCTGGTGGAAAAATGTTAAATGGAGGGATGGAGGGATGCAAAGAGGATGAATGGAAGAGGAGGAGGAGAAATGTTCAATTGTTACCAATAAATCACAGTTACAGGTGAAGATGTTTGAACACGAAACAGCCAGCCATGAATCAGGATATTTACCAGGATATCGTCCTCCTCCACTATGGCAGGTAGAAATTACCTGGTGAAAAACTCTTCATGCGTGCACTTTCTCTCCAGTTTTCATTAGAACAGGATGAGAGGTGGGAGTGAGGGTCTTAAGACGACATGACAGCTCACAATGATGGACAACACTCAGAGTAGATCTATTAACCTGTATGACTGAAGAACTAAATATACCTAAAAATCCCTAAAACTTTGAAACAACACCACTTGCACTCACATTGGTCCTGATTGGCTGATCTTGAGAGGAAGTTGTCCCTCCTTCAGACATTTAAAATTCCCCACAAATGCATTTTATCTCTTTTGCTTAGATCTGAGACTTTAAGAAAAGTGCCATAAACCGACTGGATGACCTCATTGGTACATTTGTGCGTGTGTGTGTGTGTGTGTGTGTGTGGTAAGTAATGGAAGGCTGAGGGAATGTGGGGGACTTAAACATAGTGCTCTTTATGCATACATCCTAATCCAACCCTTTTGAATCTGTGGGTGACCTATAGGTTTGAAGTTTCTCTAACATTGTTCCATCTGACAAAGTACTGACAGAGTTGGAGGAGTGAAATATCCAGAGACGGTCTCAGTTGGCTGGCAGTGGTTGGTAACACACAGGACTTCCAGTCAGATGACAGAAGTTCAAGTCCCATTGTTGTCGATGTGTAACTGCATCAACATGGTCAACAACAACTGACAAACCAATGTTGACATCAAATGTTGTTTTGTGTTTCTGTTCTTTCCCATATTTTTATTAGCATCATCAAACCTCCAACAGTTGATTATCAGCTGCTTTGAATTATTTTCCAACTGCATAGACAAGCAAACTATAAGGCTCGGAGAGTATTTTATCTTTGACCATTTGATGTATGTTTTCAGTAAGTACTGACTGGCATAAATTCAGAAACCCAACAAATATGTGCAAATACAAACAAAGAAACACACCTAGAGACAGACTACAAATAAAGGCAAAATCAACATGAAATGTTTTTGTGAGATGCTGACTCTCCTCTGAGCCAAGTCTCTGAACCTCTGCTGAGAATAGATTGATTCACATTTTATGCTCATCTAATCATTCAGTGACCACTCCTGCTCACTTGATGCAAGCATTGTTATCCTGTTATCTCTGCATATGTTTTCAGTTACTGCCCCAAAATGTAAGTACGGTGAAAAAATCCACACAAATTAACAACGAAGAATTCATAATAATAAAAAATCTATTACATACAGGATCAATTGCTGAATAGACATTTGATTATATTTGATAAGTTTTTTCTTCAGTGCACCCTTGTATGTAATTTGCAGTAGGACAAACCCTTCCCTGAAGAGAAAGGTAAGCTTAAAAATAGAAGTATCCAGAAATAAGATATGCAGATGATCAAATGAGAATAATACACCACATGTGCGTCTTATTTCAGGTCTGTATAATGTCGATTGTTAAAACACAGAGGGCAGGAGCTAAAGGTCTGTAAAACAGTGAACTAAACACGTTATTAAGTGAACTTCACAATGACATTTTTGGCGTTCTCAAATAAAATATTGTTGTGGCGACAGTCAAGTAAGAAAATCCTTCAAAGTTCTGTCTGTGCTTTGTAATGATTTTTGATTGGTCCGTGAGGTTCACTGAGTCAAACATATGGTCTGAATGTGAATAAGCAGGAAAACATTCAGTGCTATGCCACTTGGCCCAGTTCAGTGCCATCTTATTTATTTGTGAATTTGTATTTTTAAAACTTAATAACATGATAATAACCACATGAGAAGATGCTAACATGACCCCAGTGGGAGAGGAGGAGGAGAAATGATAAAGAGGATGATGTTCAAAAAAAGCAGAAGTGGGAGGTTGATGAAGAAAAGAAAAAAGTAAAGACAAAAAGGAAGGAATAAAGGAAAACTAAACAAGATTTGGAGAAGACAAAAGAAGAAGAAAAGGAGATTGAAAGCAGGCGGGGGTAAGAAAAGGGCGTGTGTGTCCTTGGCTGGAGGGCAGTGTGTTCTCCAAACAGACTGAAATAGAAGCAGTCATTACTCTCCATACTGCTGTGATTGTTTGCTGACTGTTGGTGTGACTGTCTGTCTGTCCGATTGCCTGATTGTCTCAGTGTCTAACTGTCTGTCTCTCTGCCTTACTGCCTGATTTTGTGACTGTCCCTTTCTCACTGACTGACTTTCTGTTCGGTGCTGTATATGTACTGTGGTCAGTCAGTAGGGAGACAGACTGCAGGGTGGAGCTGCCTTTACTGAAACCACACACACACACACACACACACACACACGCATGCATGCACGCATACACGCATACACGCATACAAACACACACACACACAAACACACGCACACAGATGTGATTCCCTCTGTGATCTGGACCTGAACTGCTGGCAGCTTCAGTCACAGTGCAGCCAGGACGCTGCAACGAGCAAACACAAGCAAGGCAGCTTTGAGTCCAAACACACACACACATAACAACTATGTCTGGTTTTAAGCTCGAGGAGCAGCTTTTCTACTGTCAAACATTTAAATATCAATGCACTTAAATTGTAGGACTGGAGGACTTGGCCTGCACTCTGAGCAAAAGGCAGCAAACAGCCTTGTGTCAGGACAGCGCAGAGAGCAAACTCTTTTCGTGAGAAACCTTCCGAAGTTTTATCTCTTGATCATCATCAGCATCTGTGTTACACCTGTTTTCATGCCACTGCTCTGAGTGCATTTGCAATTTTACTACTGATCTGAAACTCTAAGGAGGCTAAACTTCATCCTGGGAGGCAGAAAAAGGTCCAGGGTTTTTCCACTGCGCTCAGAGTGTGTGCATTGTCACAGTAGAGAACCTAGTTGCCACTGCGCCATAGCTTTGGTCTTTTGAGGTCAATGTTCCTTCTTAGACAGCTCTGAATATTACAGCAACACTTACCATTAAGAGTCTGACCCTGGGGGATAAAAACCATGGTTGACAACCTTGCAAAAATTTGAAAGAAAACCACAAGAAAGCTCTTGATGGCACTCCTTCTTTAATCTTGGAGACTGCCGGCTCTTCAACCATAAAGGCTGCTGTTTGGTCTCTGGGTCGTGACTCTCATCACCGGTTATATATATATATTGAATATATATATACACATATATATATATATATTAAATTAATGGCCATCTTGAACATTCCTTAACAAGTCTACAGATCTTAACAAAAAAAAAAATGTCTGCACCTGCCAGCAGAAAACTGTACATCCGTGGTAACAGATGAGACAGTGAAGTGGTTCATGGGAGGACAGAATGGAGGAAGTGTGTCTATGAATGCAAAGATATGATTATGCTTCTCCACACAAACATTTTGAGAGAGTGGAACAACTGTGGTGAGTTGAAGTTACCTAAAATCTTGGTACTCTAATGTTTGAGAGTAGATTCGATCGAACTGAAGAGGATTTCGCATTAAGACTTCACTGAACCAAACATCGGTGTGTTGAATTCAACCGAACTTAACTGTACAGTAGCAGCCACTTTGATGTTGCTCTGCTCTCGACTTTACACTTCCTTTCAGGTTGTAAAACCCGAATACACAGCTGTCTGTCATCACACACAGCAAGACAGCATGTGCGTGTGTGTGCGTGTGACAGAGAGAGGATGAAAAGGTTAGCTTACCTGCTGCTTTCTCATTACTGCCTTTGAGAGCCTCAGCAATGGTTTAACATGTGTGTGTGTGTGTGTGTGTGTCTGAAGGTGTTTGTGTGTGTGTGTAATGAGCTCTTTATGAACGGAAGCTATTGGCTGTTTGAAGTTTACGCTACTGGCAATGACGGGAGAGGAGAGGAGTTTAGAGTTTTATGTGGAGTATGTGTCTGTGTGTGTGGATACCCATACGTGTGTGTGTGTATGCAGAGGCCTCTCACTAATAATCATTTCCTGCAAGTGTGTGTTTGGTAAGAACGGAGGTTTCCACCTTATAATCATGGGTTTCACCTGGGTGTTTGAGTGTGTGTTCTGCGCTTGACAGGAACTGACCATCTGTTAATTGGCTGTTATGGGTGAGCTTTGTCCCTCAGCGTGGTTTCAGTACACAAGATCTCCTCAAGGGATGCATTCGCTGTCGTGTTTTGTATGAAATAAAACAGTATAAAGGAAGATTCAACATTGTGATGTCCACTTTCGCAAAAAACAAGGATTGTGAATAGCGTCATGAGAAATAGATAATTCTACATTGCTGCAGGCTGACATGCACTGGACAAAACTCTTTACGTTGTGGATCAAACTGTGAATCATCATCGCAATCGTTTTCATACACAAAATATTTAATGACCAAATTTCCCAAAGTTTCTGACCTATTTTTCTCATTGATCCTCCACCACATGAAGAACAATGAATTATTAGAGCACACTTTTTCAAATGCTAACACTGTTTTCAAAATTGAAAGCACATTTTCATCAAGTGTTGCCAGCGTTATGGATGAAGGAGCTTATTTTGAGAAATGTTTCAGGTATTTTGGCGGTTTGGGTGTGCTCTGCAGATTTGACCTACGCCAACGAGGAGCTAATGCTAGACTAAGTGAGCAGCTATTTGAAGCTAACATCTGGTTAACTGTACCACGATGAGAGGAAATGGGATGATGGCGGGCCTGAATCTGTACCAGGGTGCAACCTTTGGGGCTGGAAAATGGGGCCAGCGTGAGAGTAGCAGAAGCTGCAGTCTCCTGAGTGACATTTGAGGGTGTTTTGAAAAATAAGCCAATCCCTATTGACTCCTATGTACAAAAGAGAAAGATGGGTTAAGCTAGTGTTACCTTGATGTGTCAAGTACAAAAACAGTTTTGGTAGTTAAGGCTGGTTTTCCCATTCTTGAAAACTGTAAAGGGATGCATTTTTTATATAACTCATACATTTAGGTTATATCAAGGCTTAAAGATTGTGCAAAAATGACAGGCTTGCAGCTGTAAGTTACAGCTAGCTGCTGCTAGGTGTCACACAGTCAATGGAATGAAGGCGGAGCCTCCCCAGCTCCACCCTCTCACCCAAATATGGTCACCTCATCCTCCAAAAAAACAAGATGGGAATGGCTATAATGCCAGACTGGAAGCTCTAAAACAGTACTCCACAAGCTCCAGAATAACTTCTCATGGAAAGCATGAAGCATACGCCATATTCAGGCTGCAGTTTTGCACAAATTACGCAAATGAGGTTTTGTTACATTTTATCAGATCCAGGCGACAGAGTCCTGAGACAGAGTCCTAACCGCTTGATTAACAGCCAACCTACAGTTCAGGCAGCTGTGTTAACGAGACCTTGATACTGGGGCTCCATCGTCAAATCGCTTGAACTCAGATTCTGGATCTCACTAAAAATCACCTGCATTTTTAGAAATAAAATTACTATATAGGAAACATCTATAGATATAAAGGCAATACGCTAATTTTCATATTGTTTAATTTTTCGAAGACCCCAAGCAGAAGTAGGATTAATCTGAGCCCAACCTTCTAGCACCAAACCAGCAAAAGCTTTGGGTGTTTACTTACATTTTATATCACTTTGTTTCTTTTCTGAAGTTCTGTGATCTTGAGTAATTAGCTAATGGTTATAGCATCAAATTTCAACCTTTATGACCTCTTTTTTTTGTTTTAATATCATATTATAGTTATCAAAGACTAACAGCAAATGTCACATATTTGATTAACATGTAAACATACATGCATGTAAGTTTGACATGCACACAGTGGAAGAGAGAAAGTGGAAAAAACATTTGACTGAGGAAAGCTCCTGCAACGGGCATGTCACCCAGCTCCATTTGAAGAAACGGAGGCATATTTGTTCTGTTCTGAGACAGACGAGGAACAGACATAAAAAAATACCATAGAGAGACTTCAAATTGCCCTTAAGGACGTAATAAGTTAATTCAGTGGTTGTGTGTGCAAAGTGCAGGCCTGCGGGCTAGACTGACTACACTCTACTGCCACCTGTCATTAAAACCACCTACTGGAATTACAACTGAGAGAAAGAGTCCGAATGAGTTTAATCTCAAAGAACATTAAAAAGGAATTTCCTGGGTTGAGAGAGATATAGAGGGAGAGAGCGAGTGAGAGAAAAAGATGGAGGTCTTTTAAGTCCACAGTCTCTTTCTCTCTCTTTTTCTGCCAGAGCAAAAAAAAAAAAGGATAATTGAAGGCCTCATTCTAGTTCAGGAGGCAAAAGGAGGGACGAATGAAGAATGAGACTAAGAGCAAAAAGAAGAGAGAAAAAGAGAGAGAGGGGGAAGCCACGTCCACATGTATGACTCACTCTCCCTCCCTCACCCTGCTCTATAACTCTTTCTTCATGTCACTCTCTCTCTCTCTCTTTCTTTCTGTCAATGAGGTCAAACTGAACTCAGAGCTGCACCGATTTTTCCTAAAAAATACTACCTGCCACTGTTTATTCGCAGTACTGTAGTGATTTTTTTCTGTTTTGTACAGTCGGTAAATCTATACACACTGACCGATGCACAGGGGCGGCGGCGCGGCCCCCCCCCCCCCCCCCCCCGCCCGCCCCCCACCCCAGCCCCCCGCGCCCGCGGGCGG
>JAQNCA010000011.1:12969384-12979830 GCA_029783725.1 Acanthurus tractus
AAAAGTGAATAAAAAAGGAGAAAATACTCTACTAGATAAGGATCTTGAATACAGTACATTTTTTATTAAGAATGACATAAATAATCTAGAATCATCAAGCATTCTATTCTGCATCAAGAGTTGTGTTTTTATATTTCATTTGCAGCAAGAACAGTGAAACTTTAGGCCAACCATAGGACAAGTCATGTGGGACAGTTTAACAAATAAGGATGCTTTGTGTTTTTGTCTCTGGCAGATTAAGCGATAACTAGCTAGTTTAGCAAGGCAACATAGCTCCATGACTTATGCAGCTCTCTCACCAGCTGAGGCTCCACGTAGAATAAAATAAATAAAAGTAAACAAAAGGAAAGCAGTGTTCTTGTGTTGCAGTGTATATCTAGTTAGACCCAATTCTTAGCCCTTACTTTAATTACACTAAACTAATTAAGCTAATTAAACTAATTAAATTAAACTGTCAGTTATGATGGGATGTGAAAGTTGTTAGTTTTGATTTAAATGCAATAAAACCCTCTTTTCACACTGCCGCTTCGATTTCCTTACCCCCGTCTCTCTCCCCCCTCTCTCTCCCACTCTCTCTCTCTCTGCTGTTAGTCTGTGTCTCTCTGCCTCTCCCAGTCAGCCTGTCTGTGCCTGCCTCCAGCATACCACAAGTTCCAGCCCACTTCTCTTAATCGTTTCCCCCCTCTTTATTACTCTGTTTTTATTCTCCTTTTCTACTGATTTTTTTCTTATCCTCTAAACTCCTCTCCTGGCTTTTTAAATTCAGGATCAAGCTATAATAATATTTAAACGCCACAGCCTTTTCAAATGTTTCTAACTTTTCCTTCAGTGACTCTTCGGCCACCCAAACTTTAAAAACATTCACACCTGTGGACTCATTGAGTTGCACTGGTTTGACCTCTGTCTATACAACCACATAGGGACAAGCCTGAGCAGGCATGCTGCTGTGGGTATAGCATTACACACACGCACACTTTTGTGCAGGACAACAGCTCGTCCTCGGGTGAGGAGATTAGGTATGGAAAAGAGAAGTGCATGGTGTTCTTGCAATGGAAAAAAAAAAACGTTAGGTGGATTGGGATGATCCCTACACCTACTGTGGAAAGAGGAGACCATAAAAAAGGCCACCAACAGTAGATTCTTAACTCTTAACCTATGATTGTCTGTAACAACTCTGTAATCACTGGTTCTAACCCACCTTGTATACCACTCCATTGTTTGGTCTTCAGCCACCAAGAAGGATACAAAAAAAGAGCAGTTATTCCAAAAAAGAGCTGCTGTAAAACCTCTGCACAGTCCACATCATGCTAACTTCAACATAATGCATTCCATATTATCCTCACTGCCTCAAAAATCCTTAATATACTAACTAACTTGCTGATTTAGAAGTTGCTCACAAAATTATGTATGTCAGTTGTAATATTAAGACTGATTGGAATATTTTGGACTAAGAGTATTTCACAAAGCATTTCAGCACTAAAACCAGCTCCTAAATCTGTTTAAAGTTAGAAGTAGCTCAAATGACTCCTGAGTAACAACATCCCAAACAATCTTAAAATGGCTGCTGCTGACCTTTTGTCTTTCTAACTGTTGAAATTTAAGAGACTTTTAGTTGTGCTGAGCTGTTGCAAAGGTGTCATCTTAATCACAAGAACATTGTTACCATAGTAGAGCTAGTCAAGGATGAAGTCACTTCATCACCTAGCAGGAAGAACCGAATAACACAGGACATTTAGCGCTGAATATGCTTCAGTAGTCAGTAGCCTATAAACTAAATTTACTCTTTGCTTCATATTTAATCAGTGACACTTGGCCAACGTTTTATAATAAATCTTAATTTGTATATGACAACATGTCTCATATGCTATTTGTGGCATGAATGCACTAACAGAGACGCAAAACAACCCAAGATACAAGACAAGCCAACTACAGGTTCATGAAACATGACACATCCATAGCTACAGGGTCAACGCTGCCCCATCTTTTCACAGCAGCTTTGTGAAAAGGCACAGGAGAGACCCTTAGCTGGGAACTTTAACTGGTTTTAAGAAGTCCTCCTAGTGAAAAGGAACATTTTTTTGTGTTTTTTTTATGAGGAACATCATCATCTCAGGTAAACCTAGATTGTATTTGGTTCTGCTTGAATACACAACCCCAAACTATGTCTCTGAAAGCAAGTAAAATGATAAAAAAAAAAATACTCATAATAAGATGAGGTGTTTGTCCTGGTTTACATGGTGAATGCTAGCGTGGAATTCAGTCTGGCTTCAGTTGTTGTACAGCACAGATGCCAATCACACTGAGAGGAAGTAAGAGGAAGTGGTGCTGGTGTTATTGCAGGTGTTTATTCCCCATAAAGAGCCTTTAGCAGACATTTAAAGGAACCATTTGTCAAAATATGTGCAATCCCCTTCGAGCAGATCATCAGATAAGATTATAATCAATGCTCATTGATCAGTTCTTTGGTTTCTATCAGCTCAGAAGTATTTGAGGTTTAAGCCACTTCTCCCTTGCCTTGTTTGCTAGCATGAACAAAACCTCTTTCTCATGTCTGCAGCCAACATCTGAACTGATATGAACATCATTCAATGGAAAACAAATAAACATCCAGTGTGCATGAAACTCCAGAGGCCAAATCACATAGCACTGATTTGTTTCCTGTTCCTATTCAGAGCTTTCTGTCCTTCTAATCAATCCATGTGTCACTTTAATTCATACTCTTTGAATGTTACAAAAAATGTTCCTTCACGAAGCACTCTGAATCAGTCTCACTATCTGTGCTCTTTATGCCATACTGCATAATTACCAGCACTACGTTATTTCATGCCTGTGTTTTCTATTTTCACTGTTTGGACCTCAAAAGTAAAGTGAGAATGTTTCTGAGTGGGTGTGTTTTTGAGGCATCAGCAGCTGGATTTGTCTTAATGTAAAGCTCCCTCTAGTGGATCACAGCTTATGCCTGTTAGTTACAGTTTTTTCCTGTTGCAGCAGCCTGATTACCGCAGAAAGGGAGAGCCCTGCATAATGGGGGCTCTTGGCACGCTGTGGGCCGGACACTGACCAATCAGGTCACTAGACTGAAGCTCAACAATGTTTTAACTGGATGTGTTGTTTACCTCGGCCATCTAAACCCATCCAACACCAGACTAGCCTCATGTAATTCTATGTTGCCGTAATAACACATGCAGGAAAGTCTACTTTCAGTATTGTGGTTTTTTCCGCACATGGCTGAAATTTACTCTTTACTCTGTCCTTCTAACTTTATTCTACATCTAAATCAAAGCAACAAATGTACAGACACTTACACACACATGCACAACATTACTTAGGTCAGTTTTGTGGAAAATTACATAGACTCGCATTAATTATCAGGAGACTTATCCTCACCCTAATTACTACGTGCCCAAGTCTAGCCTTTCTTAATTTAACCTATAATGTTTATTATTCACCAGTTGCACCAGACGCCCCCCCATTGACTGCACTTGAGTCTGAAATGTATCCCCATACCGCACACATACAAACTCACACACACATCCATACATTCAGTCTCACCCCAACTCATCAAATACCACTGCTGCTTTGTCACGCCTCATAGTGTCTCTTACATACACACACAAGGTACCTTTAAACTCTGCGTGCAACGCTGAAAGCCTTCCTGCCAGAAAGTCTGTCTAGCATGTGGTTAATGTTGTGGAACTGTCACAGAGTGGGGAGGTTTAGGAGCCCAAACTATTTGACAACCAAGGAATGAGAGGGTTAGGAAATAAAAAATAAAGTTTTTTGAGTTATTTTAAATGTACTATTAAAATAAGCAAGAAAAAATACTTTGATTATACCTGATAGATTTCTAATCACTAAAGAAAAGTTACTGTACTCAGATCCTCTGTGGTGTAAGAACTGTTTGGTGATGGTGAGTATACTGTTTGACCTTTGCACAACCCCATGCTAGCTGTTGTCGCAACTTATTTATGCTAAGCTAGGCTTGGCTACATCTTTTGACTTCAACCTTTTAGCATGCATGCTTGAGGTCTTTGCTATTGTTCCTCTCATATCACACTTTGAAAGACAACAACTGAACATATTTATCAAAATGCTGAACTGTTCCTCCGTTGCAGTTACAGAAAAAACATTGCTGTTAAGTCATAGAATCAAAAAAGACACCAGTCAGCAGTGCAAGCAAAGTCAGATTATGTGTAGTGGTCACAAAAAAGAATATTGGAACTAACTGTAGTTAATTTTTATGCCTTATCTGCTACTTTTGTTTGCTTGTTTGTTTGTTTGTTTGTTTGTTTTAAAGCAGCAAGTCGGTTTCTGTCTGCAAGCGACAATTCTTAAGTGTATATATCATTAAATCCTACACAGACTTAACTTTTAAACAAATATTTATTAGACCAAAAACATAATTTGAAAACATGCTGCCATTATTGTTCTGAATTCAGAAATCAAAACTTCTTTATCTCAGTAAATAAAAATGATCAGGAACACAGATGTAAAATGTGAGACCATAAATAGATCCATATATTAATTCTTTTAAGTGGTAACATAATTTACAGAATGCTGCTGTTTCTGTCAGGGTACTGCTGATGGGAATGATGCAGAAGAAACCTTGTACTAATGGAAGCCACAACATAGTGAACATAGACTGACCTCTAGTGTTCTATCAATGCTACAACATATGATTTGACATAAATATGGTTTCTACTGAAATCTCTTTCATTATCAACTCATTAGTAGAACATTAACAATTCAACACAGTCAATTAGTAAAGAAGAAATAAACCAAGCATTGGTGGTTATTTTTTTCCGATTTCTCCAGTTCCAGTGTGAAACAGCATGAAGTTTACACGTCTAACTTCACTGAAGATCTGATGTGATGGCTGGAGAAAAAGAGAGGGAAGAGGACGAAGAAATAGGAAGGAGAATACAAAGGAAGAATAAGCAAAGGAAGAACACGTATGGATGAGAGGAATAGAGGAAAGGGAAGGAGAAGAGATGACGGGAGGAAGAGAACAGGACAGAGAAGAAGGAGAGGTAAGGACAAATGATTAGAAAGGAAGAGAGGAAATAGGAGAAGAAGGTAGAAGAAGAGAAGGGCAAAATAAAAAGGAAGGGATTTTGAGAGAGAATGAGAAACAGGAAGGAGCAGCAGCACAGATAAGAAGAGAGAGAGAAATAAGGAAAGAAATAAGAGGAAGTTATAGGAATAAAGAGGGAATGAGGGGTGAAAGAGAAAGATGCAAAGAGAACAGTATGGATGAGAAGATAGAAGAAGCAGAGGAAGTAAAAGAAGAAGGACAGAAAGAAAAAGATGAAGGTGATAAGGATGATAAAAAAGGAAAAATGTAGAGGAACAATGAGGGATGGAAAGATGGAGCAGCAGCGAAGATAAAAGAAGAAAAAGACAAATAATGAAAAGAAGATAAAAAAGGAGATGAGATGGAAAATGATGATAACAAAAGTTAAAGGAAAATAAGAAAAAAATGTTAGTTCATTTATTTACCTTTTCACATTCATAAAATAAAAACTTGAGTCTGCATATGCATTCATCTACCGGCCTGTCCCTCTGGCTACCCCCTTCTCAGTACCTCTTTCTATATCGGCGCAGAGTAGCCTTGCAAATCTCCCTCAGCAGAGTTTCTTTGTTGCTTCTCATGTTGGCTTTCGTCATCTCCAACAAAAAGTCGATCTTCTCCTGGCTGAACGGAAGCTGGAAGGTGGAGAACTCCTTCCTCTTTGCTGTGAACTCCTCCGCATCTGGACCGCAAGAAAACTGCTGGTGATCATGGACTTATTTGCCATAAATGATTTGTGCTAAAAGGTGATACAGACCTTTGCAGTTCTGTCTGTTGAACAGTGGCATGTAAACAATGGTGGGCTCCCGCTCTTTCCCCTCAAACACATAGCAGCCCTGTGGCCAGTCCTTCTCCTTCAGGACTTTGTCATCTATCTCTGGGAAAGGTTTCTTCACTGCAGCTGCATAGTTTCTTGCAAGAGTCAAGGTCTGTGCAGAGAACAATTTCAGGTCATTTACTGCATCATTTTTTGACACATCAGCCAGTCTTTTGACATTTGGCGCTTTTTGGTTGCATTGATATATCTAAAGCCCACATCTTTAAACACAAATGTTCACTTTATTGTGCAAAGGCTTCACCTTAAATGTGTCGTCAGCTCCATAGTCCAGAGCTATAAGAAGGTCTATGTCTCTCTTCTCTCCCAGGAAGGGAGGGACAGGCATGTTGAGCATCAGACCAGCGTCTATTAGCTGCAGGTTCTCCTCAAGCCTGATGCAAGATGGCAACACAGCACCTTCCCAGCAACACAAATCACAATGTAACAACTGTTTGATCTCATTCAGCCTGTTTTCACTATAAATCATAGGACTGTAGTTATTGAATAAATATGCAGGTAGGGACAATAATTTACCTGTGTATTTGTACAGGAAGTTCTTAGTTGTTCCCCATTCCCATTTCAAAAGCAGTGGGAAGACTTTTCGGATGAACAAAGAGACTGAAAACACAGCAGAGCCAAATGACACAATGAAACACTCAACTTTAGGAATAAATACAGGTTGATTCATTAATGGATGCTGTGGTTCAATGAAGTTAGGCTCAACATCTTTAAAAAATGAGGAATCTTTGTTTTTGTGGTGTGTTGTATTCTACTGCCCCCTGTGGCCAGATAAGCTATTGATGCATCTTAAAAATCTAATTTGTTCACACACTCTGCTTCTTACATGTGTTTAGCTGTGCAGCCACTAATGTTCAGGGTTTGTACAGACTCTCATTCAGTGACAGTATTTCTAAGGCAATTCTGCAGTTTGACAGATCTTAGAAAAAAGCAGTTGCATTGGTCAGCACGTTGCAGATGGTTGCAGCAACAGCGACTGAACCTTTTGACTCTGGCACTAACTGTTATTTTTGGCTGGTCCTTCATCCAGACTCTGGACCCAGGTCTGTAAGGGTGCCATGCTCTGACGCCACAGCTCTGAGATCAGCTTTCGTTGTTCTGGGTTCTTCTTTTCAAATGTTGCGGAGGGGTTTAAGTTCAGACTTTCTGGAGAATAGAAATTCATCGGGATTAATTGTTGAGTGAACATAGTGATCATCCAAAAAAAAAAATAAAATAAAACCCATCTGGAAATGTAAATTACAAGATTAGCTACCATCATTAGTACCATCATATGTACCTTTCATTGTTTTTTGCAGGTTGTCCAGTTTAGACAAAACAGTGGGATCCTTTGTGTTTGTTCTGATCAGCTCTGTTAGCTTCAAAAGGCTGTGATACCCTCGCATGTAAAGGTCCAAGACGTCCCAGAAACTGCCGACCTTCTTCGGTACTGATGCATGCAAATATAATTAGCATGGATGTTTATAAAGTTTATAAAATTATCTTCAACTATCAGAATGTATTTAACTTGTTGCTGTTTTTTAAATGTGGTACCTTCAGTCCAGAGAAACGCTATGTCCAGTAAGCTGTTTTCTTCAGTGGCTTCTGTACCCAACAGACCTGAAAGCACAGTCACTCAGTCATTTCTTCTGCTGTGCTTTTAAAAATGTCCGGCTACTTCTCAGACAGTTTAAGAGTTTTACCTTTTAGCCAGTCAGGCATGTAGTTTCTCACACTCTGTTCATTTGCTATGACACTGCCTGCTATACCTGCATGATGAAGAGGACACAGCACTTACACTAGTTCACATTTGATGCATGAGAACACTCTGTGGCTCCCAGGAAAACACACCAAAAAAAGGTTCAAATTAAAATAAGAGAATTTGAACAAAGTCTGGGTTAGAATCTGCCTTCAGCTACAGCTCCTGTCCCTAATAAGGATTTTTGACCCATTACACCCAAAAAAAGTTCGCAGTTTGAGAAAGATTTATTTTCTTTGCAGCTGTTGAAAGGAAGGTCTGTCCAAGACAAATATGGATGGAGGGAAATAAGTATTGCCCTGTAACTTCTTAACAATCCAAGTACCCATATCTAACAACCCAACTACCCATAATGCAACTTGACAGAATTTTCTTTGTTGATTTCTCTGTACATGTTCATGTTTTCCAGTAAATCCCAGATTGTAATGCAGGCTTTCAATTATGAGTTTACTTTATTACAAGTATACCCTGCAGCCAAAGCCTTGACAGCTCTGTTTATCAGGGTTATTTTCTGAAACTTTAGAGTTTAAAATGCAAATGTTTTCACAGACTAAATAGAACCTGCCATGTGAGTAAATTCACACTTTTGTTGAGTCATAAGCGATGATTGAGAGAGGTTATTTCTGAAAGAGCTGATAGGAGGAAGGAGTGTTTTGGTAGAAATGATGGATGGTAAACCAATAAGCACAGGAGGGCTACGGAAAAATCCGGACCCCAACTTTTAAGATAAATATATGTGCCCAAGCATTTATGTTAAGAAATATATAGATGACAGTGATGAAACAGTTCTTATATTTCCTTAGAAGCAGTATAAATAAATCAATCCCTAAATTAATTTTTAAAAAGGCATAGGAGTTGAGAATGAGGTTAGAATGATTCTTGTAAAGTGAGTTATTTTTATACAATGTCAGCCTAACAATAAGACTGTCTGCAACGGAACAACTGAACAAAAGTTTCACTATACTGAGAAAACAATCCTTTTTATTCTTTAAACATTAAAACTGCTTCTTAAAACTGTTTCTGGGCTTCCACACAGTTAGCTTGAGAAAGATTTCTTTGTATTCATGAGATCGTGTTTCTGGAAGACGAGAGAAGAAGACACACCTTGCAGCCTGACCATGTCCATCCCTGGGCTTTTCCCTTCAGGATCTGCTTCATGGATTCTACTGTCTAGATAAGAGGTGTTAATGAAGAGACCCAGATCTGTGAAGCCAACTTCATGAGGAGTCATTTCAAACCATTTACCTGAGGCAAAGACAGAGGCAGAGAGACTGAGGCGGTAAGTGTTAGAATCCACCACATGGCTATAACCACATTCATTTTCAAGACAGCGCTGCTCTCCAGCTTCAGCCTGTAAGCCTTTGACGCAATAATCTTTTCAAATTGGAGAAAGTTTTGTTTGTCCTGTAGGTGTGTGTTTTCAGTACCTTCGTCTGAGCCATGTTGCAAGCAGTTTTTGTTCATTGCGCTGTAGACTGGATATGGATTGAAAGAGCTCATGCCATCCTGAGAAAGACGTCTGGGGTCAAACTGTAAAGAAAACATCAGGTCATTAAATGTGAGCCTAGACATTGTGGTATGTGCTCTATTTGTCGAAACCAGGTTAAGTACAGGAAAATAAAATGAAGAACTGCATTTTGTTTTGAAACTAAGTAACTTAAAAATATAACTAATAAATTCTTATTGATCTTAACCTGACCAAAGCATTTTTTTCTATATTCATAGTGCATGTGTTTCTCCAAGTCTTGCACATAATGTGACAATGATCATAACCTTTACATTTTGAGGCACTGTGGCCTAAGTAGAGACACTCTGTGTCTCTTTGAAAGGCACTAGCTCCTTAGCAATTTAATTTCCTTAAGGGATCAGCTCAGTAAAACTTGCCAATTGTTATGTTTCTCCACAGTTATTGCTATTAAAAGAAGAAAAAAACACAGTAGGTCAGCTTTCTTTTATCTTTGTCCTGTTTCATGATGGTAAAGCACCTCTTTCATGATCCCAGCAGAGGTCAAGACTCCCCAGATATCAGAGAGAGAGAAGTGCTCTCCCTTCACACTCTCACCCAACCAGGCCAGAGCTTTTTCCAGCCCATCCCCAGGACCCGACAGCCTGGACACCGCTCTGTCCATGTGGGAGCTCCACTGTGGGTCGCTGTACAAGGAGGACATGGACCTGAGAGAGAGAGACACAAACAAAAGTCAACATTATTTTTAAAAAATGGACAGGGACAATCTGTCTGATATGTCAGAGAAAGTCCTGGCTTACTGAGATACTAGCAGAACAAAACGTGTCACGACTAAGACTCCTTCATGTGTGATTCTGGTTTTTATCTAATCTCTTTTTCACACGGCTTTTGTTTTAGTCTGCAGGTTATATTGTTTGACTGTATCTCATCTTATTATAAACATACGTGATTTGTTCGCTATGTTTTTTTTTCCTTTCATTAACTGCCCCACCCTTAGATTTTAAACTATTTTACTCACATTGTACGTCTTATACAACCTGCTCAATAATGTATTCAATAACAGATGTGCTTATAAAGCAAAATAAAATTTTATAAAAAAAATCTGAGTGAGATGAGGATTAAATATAGAACAGAGAAAGGACATTTAAAGCTGAATGTAAACTGTTTTTCCAGTCTCCACATGGTAGATAGTTACAGATTTTTGCTTGAATATGTTGAAAAACATTCACCAGAGGGGCAACTTGTAGCAACTGAATCTTTGTACCCTACTATCCAACTAGACCATTGAGGTCTCAGGATGCAGACCTACTGGTGATTCCAAAAATCTATAAAAGTAG
>JAQNCA010000011.1:13011550-13025538 GCA_029783725.1 Acanthurus tractus
TGTGTGTGTGTGTGTGTGTGTGTGTGGTCAGTGTCTGTGTGTGCGTTGAAATCAGGTCTAGTCTACACGTCCCACCATGTGATCTGCTGATTGAAATGTTACTACACAGCAGATTGAGAACTAAACAGGCTGTCAGATCTAGTCACAGTATATTTTACAGGGTAAACAAACACCCATATCTCCCCACTCTGTTGTCCTTGTTGCACCTCAGTGAAATTAAGTCACAATATGCAATGCAACACGGATTTATATATGTTGTTTCTGCTCTGGGTACAGTTTTATGGTAAACAGGCCCTCTTCTTTCAATTATCTTGGATAATGGATCACAAGAAATAAATCTTACTCTATTCCCTCCATGTGCATCTCAACACATGAGGTAATGGTGTCTTTTTGTCCTTAAAAATGTATATCACTGGCACTACACACTTGTGTAAAACTGCTATTTCTGCTCACATTAGCTTGGTTGTGTCTCCTTTGGCTGAAAATGAATAATAAAAAAAACTTTATTAATCCTGTGGCAATAAAAGAGCAGCAACCTCCAGCTCTCCAGCCAAAACTTGCAGTTCCTTAAATGGCCACTTGGGGCTTGCTCCAAAAGCCACAACTATTAATACAACTACCACTACTGTGGAGTAACAGGCGTGGATTACCTTTCAGAGAGGAATCAGTGTGGTTATTTGTTTAACCATCTAAACAATGTGTCATGAGTTTGCAGCTGTTAGTTGTGGTCGTAACATTTGTTAATGATTTCTTTTGATCATCGTTTACACACAGATATTTCCCAAGACTGGTCAGATGCTTCGACTCAATTTGTAGATTCAAATTTATTGCTGATGCAGCTGACTTTTCTTAGACCTAGCAGACACAATTTGCATACATTTGTGAGAATTTTTTTCTCATAGTCAAAACCTATTTGATTATAAAATTACTTTAAATATTTATGTAAACTGGCTGCAGCCGTACCGTTTCTGAACTGTCGGTTGCAGCAGCTATGCTGGTGTTATGTCCCGACAGGTTAACAAATTAGATGGTTCCGGTGTGCGTGCACGTTCAATGTTTTCTGTCCTAAGGGACTGTAATGAAGAGTGCATATATGCTGCATTATGTATGTATGATATGAGTATAATATATTTATCAAGCAAAGTGGGAGAGCATCTTCACCTCTCATGTTTATCTACATTTGCAGATATTTTAAGTTTACCATAGAAAACATGATTTTGTTCAGTGAAAGGTTAATCCACAGCACCACCTGCATAGATTAGGGAGCTACGATAATGAATGGATAAACTTAATTGTTGACTTGTTGACTATTCCTTCCTCTGTCTGAGGGAATTGGAAATTATAAAGACATTTCTTGTCATAGTTAGCAACATCACTTTTCAGAAAGCACATTAGAAAAGGTCACATTTGTCATTTTTAAGGGCAGTCACAAAATATTTTTGTTGGGGAACTTGCTACATAAAGTAATGTGTGTGCGTGTGTGTGTGTGAGAGAGAGAGAGAGAAAGAGAGAGAGAGAGAGAGAGAGAGGGAAAGAGAGAGAAAGAGACAGTAGACTAGTAAAATATACTATAAAATATTATATATGACTTACAACTACAGTAAGAAAACAACATAAAAACACTCCTGGTTTATCGTCCAGCTTCACCTGTCTTGTTCTATAACTCATCATCTTTAGTGAATTCTTTGTCTGGAATGACCATTTGAGTGACAGGTTATCTGTGGGATTTAAAGTCTCGAAACTCCACAGCATTGTCCACGCAAAACAAATATTGTTGCCAAAATAGAGAAAGACATGGAGCTCGTGGAGCAGCACTTCAAGCTATTCAGGCAATTATTCATTAAAAATCATTTGTTTTCAGTTAGAGCCATGTGTCCCGTGGTAGAGGCAGTGATTGCTACAATAGAAATGGGTACCCATTTAATTCTCCTCACGACTTAACCTTGGATGTCAGTATAGCTATTAGAAAACACCTTTTTTTCAATACACACAGGCACACAGGCACACACACACACACACACACACACCATAAACAGTCATTGAAAACGCCCTCCTTGTATTTCATCCAAGTGTTTCTCTTTTTTTTCCTTACACTCTGAACATCCGTCTCTTTTGTTTTTGCCTAAACTCTGGTGAAATTCCAACACGAGGCGAACAGGGCAGAAGAAGGACGAAGGAAAAACATGTTGGAATTTTCTTCTCCTCTCAGATCTTCAGAGTTTCTCAGCAGCAATTACACAGAAGTGTTACCAGATGCTTCTCGCCATCGTTGGACCTAAAAACCACGTATCTGCACAAAGTCAGCTCGTTTCAAGATTGGGAAATACTTTATTTTGTTTTATTTATTTTTTTTAAACGTTGATAAAATTTTCAAAATTTCACAATGGATTTTTTAACCAAATACCTCAGGGTTGATGAGGCTCACTCTGTACACAAACAAAGAGCAAAAAAATGTACTCTGAGGCAGAAAAACACTGGAATTGTAGTTACATGGTTATTTCCCGACAGCAGCGTTTGCTTTCTGCAAACTTATCTTATCCTTGAGCCTTGACTGCTGGCTCTCTCCGATTACTTTAAGCGAAACACGTTGAAAAACATACACATGCTTTACACACAATTCTGGACACACATACACACCTGTTTACTTAGTTTTAGTATTAGGAGGACACACATGCATCAACACACAATCAGTATGTTACACAAACACAAGTACACAGCACACCACATTTTTCACTCACAAATCTCACTGCCATAAACAATTATTAATTATAATTTACTGTGTCAAACATTTCACAGCTAAAACAATAAGAGTAAACACTGTTTTGCTCACTGGATCTTATCTCTGTCTTTAATGCACTATGTGGAAAACAAAACGTCCGAAGCTGTACATTTGACCAGTGATTTATAATTTAAAACTATTCAAAAATAATCCGCTACAAGTAAAAGTGCTCAATTCAAAATCTTGCTTAAAAGTATTATCAGCTAAATGTACTTAAACTATCAAAGTAAGAGTATTCATTATGCTAAATGGTCCCTTTCAGTGTGTTATAAAAATTATAGACTCATTATCACCGATGCATGCTGCATCTGCTTTAACTACTTAAAGTGGAGCTTAATCTGCAAAAAACTCGGCCTTGTAAAGACATTTCAGTCTATAATCAAGCTCTACAAACCTTATTTTGCAGCTCGAAAATAATTACATCTGTTTTTAATTTACGTCAACTTGTTGAAGTAAATGCCAGAAAAAGGTGTGTTTTCTGAATTGAAACAGTAAGACTGGTCACACTTCTAAAATTTTGAACATGTGCTTTTAACAAAATTATTGAATAAATTGACAATCAGTCAAAACAGGTTGAAAATAAATGTACTGACTGAGGAATCCAATTTTAAATAAGGACTGAATATCAGACAGAAAAGAGCTGATTAGAGGGAGATTTGTCTTGCAGACGCTGATCATACGTGTTGTATGAAAATAATCTGGAAAATATGCAAAATAAAAAGTAGCAACTCTCTCAGATGAATGTAAAGGAGTCAAAAGTGCAAGATATCCAAAAAAATGGTTTGGTAGATATAAAAGGTAGAAAATGAATATACTAAGAAAAGAAAAGATTTAAGAAAGTCCCTCAAAATTGCACTTAAATAAAACACTTGTGTACTTATATTTAGTCAAGTGCACCACTGTATACAACACACATTTTTCCATTAATCAGAAATCTGGGATATGGTCAGCCTGTTTTACCAAGGCCTTTGTTTTGAAATTTGAGCCGTAGCGTTGAGTTGAGATTGCGTCACATCTTAGGCAAGGTTCAGATGTACAGTGGAAGATTTTCAGAAATGATCAGCTTTTGAGCTGTCTGTCCTTTTGGCAGCCATGTTTCCAGTATTGTTTGAAAATGTCTTGCTCGTGTTTTTGTGCTTACATGGAGTGATTGACATCACCAGGCCATAACTCATGAAGGGCCCTAACCGGCACGTGTTCACCAACACTCAAACACTCAGCCAGCTCACAGTAACTTAGACAGTACATTAATCAAAAAATCTACTTTTGGACCTAGAATGTTTTTGCACTTTACTTAACTACATATACTTTTACATACTGTGTTCCCCATGATGATTTAAAGGAATACATTTCACAATTGACTTCAGACATTTTTTATGCTAGCTGCTAGTTTCTTTTCAAATTAATATTACACACATTGAATATTTGAATAGTCTTATATGAGACATCCTTTATAAGTAACTACCCACAAGTGTATAAAGTAGTTCAAAACAACTTAATAATAATGACGCAACATTTTCTGTAGCTATAAAAACACTTGCAGAGGTCATTTGTGTAGCTCAGAGCCAAGTAGCGCCATGTATTATGTAATAAATTAATCACTTCAGACGATAACCTCATTTTAGCTATTTTGTGCTCTGTGTCAATGGTGCAGAAAACACACTTAAATATTTTACTCTGCTGAAAGGCAAAAACAGAAAAGAAAGGTGTGTGTGATTGTGGAGAAGTGTGTGAGCATGTTGGCTAACTGCACTGTATCTTACAGTACAGGCTGTTTTATGTCTGCGCCTCCATTTAGACCAGGTGCTTGCTGGTCTGAACTCCTGGTGCATTTGACCTCATCGCGCCTGGTGTTTGATAGCAAACGTGCAGGGAAACGCCTTCAGTCCGCCTTCATTCTCGGACCTCCCACCCCTGGGCACTGACCCGGCGCAAGTGGTTTTGCTGTCGTACGCAAAATGACATTTGCGCCGGGTATACGATAGCAATGACACCTGCGCCACTGGCTCACTGCGTTTGTGCCGGCTGTAGGATAGGGCCCTTCGTGTTATTGATCTTTCAATCTAATTCTCAGACATGTGCCAGCATATGAGAGCCTCTGAATCCATGCAAACACTCTTGAATAGTTAGTTCAGACAACAGCAGAGCCCATGACTGATCCTCTGATCTACCAATCATGGGGCTTGATTCACCTAATAGGTCAGCTCCACCCACTGAACAAGGCTAATGGTGTGATTATGACAAATCAAATATTTCTGACACAGGTTGCTCAAAGTGCATCAGCTTTCAGTTTTTCAAATAGCAGAAGATGGGGGCTGTTTGTAAAGGGGAAACTTAACACCTCCTGTGGGCACATGGAGGAATTATGGGTATTTTTGGGTTGTGTGGGGAAGCTCAGTTTTCTGACACGGTTGCTTTGGGGTTTCAATTTAGACCAGAAACACGCTTGATATGTGCGCACACACACAGTACTTGAGCATACTGTAAGCAAACACACTCATATCATCCCCCTTTCAACACACACACGCACATGCAATACACACAAACACACTTTTCTTATGCACACACACACAGAGAAGCTGTCTATACTCTCAATTTCGCCCAGTGTCCCGAGGGGGAAGGTAATTGCTGCGGAAGCTGAGCTACTGAGCGCCAGCCGTCTGTTTAGTTGATAGGGATCAGCAGGCAAAGAAGTGTGGAGTCTACAGACTCAAACGCAGAACTCCTCACAATCATAGAACAAAACAAACAAGATTTTCGCCTCGACTTGTATTCTGGCTTTTTTTTCTGAAAGTTTTATCGCACAGATTTAGTTACAGTGCAGTTACTGATGTCTGTCATTTGAACCTGTAATGTCACTGAGACAGAGGACTATCTTAAAGGTCTGTTCAAACATTTGCTTTTATCCCAAAACAAAATAACTTTTTCAATGTTGTTAGCTGTAAGCTAGCTACCAGTGGACGCATGTGACCATGTCTGAAGTGGGGGGTGTTAGTATGTGTTTTAGTTAAGCTCAGCCTCTGACTGATCTCAGAACTTAGCAGAAAATGCAGCTCTATTTCTGTCTCTCTCCTTTTTTCTCTATCTACATGGACACATCTGCGCTTCATTTCACATTTAATTTCTATGTAATTGCATCACCTCTTCAATTCACTTCCTGGTCAGTATGAATGCACAGCAAGAGGCTGAATGCAAAGACGATCTGGCAATAAACTGGGAAAGTTATTGTCAACTTTGTACTTAAATCATAGTTTCTGTAACATGATCAGACACATATGTAGAGCAGTAATGAGTACAATAAGGAAAAATGATGATACAACAAATGCCATTTCACATTAAAGAATAACAACTCCATCATGTATGCATTATTGATGCATAACAGAGTTTAGAGGTTCTGCTCAAATTGTTGTCCCAATCTGTGCCACCATTAAAAGTTTAAACATCCAAAGAAGGAACATCCAGTGTTGCAGCTTCAACTTAATGGTTTTGCATTGCAGATGTTAATGGTTCCAACAGTATAAATCCTAATGCTTTCAATTAACTAATATGGTTTGCTTTTGCTTTGGTCTTGTACAGAAGCCGAGAATGGCCATGCTGATAATTACTTTTAAATGCTGTTATCTTAAGATTGCCAGTTAATTATTTAGTCATCTTGCGATATCCAGGCTCACTTTCATATGCTAATGAGTAAATTCAGTCTGGTATCTTGAGAAAACAAAAGGCTGATTAGTTAAAAAAATGACCTTGTTATCCTCATATTATGAGAAAATGACAGTTCCTTTACTCTTGCTTCTTGTCGTCTAATGTATTATAGAGATGAGGAGTGCCATGTCAGCGTGCACAGATGGTGAGTTAAAAACTTAAGCCATTAATAAAGATAAAAATGTCTGATCAAGGAGTACCCATTATTAATCAACAACTGATTGACTGTCTCACTTCCTGGGTCTCCATAAATAATTTGTTCAATATATTATCTTGTTATCTCCAGAAGCTGGCTTTTTGTTTTCTTGAGATGGTAAGATAAATGAAATACATGAATGTTGTCAATGTTATCACATGAAAATGAGATTAGTTTTAAATGAAATGGCTTTACAATAACCCGAGGAAAGCAAATGAAGTCCCATCAAGTTTGATCCTGTTTACTTTTGGATGAAAACTCTGATGATCTGGATGGAAAACTGTCATTAAATAAAATTTATTACTCCATGTCAAAAAAAACACGATGATGGAAGGCCTCCTGTCTGCTGGAGAAAGTGTGGAGAACAACGGGCAAACCGTTTCCATATTTTCTGGGACTGCCCATTAATCAGACAGTACTGGAGGGATGTTCATGGGTCTCTGCAAGATATTTTTAAACGTGTCTTTCCTTTTAGTCTGAAAACTGTTTATTTTGGATGTTTACCACAAGAATGGAGAAGAAATGATAAGTTTCTACCAAGTACTTTGTTGGTTGCAAGTAAAAAATCCATAACTAAACAATGGTTATCACGGACACACATTCCACAGTGGTGGAATATGACTCTTGACATTTATATAATGGAACAGATGACAGCATTTGTAAATAGAAAACAAGACCAGTCTCTAACATGTTGAAAAAAATGGTTTATGCTTATAAAAATTAGAGTTAGAATATTTATAGTCGATGAACTGGTCACTCCCAAAAGTTCTTCAGTGTTCGTATGATTGTTCCTCTTTATCCTCGTTTTGTTTTTGTTTGTTTTGTTGTTGTTTTTGATGGGAAAATGTTTCTTAAAAAGTGAACAATATTGTGCACATGTTGACACAAGTGAATTGTACCCATCACTGAAATCGTTAAAACTGTTAAATAAAGAATTATTTTAAAAAAAACAAAAAAAAAACTGATGATCTCATGAGCATCCCTATGACCTGGCTCTAGCAGTCACAACAAGGAGGGATACAACACCATGTTAAATATTCCAATAATCATTTAATATGCAAATTGAACCACATTACATAGCCAAATGAAATATGCACAGAATGAGAGTAGTCCATAAAGTCAGTGGTGTGTCACGTGCATGACTGAGGAGGATATGTGTGTGTGTGATGTAAGGTGCAAACACAACAAAAGGTAAACTCAGGAATGGTGAAAGCCAGAGCAGTGAGAGAGAGTTAGAGAGTACTGCAGGAACTTCAGTAACTTCGGTACACTGGGCCCAGGTGTGCTAGTTTACTCCAATGAGTGACCTGCAAGTGGAAGACACATGTTAGATATGTGCCTCCAAGATGACAACAGCATCATGACACCACAGGGGCATCACACACTACCAGGTCAAACTCTCTATCTATTCTCTAACTATCTATTGTCCAATTCTTTGGTTTAAGATAAAATGATGAAGTTTAATGCTCTCCATCAAATGTTAAAAAAGTAATAAATGGATTGCATTTATTTAATTTTCCCTAATCTTTTTACTAACTGAAGCACTTTACAACACACATTTTTCATTGAAGAGAGAAGTGGTTTCACGAAAAAAAGAAACTTAAACTCTCTGAGGAGACTTATTTTTCTCTTTAAACAGGTTGCAAACCACAGTAATTCCCCCCATTGTGTCGCTGACTGGCTGACCCATTTGCGGCATTCAAGCAGTTTTAACACCTACGGGTAACAGTTTTGTACTCAGGCCTCTTTCAGCATGGGAGAAGGGGGATTTTGACTGTATGTGTTTAACTGTAATCTCTGTATGATGCAGTCAGGACTTTGATGTGCTAAAAAGTTCTGACTGCAGCACTGTCAAATCCTAAAAATACCAACCACACATATTTAAAACCTGTTTCTCTGTCACCAAACAAGTGTCTGTATGCTATTGATTAAATAAGACTCTCCAGATAAAAATAACACAAAATAATAATAACAATAATAATATTTTTTGACAACATTATACACATGCAATATGGCTACAAACTGTTTGATTCCATAATAAATTTTATACTTCACATAATTAGAGAATGAGATACTCTGTCTAAGTCTTACTTGATTCAATAAAGCAAACAGGCTGAGGAATGTGGTGAAATTTTTACAACCTTGATTGTTAGGAATAATGAAATTAGATGGGATTGGGATAAAAAAAGAGGGAAAAAAATGTTTTATAAGGACACATACATGGACTAGTAGTTGCTGTATTTTCGACCACTGAAATACCACCATGAGAGTAACCTCTGTTAAGCAGCTTTGATTCACTTTGGTGTTACACTGAAACAAGTAGTAACTGGTTAATTTTTATTTAGAGCCAAATATGACAAATAAAGCCCAAAGAGTCATCACCCTAATGAGATCTCAGAATTGAGAGCAAAGAGAGCGGTGGCAAGTAGAGAAATTTAGAAAAAGAAATGAAAAGCTGGAATTACTACAAAATGTCCAAGACGCACAAAGAACAAGCTGAACTGAGAAAAAATTCTAATTCTGATCGTGAAATGAAGAAACTGAAACTTGGTGACTCAGCCCCAGAGCCTCGTGGGAATTTTTTCATGCAAAGCACTCTGGTATTCTAGGGAGTTTTGTGTGAGTGTGCATGTGGTCATTAGGTATAGTCCATTGTTTTACATTTAATATTTCATTTCCATTCATTCAAATTTTGGCAAGGAAAGAGGAAGTCAGGTGACTAGCTATGATGAGCAATAACCACAGTTAGGCTGGGATTTTAGTTCAGCAAAGATAGCTTTTAGTATCTCTGGTGTATCTCTAGTTTATCTCTAATATCTAGTCACGAGTAACTGTAAAGTTAAGCAGACAATATGGATTTTCACTCATCCTGTCAATTGTTCTTGTTCACATTTCATGCTGTAATCTTCCTTTCTGCACAGCCAAAACCTGCAACTCTACTATACAGGGCTCTTCTCTCAGTCAAACTAAGAAATGATCCTCTGGTCTGTTTTTGTAGTGACATTTCCAATTAATTTTATTCAGCAAGATGACAGCGTCCTCGTTGTTGACAAAGAGAGAGAGCATCTTTGTTCAATTTCATTCTGAGAGTGCAAAGAAAAGAAGAATATGGAGAAAAAATTGGCTAATTTGGCATTAGTATTAATACAAGCCAGTTACATTTTATTTAACAGATTTTGACAGCAACCATCAGAGACAGTCAGATCATGGAAGTGCTTAAACAGCAACACCAGAGTATTTGACGTGTTAAAAATCCCTTTGATTGTGTCAGAGCATGATCACTGATCACACATCCAACGAAAGTAGATCTTGTGCAACCTGATCCTTAAATTGGTTGGGGACAACTTCTTTTGTGTGAAAATTAGCTTTAATCCATATTGTGACTGCCTGGCTTAAACTGCAGAGGAGTCACCACTCAACCACCTGTGGCACTTTGAATCAAACAGAGTGACCGTATGATAAAACTGGTTTTACAGTAACAAAAGTAACAGTGATTCAAAAGTCCGAACACCTGTCATGTGCAACAAGCATATTAAAGCCTCACTTTGGTACCTGTCAATTAAGTAAGCTAGCCAATAAACGTATATTTAGGTTTGATCCTTTGCATCCTGCAGACACAGTGACACATCAGCATCAATTTGGAGTCATATTTCTGACTAACTAACAAATGTAAATCCACAAATCACTCTGAGTTTAGCTCTTAGCTTTAATATGGTGTCCAACATCTTCCATGAGAAATATTATAACTGAAAACAGCTGCTTGTTGAGGCTGAAAATTGAGTTAAGAGCGCTGCAATTAAGTTGTGGGCCGTGAAACCAAACTGAACTAACTGAGCTGAAACATGCTCAGTAAATTATTTTAGTTTTAGTTCTTATCTTATATTTACTGCAGCTTTAAAAGCAGAAAAGTCATTTGGTTGTAAAAAAAATCAAGAATTTTGTATTTTTTAAACATAGATTACATTTATTATATACACACATTCCCTATTTTAGTATATACTAATGCAACAACAGTTAATGAAACAGTCAAATAATAAAAACTATACGCATAGATGCTTTTCTTCTCTTTCATGTGGTTTAATGTGCCTCAGTCTCAGAGAGGACATTTGTCCTTTCATCCACGCTACCTTGTCATCCTCAGTGCAGCATCTGGGTGGTTTGAGAGGGCGCGGCATAAACAACAGAGGGATTCAGTTTGATTTGATTCCCTCCACACTGGGAGGACGGCTGAACAAGGGTGGACAGCGTGTTTTGAGTTTTGAAGCCAAATTGAAGAGAGGGTTAGCTGAAGCCACACTAACAACAGAGCAACTGAGAGACACTAACATTTATGCAGAGAAACCACACACACATGGATGCACATGTACTGGGTTACATGGTTACATAAGAGAAAAGTTTGCATCCAGATACACACATCCACAAGGATGCACTGTATGAAGTGGTGTATGTTTACAACACAGGAAAGCAAAGATGCCAACACTTAAGCAGGGTAAAATTAATGCAAACACACACACACACGCACACACATACACACATGGTGGCAGCAGGGCAGACCCCCTAGTCTGTCCACATATGGCTACAATTGACCGGTAGGGTGGGTGGATAAATGGCAGCCAACCAGCCTGTGGTATAATTATCTGACCAGCCTCTTTATGTAGCCTTAAATAGCAGTCTTGTTTGCACTAAAAATAAACTGTCATTTCAGCCTGCTGACATTTGACCCCTCACACCTGACCCCTGGCAAGAAAGGACAAAGGTCAGCCATCTTGGACTTGGCGCTAAAAATAGCAGGTAGACTTCTCTTCACCCTTGAACCTGAATCAAAAATAGGTGTTTTGTTGTTCTTTTTAGCCCAAATAGAGTGATTAAACATTTTGGAACAAAAAAATGCCCTCTTCTTAAAGATTACCTTTAAACTTGCATAATTCTGATCACAACAGTATGAAGATTTAATTGTTAAAATTATTTGTTTGCAACGCCAGGCTTAGCTGGTTTCCACCTTTGTGTGGTGGAAGGAAAGAAGAGGACGACAAATCCGTGAGGCATCCCTTACTCTATGAAAAAAATTTGATGCAATTCATGTCGATTTTCATGATATACCCAGTGATGAACATTTACTGAGTGGCGATTAACGCCTCGATTGGACAGATTAGATATCTTCATGTTATATGAGCAGTGGCCATTTGTCAGGAAGACTCTCTTGCTGTGGAAGCGTGAAGTTATCCTCAGTAATGTTTCTCCTCCTTCAGTCATACTGGAGCCTTTTCACAAAACTTGCTGACTGATGATGTTTGTGTTGCTTGTTACGAACATTTCTCTCCTGGTAACAGCTGCATATTTGCAGTTAAATAAGTAAAAAAATGTAACAGCAGTATTAAAATAAAAAGTTGTTACACGAGGGCCTAGCTTTCCTCTGTCGTTGTTACTGAAGTATGTGCTGCGTTGGCAGCAGTGGTCTGTGTGACTGTGGGACAGGCGGGGACTGTTAGCACGATGAGCCGGCTGGCTCGCGAGTTCCCTCCACAGGCACTCGTGGACCTTCCCAACTCTGAGAACATCAGAGCACATACAAATTCTGCAGGGTTTATTTATCATTTTCAAAATTCTGAGAAGTAAGCTTTGTGATAAAGTATAAATGGTGAAAACTCTTCTTTGTTGGTATGGCCTGGTTTGTTATGACCCTTTCAGCACTTTGCATTGTGGGACAGTAGGTAATGTCAATTTTTCAAATCAGTAGGCAATCAGAAATTTTTTAAATAATTCTTTTTTTTCTTTTGTTTGCATTTTGTATTCTTCATTCCACATTTCGACCAAATCAGTTCGTGGTAGTTTAAGTTACAGCCTGTGCCTCCGGCTGTGTTACCTCAACAAACTCATTCAAAGCTCTAGAACTGGACATTTTGCTCTAATTACAATAGATCAATTTACTGTTAGCTACCTAAAGCAATCGAGAACTTCTGTGTTTGCATTTAGACGATCTCAGAAGCCAGTTTTTGGAACAATTTGTCCAAAACAAGATCATTTTGAAAGCTTAAGTTGGCTTGTGCCGCCTGCTCCAGTATGTATTGTTTTGCAGTAGTCGAATATTTCTGCATTGTACAATTAAGGATAGCACCGGTGAACCATATTCAGAATGGCTGAAATAAGAGTAACATGATCTAGATAGTAAATTACAAAAATTTTGAGTCATTTTGAATACATTCCTATCACTGTTTAAAAAAGGGAATTGTTGGAGGTGAGATCCTACATGCATTACCGCTCTTTGTCGTACTTAAACCGTTTTTTTCAGGCAGAGCAAGTTATACTAAGTTATACTCTTTTCTTTTTTCTTCCTCTTGGATAAACTTTTTCCACTCTCTCCTTCTGTCTTTGAACACCAGATCACCACCTGTTCACCCTCAAAACACCCTCCTCCTTCCCAAGTCTCACCCACACACACAGAAAAAGTTAATGAGCCTGACTTGTGATAATGATCGCCTGTGGCGTTCACCTGCAGCTCCGCTCCAGACACACACACAAGCAGCGGCTGCAGAGACCATGACCTCTGCTACAACATGCAGGCCAGATGTTGTGGCAAAACTCTCTGAAGCACACACACACAAAAATGCAGCGTGCTGAATGGAGGATGTGAATGTCAGTCAGACATTTACCAAAAATACATCACAACAAGTGATGCAAACTCTCCGTCAGTCATTAAAAGCCAGTAATCCTCCAGGTTTGAATCTGATATGAAGGGTAAAAGTTATGGCTTTGTTTTTAAAACTCTGTAGCCAGAATCTTCACCAACATAGTGGAGCACATTTCACCTGTGCTAAAATCACTGCACCAGCTTCCTGTCAGCCAAAAGATAGATTTGAACGACCTCTTACTTGTCTTTTGGTGGCAGATTTACCACTCAAAAGTAAATTTCATTTTTTAAACAGTACATATTAGAGTTGAAGCAGAGGTACACACCATTTATTCTAATATTAGCTGGAAATTTCTCGTTTTGCTAGTAAAGTCACCGTCACCAGCAGATTTATAAAAGCAAAATGGTGAGTTAAAGAAGGAAAAAAATCTTATGAGGGAAAGTGCACACAGCTGATAATCTACTGAGAATTTCATCACTATGAGCGACCCCTTAACATTACATAGTCATGGTCATAGCTTTAATTGTTAACAATTTTACAGCACTTTAAAACCAGCTCTGCAAACAAACATTATGCGGTGAACATAAGGTTATGTTAGATCTATCCACATCCAATTAGGGGATTACTGTTATCATATAAACATACACTAAACATTTAGGGTTTTTTAGGGGGTATCTTGTAT
>JAQNCA010000011.1:13025638-13037683 GCA_029783725.1 Acanthurus tractus
TGACCATCTGTTAGTTAACAAGACAAGCTCACTTTTTTTATTATTGTTTAATAGCCACAATTGCAGACAAAAATCTAATCAGGCAGAAATGTTCACAGACAAGTTTATTATAGTTATATATTATAGTGTATAAATATATACATACACATATTATAGTTTTAATGCTGACTTGCTTTATCACTCTCTGACTTGTGTTACTTATGTTACCTAGGACAATGCACCTCTGATTTGAACATTGTTTGAAACCCTTTGGTAAATGTAGGTAAACAAGACAAAACAATTTATGATAAAAGATGTGGTGCTTATAGACACCTGAATGTGGGAATATTGCACATTTTAATTTTAGCAGTTGTTTGTTAAAAGGCCATTTTTATGCATAGAAAAAAAATAAAAGCATTTATATCCACTATATGCAACAGTAATCACTTAGAGTAGAAAAGGAAAGACTTTGTATTCTTGACCTCCAAAATTTGCACAAGATTCTGTTTGACATGCAAGACTTATGTTAGAGGAAAAAAACAAAATACACAAAAACAAGTAAAATCTAAACCCCTTGATTATTGTTAGATTTTTGTAAAATTAAATTATTATTATTATTATTATTATTAGAGTGAGATATAAAAGAAGAACACATTTCTACAATAAACTAAACGATCCTGTCCATTTTGATTGTACCACTTTATTTTGTGCCACTTGGGCTCCTCCTGACTTTTAAAAATTCTAAATTATATTTTGATGGGTTGAATTAAGTGCTGCTAATCATGATTCAGACAATGTGGCCTACACTGACTTTTCCTCTTGCACAACTATAAATATGTCATTTGTTGTTTTGAGGGAACTGTGTTGAAATTTATTGGATGGATTACAATTTATTTTGTACAGACATTCATTTCCCCCTCAGGATTCACTATAAAAACTTTTCCTTTAGAGCAGGGGTGACCACACTTTTTCACCTTGAGAGCTTCTTAGAAAATGACCAAGTCAAAATGATCTACTCACTATAAAAATGCATGAGTTGATGTACCTTGCATAACTGCAAGAACCCATATTTTACAGTACAACTGTGTATATTTTTTGTCATTACCTTACTCTTGGTGACTTGTACTGCAGCTCCCCCACTCATTTGTATCTTTTTTGAAGTTTAGTAGAAATAAACTGGGCAACTCGGCAGCTCGCACATGAGTCACTCTGCTTCTTGTTGTCTGTTTCCATGGTAACCAGGAAAAGACCCGCGAATCGCTCTGAAATAGCGCGCGCAGTTTTCCCTCTGCACTGATTGGATAGATTTTTTAATGCCATGCGATCTATCCACATTACTTTTGCGATCAACCGGTAGATCGCGATCGACCGGTACATCGCGATCGACGTAATGGGCGCCCCTGCTTTAGAGTCATTATCACGTCAACAAAATGTTTTTTTTCTTGTGTACTGTTTATGATGAAATACCTGCAAAAATGATGACATTCAAATCAGTTGTCACTATATGTTCGTATTAATGCTAAAAAGAATCCCAACATGCCAAACTCAGATGGTGAACAGGGTAATCATTATACCTGCGAAACATCAGTATTGTCTGAGTTTTTTGCTCAAAAAGGTTTCCAAAAAGCAAAAACAGGGTGAGGAAACAAAAAGCAAGTCTTTCTGCAACAAAGGTATCAGATAGAGGGAAATCCAGAAACTAAGAAGAAAATGCAAAAACTGACTTGCACAACTAATCTGGATGACACAAAGAGCACAGGCAGGTCTGAGGAACAAACACAGGGCCAAGGAAGAATTTTGTAAATAAGTCAATTAAATTAAATTAAACTTTTTTTCAAAGACAGACTGATCATGGGTTTTTATTTTTGTTCATTTACAAATATAGTGACTGTATGCCTACAAAATATTATGCTGGTCAAAGCATGTTGATAATCCCTGCCATACACCCTTACACACCATAACAAATACTGTATAGCAGATGAACAAACACTACAAGGTCGCTGTTCTTCACGTGTTCCCTCCCACACTTCCATTTTTCATCCTTTCTCTTCTTCCTTATCCAACAAGACATCTGCCCGCAGCACCTGCAACAAAACTTAAACATCCGATTGATCTATGAAACATTCTGTAGATCTGTGTTTTCTTTTCCATTTTATAAATCGTCATTATTTAGGGGTCACCTCTTGGGGCCAATACCCTGCAGCAAGTAGACAATCAAGACAAGTTTGGGGACACAACTCTTGACACACTAAAGGACAGATGTCAACATGCACACACACACAGACAGAGGAAGCTGGGGAGCTAGAGGAAGCCATGGTGACAAACCATTTCCCCTGTTCAGCAATTACCAACCATTCAACTCTGCACTGAGACTCATTACATCCAGGCCTGGAATGACATTTGGAAACGGTTGAAGGGGGCCCGCTCAGCACTGCACTTTGTTGTTGTTATTATTATTGTCTGCGATGAGAGCAGCCCATTAGCACACACTCTGGTCCTCCCTCTGCCTTTCACCACCTGCACTTGTTAAAGTAGCTGATCAAGCTGTAGTCTTATATCGCATGTCTGATACTAATTGATTTGCTGTCCTCACTGGAAATGTTACAGCCCTGCAGAAACAGTTAATAAGTTATGTAATTTATTTAAAAAGCACAGAAAAGATAAATGACATTTTAGGAAAAAATCATTATTCAATACAAGGCATAATTGCAAATTATAAATACTAAATTATTCCTTTTGTGTAGGAATATTTTGTTTTGTCTTTACAGGTTTTTTTTGTAAACAGTGAACATATTTTTCTGCTAGATTTTTCTGATGTTATACCTTATTATTTTAATCAATAAAATTTTATTAGAGAACAGAAATTGTTTTCACCTCATTTCACAGTTATTTCCACAAGCTGGACCCAAACATGCCAATAAAGGCTCATTTGTTGTAAAGAGCCTTAAAGTTATCTGCTTCGTTTCTCTTAAAGAATGTCTATTAAAACTTTTCTTTCAATTTCCTTTCAGGGAAGGTTTTAGTTTTAACCCCATCAAAAAAAAAACATCCCCTGTAGTTTCTCTCTAAATGTAAAATATTATGTTGCTAGCTAAAAATGTAAGCGGCAATTCAGACAACGAACATATTGTCTGTTGTGAGTCAGCTACAGCATGAAGTTCTGAGAAGCAGAGTTAAGACAGATAAGATGACTGCAGGCGCTGAACGTTCAGGTAAATACACTTTACTTATAGAAACAGGTTGGTTTCACAGTTCCCTGAAGCAAAAAGACGTGTTATGTGATTTTGACAAGACAGAAGACAAAGTTTATTTCATGTTTTACTCTCATTATTTGATGATTTAAGGGTAACACTTTTTAGTAACAATTCCTCTGGTTGAAAAAAACCTCAAGCTGTGTTTAGAAACTTTTGTCAAAGCAGACTTTGTCATTTTTGTGAAAAACGAGAATGTTTTTTGCAACTAAATCAATATAACTTTGATTAATTTTTGACAATTGTTTCACAACTGCATTGATATTTTTGTGTGTCTTATAACTCCATGTGGGCCGAGTACCTGAAGATACATGACACAATAACACTCACAATTGTCTAAAAATAGTCACTTATTTTTTATAAGTATATATTTTACAAATAAGCTTACCAGGTGGTGAAAGAAATTAACCACATATGGTAATCCTCTGTTTTAGTAAACATAAGAAATAAAAAACATGCATCCGACTCAATTATAAGTATGTTTTGTGTTGTAAAACAAATGCAAATAATATTTAGATGCACTTGATCTTGCTTAGTTTTTGTGTACCCACTATGAACTAAAATATTCTACCTTAATTTACTTATTATGTGTTTATTATTTTTTTACTTATTCATAACCTGATGGTAAAAAAATAAATGAATAAATTGGGAAGTGTTTTATCTCATCAAGCTATTACCAGGCTATTACCATTTGTCCTTGCTGAAGTAATATGAAATCACATCGTGCATTTAAATTCTTGGTAAGGAAAAGTTAAGAAACTTTTCAAAGTATTTTTAAATGTATTAGAAGTAAAACAACTACAAGAAATACTTTCTTGGCGAGGGAAGAAAAAAACTGTAAAAGCATCTATTAATTTTTTTTTTCTATTTTTGCCTCTTTGCAAAATATTGGATAAAAGTTATTTAAATAAGTATTTGAAACATTGAGAGGGTATCTTTTAGGCATCTGAAACATGACAAGCAGCTTCAATATACACTGCTTTAAAGTGACATTTTGCAGTGTGTTGTACTTCACTGGTGCTGCAACAGTAATTTTTATTATTTATTAATCTACTGATTATTTTCCTGACCGACCAATTCAGTGTTAAACTTTTTTCTTTTTTAAAAGCCAATGCCACGTTGACAACTGGCTTGTTTTTTTACAGTTTTATATTGTGTGCTCCTATAGCTGGAGGGTATGCTCACTAACAGACATGCAACTATGCAGACATTGTTTAGCATGGCGTCTAGCTCCCAACCCTTGAACTATTGACACTGTTGGTGATAATAGATTTGCACTGGCAGAGAATCCACTGATCTGCCAGTAAGGAAAAAAAAATCTTTATATAACTTGAAATCCTGTATTGGGTATTAACTATTTGTTTGAAGATGTCACATATTTAAAAAAAATTTAACAGCCTAGCAGCTTTGTCTATGCACCTAATATCAGATGTAATATCTATGAGAGAAGAGAACGATTTCATATGCAGTGATATGAGCGCATGTGTTCATTAATGAGCACAACAGGGCTCTATTATTACAAAGGCTATGGTGGCTTGCAGTGTTTTAACAGGAGGTGCCGCACTGCAAATACAGATTACACCTTAAACACAATGTTGGTTCTCTCCTCTTCCTGAAAGAGGAAAACTTTGACAACGGTACAAACTGAGATTCTGTACATATATATTTTTTGAGAGTATTGACAGTTCTATTTAAAAAAAAAATCTAACATTAAAATTGCTGATAGTATTGCTTTGTGTTCATCTGCCATATCAACACATTAACTCCTTAACCTTAATCCCTCACACTTAACCTTTTTTTCCCAGTTAACAAATACATTTTTATTAACTGAAAATAAATTTATAAAAAACATTGACAGACTTAAAAATTATCACTTATTTTAATCTCATTTAATCAAGATTGTGATTGCAGTCCAGGGGAAGAAATAATGCACATAACAAAACACAGTCATAAAAGCATAAAAGCAGCTTGAGAAACAATCACAATGTAATCAAATTAAAGGTTTAAAGTAATCCAGTGAGCTTGTCAGGTTTTCAAACTTCTTTCAAGTTATTTCCATTTATATTATGCAAAGCATAGGAAGGCAGTCAGCCTAAGTTGAGTTTTTACCTGTGGAGTATCAAGCCTTTACCAGTCCTGGGATCTGCTTTAGAAAACAGCTATTTTAAATATGAGAGTAAAACACGAGATGCAGTGGTAAACTACAGCAAGTTGATCTAAGGTGGAATGAGCAACATGAGAACGGGGGATTTTTCCATGGTGAAGGGCAGACATGATGGGAAACCGTCCTCAGAAGAAAAACATGCTTTATTCCAAAAAAGTGGGAGCCAATTCTGTCTCAGCTGTGCATAAGTCTTTAGAATCTAACCAGATTCAAAGATATTATGACTTTTTGGACTAATACTGGCATGTTCATAAGATTGATTTCATGTAGATTATTCATTTTACTCCCACCACATTGCTGAGTGACCTCCTTTAGAGTCCAACAACATTGTTCAAACATTGCGATAAATTCCTCTCCAATTGAAGACGCTTCAACACATTAAACAATGATATGTAACATACCAGGTTGATATCTAGTTAATAACATTGTTATTATTAAAGTAGCTTAAAAAAATCTGTTTTACAAAAAATCATAATATAGTACATCTCGTCGTTTGCTTTACTGCTACTTTGACTATCTGGTAAAACTATTCTTATGACAAAGAAGAAATTCATGCTTTATTTACTTTTCTGCCCTCTGGTGATACAGTTGTAATTTTTGTCTCAGACTAACAACGGCTGTATTTTTAATTTGGTTGGTTCACTATCTTTGTAGGCAGGCAGTAAAATTTGTTTTCACTATCAACTCTAAGAGCCACACAGGCAGTGAACCAGCTGCAGGGCTGAAATTGTTAGCCATTGCTTAGCCCCACCTTTAACTTGAGCACTCCTTATTTCAATCACAGGCTAACAGACAAAGAGTTGAGGTTAAAGAACTAGCTGTTATACGAGTTTTAGCTGTCTGGTCATTTGTCCTCACCGCAGCTAAGAGCTGAAGCGAAACCAGAAATTCTCAGTTCTCTTCCAGAAGTAGAAAGTCTTCATTTATAATCCCAGTGACATTTGTAACATCACTTCAGCCTCGCAACAAAGCCTTTCATCACACCATGTCATATGGTTTGCTTCACATGTTTACAGAAGAAAGGTGGGATTTATTTAATTTTAATATAATCTTATATTTAATCATTTATTTGGCGTATGATTTCCAGCGTTTCCAGAATTTAAGTTGGTTTTTTTTTCACAACCATTAACAAACATTATTTCCTATAAGTCCTAGACCCTCATTGAGAAACTGCAGTTAATTCAGAGTCCTCTGTAATCACAGCAGGTCAGACAGTGACAGATGTGTATCATCAGCTATCTTCTCGTCTGATGAATGAAAGATGACTAACGCTAGCTAAACCCCCTTATTTGTACAGGTTGTGATGAACAAAGCACTCAGTGTGCTGGAGCAGACAATGAAATGTTGTTTAAACAACATTAGCAAAAAATAAAATCTAGTGGGACTAGGCACTATTACAAGCAAGCTACATTCCTCCTTCCAAGTGGATTTTAGTTGACTTAGCTTGCTAGCTTCCACTTTTCCAGTGACAAACAATCTTGACAGTCCTGGGGGCCATCAAGGTCTTAAAACAGCTAATTATACATTACCAACATTATATGGGTTTGATCAAGAGAGAACGCAGGACTGTGATGCAATACAGTAAGCATCACAGAAAACCGAGAGAAGAGAAACTGAGAGAAACCGTCATCAGATCTATTTTCTTTGAACATTTTGGCAAGTTAACTTTGCCCTTCTTCGAAACAGGGGTCGGGATAGAGCTCAACTAACATTTACATCACTGGCAATATAAACTGGCAAGCGCTGACACTGAAGTTAACTAAACTGTGAATGCAAGCTAGCACATGTAACTCAGGAAATTTCTGAAGAGAAACTTCAGCATTGTCAGGAGGATGAACGTAGTTTGAGTTGCTAAAGCAACTGTTACATGTGGCCATGGTCATGATGAATTTCCAAGAATTAAATGAAGGTTGAATGGATGAATGAGTTGGTTAATGTTAGCTAAATGATACAGGCTAGCGTTAGACCATTTCATATATCGTAGTTATCGATAGGTTAACATTACATGAGGCTAAGTAACATCAATGAAAATGAACTAGCCTGTGTCCTTGTCTTCTTGAAGTCACATTTAATTGTTGATACAATTTTAATTTCACCCAGATACTGTAAGATCAATAAGTGCTTTTGTTTTCAGAGGTAAAGGTCAAAAATTAGTGAAGCATAGCAAATCCTAATTTAACCCCTGGTTTTATCTTCCTTCAAAGAAATGGGAAAAATATGTTGAGTATCAAACAGTACCATGGTACTTTTCCTTGGACAAGTGATAAGAAGTAGAAGACAGACACATTTACAGCTGAGAGGTATCAGTTTTTATTAGAACTTTCTACCAAACTCTGTTCTGTGGCTCTGAGTAACAGGGTTGCTGTGTCTGTGATGTTGCTAATGGATTAGATGAAAAAATCATTTATTGGCCACAAAAATCTCAGAGACAGATCAGTCTCAAAACCTAAATACATCCAACTCTCCACATGGCTTGACTCCAGCAGAGGTAAGAGAGAATATGTTTTTGTTGTTTCGGTGAACCAACCCTTTATAAGAAACACAAACTGAGTGAAACCTCAGGAGGGAGGTCGAGGCTTTCAGGTCTCACAGCTTTTTTTATGGAAGGAAAAGTGTCAAAATTTCCCCCAAGCTCTTTCCACTGCTGACACGCTGAGCCAAGAACGACCACAGACACAAACACTCATGTACACACACCCAAGCATGCCTGTTAGATCTGCTGGAGAACGATATCACAGATATCACTGAAAAGTCAACAGCAGTTGTTTGTGAAGACAGACAGGAGAGTGAGGCAGGGGTTGAAAAGCCAATATGTCTGCCTCTGCATGTGAGTGTGCCAAAAAGTTTGTGTGTGTGTGTGATGGGGAGAGTAGAGAGTAAGAGGCTTTGGCGTCGTTCGGGGACCAGAGTTTACGTCATGGTAATGTACATAACAGCTTGGCTTTGTTTGCTACTGCGGTTAAATAATAAAGATTGTTCTATTTTTGGTCCTGTTTTATTTACTGTAAATCTTTTTTTTTTTTTTGTGCATGTTAAGACTTCCCAAAGCAACCATTAAAGTCCGGGAGATAAGTGGGAGTGTGTGTCCTCCAGACCTTGAGTTAAGGAAAATTCAGTATTTTCGTCCGAAATCTTGGCTGACAATTCCAAAAACAGGGACCATTTTAAAATGTGGGAAGGTTACTGTGGTAGCTTTATTTAACAAACCTGACGTCCTTTTCTGTCTCATAATCATGCCCTCCTCCTGACGTCATCCAGGATGTTCAGATCACAGCAAGGGTCCTGAGTCACTCCAAGGCAGGAGTCACAGTTTTAGCAGACGACAACACCCCTTTGATAAAAATCTCTTTTCGATTTGTCAGCAGATCTGATGGGGCGATGAAAGATAAGGCCTGGCTGTAATGGGTCTTTCAGATTGAGTGCTGCACTCTGAAACTCAGATGCTCGCACTGTGATGTGGTGTGTCATTTTACAGTCTGATGGGCCACTTCCTGTGCATAATACACATGAAAAAACTTTACCTCCAGGGCAAAATCTTTTTGCTTGAGAATGTAAAAGTGGCTGATATTTTAAAGGGCTTCAATTACAAATGCACCCAAACCATAATCTAGGGCTCGACAGCTACTCAAAGGCACTTGACCCTCTGAACAAATAAATTTAGCCCTCTTTCATTCGTCATTTGTCTGGGACTAAAAGAAAATAAGTTTGTTTTTTTCATTTTGTTTGCTAATGCAAGATTTTGATAAAAAGAATGTTTAAAACCATCAAAACAATGTCAGCAAATTCAATGAACCATTTATGACTTTATTAAAGCAGGTGTAGAGTTTTTCCCCAAACAAATAATTTTCTGATCCATCTGTGTTAAATTTTAAAATAGGCAGAGCAGAGTGATAACAATGAAGTGTTTTTATGCTAGTTTTACTGATGTGTTCTTATTTTTTGTTTATACAAGATTCTGTAAAAGTTACTCAGAAGTGAATCCATAAACTTAATTTTAAATTCTTTGAGTGATTAACGTCATTATTCTTTTATTTTCACTGCAGTCATTTTTCCCTGTTAGTGATCTTTTCATTTGAATTTAATCTAAAATCAATCTGAACTGTGAAGTAATTTGTAAAAGTTGTTTCGATAAGAGCTCTAGAAATAAATTACTGATCAACCTTCTGACCTTTAGCAATGATAAATGAGACATAACAGCAATAATGGTTTACAGGTACAGATGATGAATTGAGTGCTACAGAGCCATTGGCACAGGAGAAACCTATCTGGCATTAGCTGTAGTGCTAAATGGCACTACAAAGACTCAGGAGGAAAATGACTCAACTCTGGCAACTTAAGTGGAATACAGAGGGCTTGAGAACCAGACAACAATAAGTTAGCTTTCTCAGAATCACTAGACTCACTTTTAAGTGTCCACTAAAACAAAACCGAGAAACATGTTTTAATACTGTGTCGTAGGAAACAGATTAAGGCACTCTGTCTTGGATGTGTCAAATGATTGATGGTGATGGCCTGATGCCACAGGTTTCACCAATAAGCACCTTATTTTATTATCAGTGATGATAAAACTGCTTCCAATGTGTATGATGCAATAGCCAGATGTGTTTTGAAGCAGCAGCTGGAGTCCAGCAGATCTGGTTTTCATGGCATCAGAAAGTGTTAATAGCTCAGTAGGCTTTATGTAAGTGTAAATGACGTGAAAGGCAGCCAGAATTTTACCTGTCCTACAGTCTGCTCTGAATTAACTTACTGCTCTGTACTCATTCAGACCAACACAGTGACACAACTATCTGAGACACAACTGGACATGGACTCTGGTCTATAGATGTGACAAAGTGACCGCCTAGCTTCCATGCAGTTTTAGTTTGAATCTGTAATTCAGCAAAGTACAAAATGTTCATCTGTGTAAGGAATTGCTTTTTTTATGAATGGAGAGAATGCTGCAGACATAAATTTCATGCTAGTTTTGTTTGTTTTTTTCATCATCAAGTCTTATTAATAAAGAAAAAAACAACAATGCCTGGTCAGTTGTGTGAAATGCTTTATTAAAATGGACATAAACCACTTTGCATGCAATCTTCCTAATTCACAACTAGCAAGCTGCCAGTTTTACCTGAATATGCTGTCAAACTTTTAAACTTGATGAAATAGCCTCTTAGCTAATCTGTTTTTCTGCTAACTTTTTGTGGCATAGAGTCAGAGGAGTCAGTCAAAATCCACTGCAGCAGTTCAAACTTTTCAATACACTCAAACTACATTTCTTTAAAAAAAAAACATCAAAAAAGAAGTAGCAGAAGAAGAGAGGAGGACCCAGGAAGTTCCCATAAAGTAAATGGACTTTTAACTATGTAGAGGCAGAGCATTAAAGAGGCCAATGTACGCTGATTTCTTTGTCAGAGGGAGGGAAACAAAACTAGCTGTTTGAAAACATTTCAAATTGGGCATAAATGTCTCTATTGTGTGTATTATTATCAGCCATTTCTATAAGATTTTCAAAAGGAATCATGGTGCAGCAGTGAGACAGTCCAGACTCACTCACACGCACACACACAGCTGTAGGCAGCAGAATCAGCGCGCCACATCAGGAGTGCACTCTGAGATCTGATCTCAGCTCTACAGTCTTGTTCTGGTCTACTGACTTTATAGCAATGGGGGAAATGTGTGTGTATGTATGTGTTTGTTCCATCTGGGTGGTCAGCCAATACATTAATCAGAAAAAATATAAACAACAACCAGCTAATGAGGCATAGTAGCCATGAATGTTGGGTTTGTTTGTATAGTGACACATCAAAAAATTATGCCATCAGCAGCAGAATCATCTTATTTTTAGATAATTTTTTTTAATCCTTACACAACCTCTATTTTAATCACATTTGAAATGCACTTTGGCTAAAAGTTACGAGTAAGTCAGTGGAAATGAATCTCATGAAAGGAGGAATTTTATTCTCTCATAAGTATATACTGAAATTAGCTTTAAAAAGCAAAATTTTAATCAATAAAACACACAGGGGGTACCATAATCTTTGATGCCAACAGCCAACCAACTTCCATTTTTTTACATAGGAATCACAGGGTTATAACACTCTCTTCTGCAGCAGGTCTTACCTGAACGTAATCATGTTTAAGTTAAAGTTACCTGAAGTATTACAATAAATCCTTTGATAGTTGTTGCATCCTTTAAATGGTTCTTGTTTACCAAAATGTGAGCAATTAGCCTAAAGGTTAAAAAGAAGGGGATAGTGACTGAATTCATTGCAACAATATTTCCCTCAAGCGTGGTTTAATTGGCATTGCTTATGTCTAACTGGGGTCAACATTTTCTTAATTTAGAACCCCTGAATTGTCAAAAACCACTGTGATAAATGCCAGCATTCATCACAGGGAGCTACTTTCAACCAAAACTAACGTCCACACTTACCAAGTTGGAATGAATTATGCATTATATGCAATATTGCATCTGGAAACTACTCTTAAATGTTTAACCCCAAGCTATCATTCCTCTACTGGATGATGGCTTTTGTTGTATCCAGAGGATCATTTGTTATAACTCTGATCCCCTGAACCTTTTTCTATATTATGGGCCCTATCGTACACTTTGCGCCGCTCGCCAGCGGCGCATTGGGCGTGGAAAGTTAGAAATTAATTCAGGGG